>CM017572.1:17024075-17500132 GCA_007844125.1 Sinonovacula constricta
CCAACCAGTCATGGAACTACCCTTATATTTGCTTGAGCGTTAGCAAAGGGTGCTATACTACTACCATTTTTAACGACTTTGGTATGTCGCGGCCCAGGATCAAACCCGGGGCCTCCCGTACCTGGAACCGACGCTCTACCGATTGCGTTACCAGATCCAGTCCAATATATTTGACTTGAAATGACAACAAATTTATCTGAAATCCAGCAAACAACAGAAAACTCAACAAATGCAAATCTGCAACAACCACTAGATCAAACAGAAAAACAAGAAAATTAGCAAAACAATGCACCTGTCAATGAGCAATATATTACTTCACCAATTTATCCTAACAAGTCTGTTTGAGAGACATTTTAAAATTGTTGATGTAGACAAATGTTTTGCTGAAAACAAATAACCATGAAAAATAACTGAATATGATTTTCCACAACATATAATAAACAAAAATCAATTCATCCCCCCAGAACAACTTAACACATTCTAGAAGGAGTTCCAAGAAATGCAGCTACTAGCCCTTAACATACCCCCCCCCCCCCACCAGAAGGCTCTTTGTTGATTAAACCTTCTATAGGAATGTCACTTCAATTTAACCTTCATGAAAAGAATCAACAAAACCCTTTCCCAGCAGCATGTGGACATTCATGGTGGAAATCCAGGGTTACACCAAACCTAGATTCGCCAGTTGAGACTGCTTAACAAATAAAATACACTAAAAATGAGCACTAAAACAATAATGGATTAACACTGACTTTTTGGGGAATTTCACTCAATCACATGTAATATCTCAGGAAATTCCCAACATTTACCTTCAGGCTGCAATAGATGGTTATCGATTTTTCACCAAGATGTGCGCGCACCTGTTTGTCCGCCATCTTTGTGGTAAGGTGAATCAACATATCAGTACCGTGAAAGCGCACTTTTTTTTAATTGACCAATACAGGCAATGAAGACCATGATTAATTCTTGTAGTGTTGTGAACTGTCACAAAATATATAATCCGGATCAGAAATCTTTTTTTCTCATTACCAGTCGTCAGTACAAACCAAGGGAAAGGACGAGAGAACTTTCGGACGTCAAACTTTCGCGATTGAACAGAGCATTCATTGTAGCTAAGCGTTTTTGTGTTTTGGATTGCATTAAAAGTCGAAAGAAAATATGTCTGGGGAAGTATATTGTAATGTTAATTGCTATGTTGTTGTTTATTTTATTGTTATTATTAAGATACAGATAATTAACAAACAATTAAGAAATATTTGCTTTTACTTGTCCTAATAAACTAAAAAGCTACCAACAGTATCGACAATTTCCATCAAGGTCAATTTTAGACAAAATGTTGTCATCAGTGACATAAAAATATGTATGTGCCCCTCACGATGCTCGATGCACAAAATGTACCCCCAGATATTTAATTTGACTCTTGAAAATTTTGATGAGGAGTCAATGACCATTGACGTTCAGCAATTATAGAACGCCCTGTATTGGTTGTAATGTGGTATCCGACAGTTTGCTCATATTGTACATGTAATAAACATATGTTACTACTATTCTGGAAAATGTATACATAATGCTCGAATAAACTTTAGTTAAAGTGAAGACTGTTATTACACTAACTGTATTGTTCGACAGTGTGAATCTTAAAAATATCGCATTAAATGTCCATTATTTTTAGGCACGGGATGATTTCAGGTTATCTCAGATAGGAAAAACCCTTTATGTAATAATGACAGGCAATGTGTTATGCTTTACTTTTTACATGGCTGTAAGAACAAAGTTGGGCGGTAAATTCAACCCCCGGTATTTACCAGTGGTATTTACCTGCTGGAAAATACTCCCCAAAGTGGCAAATACTACTATGATTTTTTTACTTAAAATACTGCAGAAATCTTAATTAAGTTAACTTGAAATAATGTATAATCATATTGATAATTAAATTACTCAGATATTTTAATTAAAATTCTTTTTCAACCTAAAATACACGTGAGAAAGTAATGCTAATCCACCTGCACCTGGCCTTTGACACTCAGGAAGCAAAGCCATATGGTCTAGACTATTAAAACAACAAGTTTCAGAACAAGGGGCTGTAAATAGCCAGGGGCAACATGGGCAAAAGTAAATTGTATAATTGGTACAAGTAAATGGTTGTGTATTGAGTATGGCATGAGCTAGAGTGTCAACTGTATGGCTTCATCCCTGAGTAACGTTTTTAATTTCTCTTGTCATCACCACTTCCATAACTTCACTCCACACCATTACCAAGCTACTATTCACCATAAAGCCAAAGGATCCTGTCCGGAATATAAAACAGCATTTGCGGGATCTTTACAAGCAAAAATCATTTATTTGAATGCATGAGAGAAAATTGTTTCGTCCAAACTGCCAGCTACCAGCTCTAATAAAGTGTAAGAAACAAACTGTTCTCAAAACAGCCTGAACGAGCTGTTACAGCTAACTATTTAAAATGGTTTTGCTTTCACATTGACATTTGTCAATAAATAATTGCACATGTGACATAGTGTTTTTATTTTTATTATTGTCCTACCTTTCAGCAAATTTAACAAACTACATTATATTAGAATAATAATTTCACAGAAAATTTAATTCAAGTTCCAGTACTTCTTTTAGAACCACGCCATTTTTGAATTAAAAACAACACATTTTACGGTAACAAATATTTAATGACAGTAAATTCATCGATCAATAAACAGGAAAAGCAAAAGCAGTTAAGAAACAAACAGACTGCTTAGGAAATTGGAGCATGTAATGATATTCGATTTCATATAATAATATGACAACCATAACATGGGTTTTAAGAACTTAAAGCAATGAAAAAATAGTATAACATGATGTAAGAATTGAAAACAGTACACATAATAAATGACCCTGTTTTAAAACCAAAGTTTAGCAGTGCCTTGTCCAAGCGGTTGCTGGCTTGTAACTCCTCAGCCTCTCAGTGCATGAGCTAGAGTCCTGGTCGTGGAGGTTTACCAGCTAACCTGCAGTGGTTCTACCCTGGCACAAGTCTAGGATCTAGCTCCACTAATATTTAATCGGATGTCGCACTTTGCTGAAACACTAGATAGTTCACTATGTCTGGATATGCAATGTCCGACTGCAAGTCATCAGGCTGTCGTCGAAGACGAGTACGGATCAAAACCGATCAAATTAATCTTCTTCAAGTCCTTTTCACGCACAATAGCTCCAGTGTATTAATATAGTCCTATTGCACTTTGTAACCATTACACACGACATCTTTCGCGAAATAATCTATTAATCGTCGAATTGTAGGGACCTAAGCAGACATTAGTAAACAATGGCTTTACCACAAATATGGCGGACCGCATTGCATGCTGGGAAATGTGTGACGTCATACGATAACCATCTATAGTTTAGTATTCTTGTACAGAAATTATTTTCACTATTTTGGTGTTTTTATTGTTATATAATTTTATGTTTCAATACCAAAGAATATTTTCTAAGACATTATATGTTTCCTGTTAGAATATTGGCAAATGTTGTTAAAATAAATGTATAAAGTTGGCACTATTTTTTATCTGTGTATATTCTGTTGGGGTACCTAAGGGGAACAAAATACAGAGGGGCTACAAAGGGGAAATTTAATTGGTCAACACTGAAAATAAATAAATAAAATGACCTATAATAGGCATAAGAAACAGAAAGTTTGTTGCTTTCAGTGTAAGATTGCAGTTTATTTCTTCTTGCCAGCCTAGCAAATACTATTTGGGAAATTAGTATTTTCTTGACTCACTCACGAGAAATAAAAATGCAATCTTATGCCAAAATAAACAATATTTTCTATATGATTCACCAGTTGGTAAAAATATTTTCTTGTATAGCTATGGTTGCATGACATTTATGCCTCAGGTTTATATGTCTGCTTACCTGCATTTTGTTAAGAAGATCTTCGTAAGTGGCTTCAGGAACCATGCTGAGGAACTCGATAACAATCTTGCTTATGTTAATCTTCTCTTGCATCATTTCCATGAAGGGGTTGTACTGCTCACTGGCCTCCATCAGAATATACTCAGCAAATGCTAGTTTGGTGGGACAAAATATTACAGAAATCCTGATAAAAAGACTATGTTTGGTGCTAGTTGCTTTTTATTTACATCCAAATCCTGTACAGCTGGTACTCATTAGAAACGTGTCAATACGACAATTTCAATGGTCATCAGCAAAAAACATTCTGGAAGACCATATCCGAAAAGATATATTGCTACATAAAACCTGAGTTACACCAATTACCAGGAACTCTGACATAATAAGCATAAAACAGTAGGTGCCCAAGGCAACATGTCATGATGCAACAAAATCTCAGCAGCTCTTATTTTTTACATTTGACCCCTGCATCTGACCCTGAGCTTTTGGTCAATCAATATGGTTCTTGCCCACAACATACTGTCACACTGTGCCTTATATAAGTGCCTCAGTTTATTGCTGGCCAATCTCAAACCATCTAATTCTTTACCTCTGACCTCTTGAGATTGCCTTGACCTTTGGGGTAGCAATAAGGTTCTGGTGCAAGACAAACTGTTTAAAACATGCTATCATGAATCCACATTGTATTGATAATTAAAACTTAAATATTTATATTAAACAGTCTCTGAAAAGATGTCTTCATTATCATTGTCTTAACAGTCAAAATATCAGTATTTGTTCAAAAAGTTAGTTGTGCATCAAATGCATAACTTGTGCTTTATATAATATTCCTAAAGTAGTTATCGTTCATTTAAATATCAGTAAATAAAGCAAACACATGGGGAAATCCTGTTGGCTTGCTTAAAGGTCCTATCAGAAATTACCTGAGAAAGGGTCAATTATTCACTGACAGCATGATGTCAGGTGCAAGAGTATTATTTTTGCAACATTTTTAGTCAATCACCATACAAATGCAGTTTCTAAATTAACCTGTTTCACCAAGCTCATATTCTTCGATTACAAAATACCATAATATGTTTCAACTTGTCCATTTTCAGATTAATGAACTATGATGGACACATCCAAACAAGGATAGCTCTTCTACTCTGCTAGTTTAAGTAATTTATCACATTTTGTCAAGGGATGGACGAACAAATCAAACAACTTCTATATAGCCATGATAACCAGACGAACAAATCAAACAACTTCTATATAGCCATGATAACCAATCAGTTTTGTTCCATTAAAATATATCGCAGCAATCAATTATGATAATTTTAGCAATGTCCAGCTTTTCAGTGGAGGAAGAACCTAGACAAATGTCTGGCACTGTACGTCCGCTGGAAGACCTTCCCACATTTACAGTAACGCAACAGTAAGTAAGAACAATGGAGGGTATATTACCTGTACTAAAACCTATTAGTGCCCTCTCTCCACCATCAAATCCTGCTGTCCACCATGAGTTAATGGGACCCATGTTCTTTGTGGGGATTCCTCCTTCAGACTCGGGATTCTCATCATATATGGGTTTCACATACCCGGAGAAGAACAGTTCAATGTTCTTCTCAATAAGGCCTGTATCGAACGGGCACAGATGGGTGTTCTTGTCATACACACTGGAACAAAGGGAAATCTACTTTCAGTATGTGCTCTTTTCGCTTATTAAAGGGATATTATTCAAATACTACTTTCTTACCTTCCTTGTAGGTAGGTAATTTGTATACAGTTACTGTAAAACACAATTAAGATTTTCTCCACTTTCCATTTAAAAAAAAACAACAATTGAGACAGCAACATGCACATAAAATTGTATCTTTCTGACAAGATAAGAATGCTTTAGCCGAATTTAAGAAATAAGCATATTTATAAAAAAAAAAGTTTCGAATATGTATACAGCAATACCTGACCACATGGTAGAAAATTGATACATTTGCTTCTTTTTTATTTAATGGGAATGTGAGAGTTGCTAAGGTCATATTCATAAAGTATTTTTGTGTTTTTTTTCCAACTTAAATAAACATAATTTCCTCAAATTTGTAAAACAACACCTAAAAACTAAGAAATTTCTCAAGATTAAATAGTATTTATTTATGAATAAATTTAGAAATTTATTTCTTGTATCTCATGAAATATTGAATAAAAACAAAAAGTTAGAAAAAAGAAAACAAATTCTCTATGAATACAAGCTCCAATGATGAAGTAAGACGTCTTAAGCTTATGAGTGTTCCTGCCAATGTGTGAAAATAAACCCCTAGTGTGTGCGAGACAAAACAGTCGTGTTGGCAGGCCAAAGAAATCCTGGGATCAACTATAAGAGAGGATCTAAATACACGCCTTGCCCAACTAACATACTTTAAATATCTTGTATATACATGTGTATACTATTAACATGCAGAAAGGCTTTACCTGAACAGTGTGATCTTGTGCTGAGGTCGTTCATCATAACTGTTCAGATTTTCCTCCTCCCCAGTGAACAGCGACAGCTTGGGGTCAGTCAGAGCAACATACTCTTCCACCTGGCAAGATTTAAAATCAAGAGCTATTTCTGTAATAAATGCCCTTAATTCTCTGCTATGGACCATACTCCTGCCCCTGTTGCAGTTTTAGTTAATGTCTAACTCAAAGGCTCACAAAAAAAATGCATCACAAACAAAATTCACATGTTCTTCTGTATAAAGTGGGTCAACCATCAATCACATGCTTTACACCGATTGGATAAGTAAGTTTATGTATACAGATTTCACCAATCATTAAGAGACAGTCCATTTGGAAATGACCTTAATTATAGCAATGGGTGGGTGTATGGCAGGTATAATGAAAATATTCCAAAAATGTACATCAAAACAAAAGGGCCATGATAGGCTCTATATTGCTCACCTGATTGCCAGACATTTAACTTAAATTGGCAAAGGATATTACAGGGCTTTTTCAGGGGTTTGGGGGGGGAAAAGGCCCCAGCCTAAATTGGGAATTTTTGACGTGGTAAATAGTCAAATTTGTGAAAAAAAGTATCGACAAATCAAACCAATTGGGAAATTTCAACATTTATTTTTCTGCATTAAAGGGTAATCTGCCTTGCTTTTGTGTCCCTGAAAGTGTTACAGAGCTCTTCCAGAGTTTGTTCAGAAAGCTCTGCAAGAACTTCAATACAGATTCTCATTAAATTGGAGAGTTTTTCCTGGCCAAGGGAGCTTCTCAAAGAAGTGCATAGTAGGTTCATAGTGCTGAACCCTCTCTCCACAGCTTCTGTGCTGGATGGTATTATGGTCATTATCTACAGAAGTTGGAAGATTCTAGATCGCGTAGTATTTACTATTGTATGACATTTTTCGTCACTATATTTCGCGGGTCAGTATAAAAGCCGGTACTGCATGTACCGTTTTTGCTTCATAACTCCATTCTGTTTTATATTTTCAAACCATATATTGATTACAATGTTATCTGGAATAGCTCCGTGACGCATCTTCAACTTGCGTTACCGTATACGGCTGGGTAAGAGTTTACGTTTTCACCGGTTACATTTATACATAATTTCACGGAAAGTAGTTTTCACAGATCACCGATCAAAAGTAAACAAACGATTCGCTTAATTTGAAAAGTCTCTTGATTTTAGGGTTTCTTGGTTATTTATTTTAAAGGTTAAAGGCATTTCGGTTCAAATGGGAATTAATTTATGAGATTGGGAATTTTTTCTTGAAATTGGGAAAAATGGTCGCTATTTGGCATTGGGAACTGGGCCGAATATCGGCCCTGTGAGACAGGCTGAAAATGCCCTGTATTAGCAATATTAAAAACAACAACAGAATAACTGTAATAAATAATACCAAAGCTCTAGCTTGTGTGATTTCTTAAGATTTTCAAACATTTCCTATATAGCCATATAGAGAAAATGGCCACGCCCCTGGCAGCCATGTTCTTTTACCAAAATCCTTTAAACATTTTTTTTGTTCCCCCCAGCTACTAAAGTTTCTGAGAAAGTTTGACTGAATTTGGCCTAGCGATTACAGAGATGTCTTTTAAAAATGTTGACAGAAGCGTTACAGCAGGTTATCACAACAGTTCACCATGAGCTTAAGCTAAGGGCAGCCAAAAATTAAAATGATTATATATGGATTATATAATTTAGATTCCATAAAAACAATGAAGATATGGCAGTGTATCTTGGCATGTGTAGGTGGCAAGGATATCAACAATTACTTTATCAGATGAATATACCAAGGCCATTAAATTATTACTTGGTAATATAGAGAAGTAGATTTAAATTGACAAAAAACAAACAAAACAAGAACCCAATAACAATAAATGAATAATAAAAAGAAGTGTTCTTTGTAAATCAGACCCTAACCAATTTCTGCCAGTCATTTGGCCTAATTCCTCCTTACCACCTGATTGCCTTATTGATAGACAATGCTCAATATCCTGTTCCCAGCAGGCACCTCATTGTCTGTAAATAAATCCCCCATCTGGTCACCCCTGTGCTAATTAAAACCCGTCAACTTGGTACCAGCCATTTCCCTCCACAGTTTGGGATGTGTTAATTACAGGTTGATTGGCACAACACAGTCCCGCCCACCAATTGTTCTGATTGGCTTGTTAATAGCTATATTACGCACTCAGCAAGTCTCCCTTGCCATATACCATAAGGTGGAAAGGTGCGTATAAATAAAAGCAATCAATAGATCAGCAACTGTTTTAGTAATAAAAGCAATATAATTCTCCAACTACTTATATACATAATTTAACTTAATTATTTTTTCTATTTTTACTTTCAGCCCACTACTATTTTGTTAACAACTAAAACTTGAACCATTTTCACTGAGTTTAAGAACAGAATGTTTATTGATTTAAAATACCCCAAACAAGTGGAAGGAAAACACCAACACTGTTTGTGGTAGTGGAAATGATGATGATAGTAAGTAATAGGACAATTTTAAACATATATCCTCAATCCACCTTTCAATGGAGTTTTAATAAGATGTTATTTCTCGCATTTTAGACATTTTAAAAACGTTGGTCAGTTTTATACATTATCATATTCCGATTGCAATGTCACCAGACTCCAGGCAAGGAATAGAATAGCATTTAGTAATATTATATACTGCAGGTAAAACACCAGTTTACTGGTGTGAAAACTACTTTTTATGAAAAATTGACCTCATTTTTAAGTACTGATTTCTGTACCCTGTGACCCTAGTAAACTGGCATTACTGACCAGAACACACCTATGGTGATGAGAAGGCTAACATAGGTCATCGTAATAAAACATCTAATCATTTCACATCTACATTTTGGATATAATCAATTGCTGCTACATTTTGACTTATCATTAATATCATTTCTGCTTCAATTACACCAACAAACCTACAGCATTCTCTGGAGGCCCATTGAAGATCCGTAGTTCAGGATCATCCAGAAGCTGTTTGCACTGCATGCATTTTGGCAACACTTTAGAAAATTCCGGGTCTGTCTTTGGTCTCTTTGCTGTCTTCTCATCCTCTTCTGATTCCTTCTTCACATCATCTTGCTCTGGAGACTTTCTCTTACTAGGACTACAAAAGGGATAAAGGCATAATAAAGACTTTGACACAAGTGTTCGTCTGATACTGAAAATATTTATCATGTTGGAAGAAACTCTAAAAAACAAGAATCTGCCGCATTCCATCATTTCCTCTTAGTCAATATTTTCAGTATTCAATGAACATAAAAGTTGGATTCTATAAATCACATAACCAATAATTCAGCCATTTTTTTTAAAATACAGCTATAAAATGTAATTTACAGAATGGATCGCAGGAAATGCCATGTCAACAAACATTTGTGACTAGAAGATAAGTAAAGTACTTTACACACAAAGTTACTAGCCTTTAACTTTTTTTAAAAAAAGAAATGTAATGAAGACATGCCATGTAAATGGAAACAATTTTTTATGGTAAACTTTTGCTTTGTTATAATTTGTAAGCTGGGTCACATAAATAAGCAGATGTGACAAGACAGTTAATAACAGCTTAGATCGATCTCTACAATACCACTGAAGTGAAAATCCAATGTTTTAAACCTAAAGAATATTAAGACAAAACAAGTTTGTGCACCCGGTACAGGCTTACTATACAAGCTGCATCAATTTACGGCATGAAACGAATGTGCACCTGTACAGGCTTACTATACAGGCTTAATCAATTAATGGCATGAAATAAGCCATCCTCATATCTGTTATGAGGTAACTCCCATTATATATTACAACAGTGTATCAATGCCACACATTTGACCCTATTTTTTCTGTAACTGCAATAGCTTTATGTCATACTGATTAAGTTTGTCAAAATACACAATGGGCTGTGTATATGAATAAAAACCTAAAAAATAGTGACCTCACATTTGAGACATGACTTTTGATGAAATATTTCTGTGTGATTAATACATGTTGCTGGGAATTATTTTTTGCCACCAAAAGACCACTTGACATTTGTAAAATTGAAAACAGGTCACACCAGAGGCATTATGCATATCCGTTGTAGACCATACACCAAGTGATTCTAGACGCAACGTATTTGATACGAAATGTTATGTCATGTTTTCTTTAGATGATATCGGGATTTTATATTTGAAGCTGCCAAATCCCTAAGTGCTGAAGAAGGCATCAGTTTTTAAAACCACCATAAAATGTTCATCGAATGTCCAATACCACTGACCAAATATTACATGAAAATAACTAGTTTCTGCATATTTAGAAATTTTAAATATACACATATTAAATTCTGTAACTATTGACTTTCCAATGAGGACAAGAATGGGAGTATTGAAAAAATTAAAACTACAAAAAATCCATTTATTTTACATGTGAATGGAAATGCGGGACAACGAATTCTTCCTCGTGGCGATACCTCTTCAAATTTATTTCAAGACTAAATAGATTAAACAGACCTTTCCAAAAACATTATTTATCTGCCCCTACATTTTGCTCTTCAAATGAGATATAACTTCTGGAAAACGTGCACCTGTTACTTCTGGGTAGTAAGCTCCGTCATATAAATTTCTCACTACACCAGATATATAAAAAGAGGTTGTTTTGCAAAATAAAATATCTTCTCATTACAAAATATGGGCACATGGTACACAAGGATCTTTTACTAAAATACTGGTAGTAAAGCAATAACAGAACTAATAAATGCAAGAAACATACGCTTTAGAAAACATCGACACAATAGAGGGCTGATGGCCTGATGCATTCTTCTTGCTCCTTTTCTTCCTTCCTTTAGGCGAGTCTACAATGGATATATAAACCATGACTGAATAAATATTAAAAATAACATTAATAATATCCTGCAATCAACTAAAGAAATCCATTTTTTTTCAATTCCTTATTTAAGGATATGTCTACTTGTCAACAAGAGCACCGCAAGGCGGAGCAAAATACTCCCATCAATTAAGAAATTTGAAATTATCTGCCGTGCACACTTGTGCAATACAGTATGGCAGTTTTGGACTGCACTCTGGGTAATTGCAAAAAAAAAACTGTGATTAAAGAAGAATAGAATAAAAAAATATTTAATCTGCCAAACAGCTGTGCACTTTTGTGCAATGCACTCTGGCATGATTGTAGACTGCAATGTGGGTAATTGAAAATCAAAGGGCAACAACATCAAATATACTAAAATTAGTTATGATTAAAAAGTACTGGCTTTTGTGTAGAAAGGGGCGTTACTCAAAAATAACAAGAACAGAGTGACGGTTCTTGTGCACCGCACTCTGTCTCAATGAGCCCTATCCACCTAGGAGGTTTCAAGTCAACAAGCTTCGAGTCTTAAGAGTCATGCTCCGGAAAAGAGCATTATACAATAGGCATTAACTCTATCATCATGAAGTTCTGAGTGATGGTTTCTGTGCAGTGCACTCTGTCACAACGAGATCTATCCACCTATGAAGTTTCAAGTCAAAAGCTTTGATAAGTGTTAGAGTTATGCTCTGGAAAAATATCAGAAACGCTGCACGCCCGTCCGCCCACCATGGGTGATCCCACAACACATCCTGTCTTCGATGGGCGTATAAAAACTAGAATCACTCTGCCAGTAACACGCCTAACAATGACAAAGAAAGCATAAGCAAGTATAATCTTTAGTATTTTTTGGTGGCTTTATGTATATATTTTTAGTTAAAGGAAGACCCAGACTAATGTCTGAATAGAACCACTGGCACACAGCAGGTTAGCTGGAAAAACTTCCCACTTGAAAGTTTCAAATTTTGCTGCGAGATGCCCAAGACGGTATTGTATAGACAATCGAGGTAATGTTACGTCTCATTCCAACACCTACCCACCCATTTGTCTTTTGTAACTCCTCAGACCCAAATGGCATTGCATGCCGACTTGAAACAACTTACCAATACACCCCCACCCCCTGCCAAACTCCTCTGCCCACAAATGTTGCAGCTCCACAGCCACTAAGCATGCCAACCTCCTAATTCCTCAGCACCCCCAAATATCTCCCTGGCCCCTTTAATGCTTATATTAACAAACCTGTTGTCTCCTCCTGAGAGATTTCCATGTCTTCATCTTTCTGCAACAAAAACAACACCTTTGCATTATTTTACATTCTTGTTAATTTAAGTCTACTTTAAATGGATAATGGAGATATGATTGTAGGTACAGAAGTATTTCATTTGAGTTATACAATCTCTTTCAGGTAAATGATGTAAAAGAGGGGGGATAATTTTTTTATGCCAATTGACAACCTGACAGAATGGGGGTCATTCTTTTGTCAACTCACCTCTTGTTTTACATTGTCCACATTGCAATCATTTTCATCATTTTGGTTGCAGCTATGGCCATTATTCACCCTCTCCACTTCATCAACACTGTCTGACTCTGAAAAACAATAACACCATTTTACTCATTACCAACCAGTATTTGCAATTATGCAATTGGATCTCTTACATCTGCCAAGATCTGCTGCCAATTTTAACATTAGAATTACCACTAGATAACCAATCCATATCTTTTCTTACAAATTGAAAGGTTTTCTATAACCTCTGCCTAAAATGATTATCCATCTATTTTGGCTATTAATTTCTTTTTCCACTTAACATCCTTTTTTTAACAAATGAAAGGCACCTTATTCTTAAAAAGCCATCATTCAGCAGAAAGCGTTTCAAACCTCTAAATACTCTTCTCTTCACTGATTGTAATACAATGTACCATAAAATAAGCAGGACAATGATTAGCATATGTACAACCACCCAAAGATGCAAGGATGGCACCAGTTTGTCTGGGGCACAATTACAAAACTCTTATTTTAAATCAAGACTTTTCTCTACAGACTACATCAGTTTGTTAAGAAGACTTGAAATTTACCTTTAAATCTACCAGCCTCTTTACAACTAAAACATAAGTATGCCTTTTAATTTGTCAGTCTCACTAAATGAATTGGCTTCATGGAATATTTAGAAGAAGTATACCCTTAAATTTGTCGGTCTGTTTATCAGTGCCAGCCAGATCCTTGGGGTCCAGGTCTGTAGTCGCAAGGAAGGCATTAAAGATTTTCTGCAGCTGTTTAAAGTACCCTTTCTGGAATATAGAAAAAGTTTAAAAGCATAAAAGTGTCCACGTGTCTCAGTGCTGGAAAGTAATTTTGCTAAGTTGATAAAGGGACACAACTACAAACACAAAACACAACATAACCTACCCTGTTTAGATGGATTCTGCCTTTAAAGTTTTAAGTAAATATGATGGTTTTTAAAAAATGAACCTAAACAAAAATCCTTGAGCAACATGGAAATAGAAAAAGGACATAAAAGCGTCAATAAATTCCAATTGTCAAGAATTACAATACATTTAAATCCAACCAATGAGTTACCTGGGATTGATCTTCAACTTAAAATCAAACTTTTATAACCTCTGACCCTGACTTAACTCTGTGCACAGACTGTTCAGGCTTAGGTAAGTAGTATAGATCTAAATCAGTGTCAGATCTGGATCTCTTATATGTAGTCTTGCCTCTAGCAAGGTACCTTGGTAAGTAGACATGTTGGCTGCAAAAGCTCATGTCCAGGGATAATCCTAGCAGACAAATTAATGGGATAAAATGTCCCTATTATCCACAATCAATGGATTTTTTTTTAAATCAAGGAGATGAAAAATATTATACATTTGAATTTTAATTCAAATAACCATAGAACCTTTATACCGGTATAGAAGTCTTAACTAACTATACAGTATCACATTATCCAGACACCGGGTCGACCAGTCACGTAACTACCCTTAAATTTGCTCAAGCAAGGGAATCCTATTCAGCTATCCAATTAATCCATCTATCCTGCCCATCCATCTATCAATCCTGTCTGCTTATCCACCAATCTACCCACCTCAGTGAAGCACTGATGAAAGACTGTATATTATAGTGACATGAACTCAAATCAATGTTTATATAAAATGTATAACGATCTATCTATACATCATGTCTATCTATTCATCCATCCATTTACCTACCTCAGTGATACATTGGTCGTTGAATTCCACCTCTACCTCAGAGAACTTCTCCTTGTATTCATCCGACAGCAGGTCAGCAAACAGCACTAACTTCTTCTTCCAGTAGCCCTGAGTGAACAAGAAACATACTTTTAAACTATAAATTATAAACTTTGGAAATTGATTTTGACTTTGCAACAAGAAGGGTTTCCAAGTTTTCCAAGGGTCATGTTTTCTGACAGACAAAAATTCTGTAAATATTCCTCATACAGGTCCAATCAAGAAAAATGTAAACAAAAAAAAGAGGGTTAAACTCTTGTATTTATGACAAGAAATTTTCGAATAGAGACTGACAAAAAGGTTTTCAAAGTTTTCCTTTAAAGCCACATGGGCCAACAGCCATGCCTGTGGTGGCCATGACGGATCACAACTCTTTGGGCAATCTTGATACAAGGCTATGCAAGGAACATGTATACCAAATATCAAGACTAGCTCTTGTAGCTTCTGACAAGAAGCATTTTAACTTTTCCAGATTTAACCATAAAGGGCATAATGCAATGCCTCTGTTGCCATGTTTTTTGACAGATCAAAATTCTTTGAAGAACTTTAAAGAATGCTGACGGAAGCATGACACGTGAAGCCGTATGCTCGGTGATCACAAAAGCTTACTTTGAGCATAAGCTCAGGTGAGCTAACAAGCCCTTAAATGATCAGTAGAATATAATCATCTTAACTCTATTAGACAACACAGGTTAAAATACAGTTTTTGTTTGTTTGTTTATTGGGTTTTATCGTCCCACCAACAGTATTTCAGTAATCTGGAGACAGTGTCCACTTGAAGCAGATATAGTGTTGCCTTCACTGTGTATAGCATGCCGTGAAACACCTGGCATGATACAACACCCAGTCACATTATCCTGACACCGGGCCAACCAGTCGTGGAACTACCCTTATATTTGCTTGAGCGTTAGCAAGGGAGCTATACCACTACCATTTTTAATGAATTTGGTATGTCGCGGCCCAGGATCGAACCCGGGGCCTCCCGTACCTGGAACAGTTTTTGCAACTACCCTGCCATGTGCTTTACACTTAAAATGACTGGATAAACAGATTTATGTTATGTTTTTGCTTTTTGAAATACATAGCAGCAACCAATTATGATCACTATAGCATTGTCCAGCTGTTAAGTGGAGGAAGACCCCATACAAATGTCTGGGTAGAACCATGTCAGCTGGAAGACCTTCCCACATTAAGTCCTTCGCCCCGACCGGAATGGTCATATTAGCAAGATTAAGCTAATTATTGGTGAAGGGTAGAAACGCTAGCCCAACACAGGTCTGCTGGAAGACTTTTAAACACTACCAGTGAGTAAGAAGATTTATTGGTCAGTGTCTCCGAAAGGTGGTATCAGACAGTGTGCCAATATCTAATGCATGTAACAATATTTGTCCACGGTTTGAGGAAATTTTGGAAAATCTTCAGCATAAACCAATATTTTTGTCAAAGAAAAGAAAACTAAGCACCACCTATATTGTAAGGACAAATCGCAAAAAAATACTCTAAATGTTCATCATTTTCAAATCTATAAATGAGCACAATAGTGATTCTTGCTAAAAATAGATACTGACATCAGAGCAGATTTTCCTGATGACAATAAATTGTGACCTCAAAAATAAGTCATCTTTTTCGTTTTCTTAGTTTCAAAATATCTTGGCAGCATGACTCAGATAGGTAATACCTCTTTGCAATGATGAGTGGGAACTTATGCTTCACTGTTCACACATTTCTAGGGTATCAATGAACAGCATTTTGCAAGATATCTTCAGGTAACAATGGCATTTTTTAAAGAAAAAATTCTTTGATCCAAATTGATATTTTTTTTAAATTTTGCTAAGTCAATAAAAATTTATTGTAAAAAAAAATGGCACTGTAATAACAGCATATGCAGAACTTCTGACAGAAAATGTCAACAGTGTGTGGTCAAACAAACTATCCTATAACTTAGACCTTATATTGTGCGTTTTACCGAGATGGTTCTAATAAGGACCTGGTAAACATTGGAGGAGAAATATTAAAAAAGAATATTTAAATGAAAAATACCACTTTAATCTGGTGCTCTGTTGAATAAGATAATGCTGTTGTGCAAGAGTTGGGCAAACTTCAGGAGGGACTTTATTGCACAACATGTTTATATACCATTATGTATCTTAATCTTGTACTGTACAACAGGCTATGGTCATTTTCTTGCTTGAAAGCTTACTTTTAAAGTATTACACAATTTGTGCTCAGAAAAGAGACTTGTAGTAATGGGAAATTGAAAAAAATAATTACAATTTGCCAATGAAATAAGTGATAAAACAGACCTTTTCAGTGACTTCTCCAGCTTTAAAATCATTTTCTAGGAATTCTAATCTGAAAATAAAAATATACTATTACAACAGGTTGATATAAGATTTTACAATATTTAGATTTAGCCAAGCAAAAAGCAGATCCCCAGAAATGAGATGCTGTTACAAATCATAGGGGGCACCAGGTAGAACGAGGCTCTGCAGGTCCACAGTTAAGCTTGCCTCCAACGAACCATGCAGTATGACCAGTTATTTGCAGAGATTTTTTGCAACACTGGGCCCTGGACCCACTTCACTTGAAAATGTTGGGCCATTATAACATTTTGTTGGGCCAAGCATGAATTTAAAATGTTGGTGCAAAAGCTTATTAATATAAGCAGCTTTTTAAAAACTGGTTACTTCCAGTGTATATGGTACACAAAAACATAACATATTCTCTTTCTCAGTATAAATTATTAATTTATAATCGGTAAACTTTTTGTTCTGAAATGGGCATTAGTAATGTCAATGGTGTTTTCCCTTTGTTAAGCTAATTCATCACTATTATTGGCTTGTTCACTTTTTTTTCCCTCATCTTTTTTATAACTGCATCTGTACCTGATGACTTATCATTGTCAGCAACATACCCTCTCTACAGTTCACGAAAACAGCAAACTTTGTTTTGTCAGTTAACTTTTGGGAATCAGGGCCTTAAATAATCCAGGAAAGTTTTGCATTTTAATGAAAAATAAAATAATTAGCAACTAAAAATATAGTAGATAGTAAAAAAAAACAACACTAGCAGTAGCAGCATAAAAGCATACATGCAAACTAAAAAACAACTTTGGTAATTACCTAGATGGTGTCAGTACATATAGCACATTTACAGTTGTTCCCATGCCAAGATTTACAGTTATGTCCAAGAATCAGACTATTGTTATGACAGTTAATGTTGCTTGTGCTCATTTCTGAATGTGAACTCTATTTATTTGTACATGTAAATAAATCAAATGAAATCTTTCAGTCCAATAATACATGACTTTTCTGGTAGCTACCTTCATGAAAATGCTACACATTCAAGAAGTACTCGGATATGTACCACCAAACCTCTGATTTGCGCAACGCCTTTATGTTACCGTAAAATAGCCTTTGTTTACAGAAAAAGAGAAGGACCCATGGCCAAGATGTTTGAGTCCACATCTTGTTGCTCCTCAGCCCTTCACCGTTTAGTGTTTGAGACACTGTCAAGGCAAAATTTTCATGTGCCGGGGTTTTCCAGTTAACCTGTGGTGCCAAGATGGTTCTACCCAGAAAAAAATCTTGTGTTTTCCTCCACCAGCAATTAACTGAAGTCTCCAGTTGTGTCAGTGCGGTTTAACAAACAACTGTAGTGACTGTAGTGCATAAAGGCACTTCCAATGGCCTTGCTGGTGGGTTAACCCTTTAGCGACGTGGTTGAGTGCCTGGACTACTGATCTGGCGGACCGAGTTCGAATCCCCGTTAGGGCCAGGATTATTGTCTCCTCTGAGATTTACTTTACAACAAAAACAAGAGATCAACAAGAACTTAAGACATGAGAAGCACAATATACTGCAATTAAGGTAGCTTGTATGGTCTATTGAGCCGATGAATCAGGCATTTCAAGCTATAAAAATACATAACATATCAATGAAGGAGTTTTACTTTTTCCTGATATTCAGCGAAACCTTCGTGGTTTCAGTGTTCTTCCCTGGCATCTCGGAAATATATATTCTTTAACCCACTGTCCACTGTTGCGATCAATTTTCCCGCGTAATACGGAACCAGGCCTTTGCATTCGGAATACCTCTGGATTTGGGCTAGCAGTAAATCCAACTACTTTTTAGAAAACCGCTCTTTTCATATTTCAAATACATATTTCGAACTCAAACTATGTTTTTATTTCTATTTTATTATATACATAAAAAAGACAACGAAAAACAAACAAACGAACCGTCCCCGGAGTACTCGCCCTGATAATGTTCATACGGATACGCGACTATTCGACCCTATGACTATTCGACCCCTACATGTTCTAGGCGAATATTCAACTCCTCTGCCATTCGACACCAGCTGAAAAGTTGAAAGCGACTATCCGACCCTAATATAGTTATATGATTATATCGGGCCCGGGCCAAGGATGTTTTAGCTGAGGGAGGGGGCGGGGCCGAAGACCGACTTGGACGGCGGACGGACAAAATCCCTTCCGGACATTGCAGCGAATTACCCTCATTCCGGACCATCTGCATTCCGGACCATCAATCCGGACCATGTTATAATAATCCCGGACTATGAAGGACGTCATCACGGACCATATAATAATACTAGTATAATCATTCCGGACCATATTTTATTTATGAAATATGTATCATGAACTTAGAAAAGGAGTATAGATAGATCTAAGATTTAACACGTATATTACCTTGGCCGTTGCAAAACCCTCGTTTAACTTTTTTTTGGCGTAAAAATTCTGTATTACATGAGGTTTAAAAGACCTGTCCTTAATAAAATCTATTGTTTGTTTTAGCAATTAGGTCAGTTTATAATTGTGTATATTAATTTGGACAAAATGTTTTGTTAATTTTGACATGGTAATGGCATCCAAAAATCGTGTCCGTAAATCAAATAACACCTCAATATGCAAAATAAACACAGGCGTATTGGCGACACACTTTTATCAGTAACATTCGACTGTTGTTCACACCTCTTTTTATTACTGTCGGTTACTGATTGACGAAGAGTCAGCTGGATTATTATGTCCAAATCAATACACACAATTATAAACTGACCTGATTGCTAAAACAAACAATATGTTTCATTGAGGACAAGTGTTTTATTCCTCAAGTTTTAAAGATTTTTTACACCAATAAAAGAGGGTTTTACAACAACCTAAGAAATATAAGTATGATCTTACATCATCTAGACTTATTTCAAAAATTCTGATTATAATTGCATAAATCAAATAAATACGGTCCGGAATGATTATTATATGGTCCGGTATGACGATCAAACTGGACCAGGATGATTATAACATGGTCCGGAATGATGGTCCGGAATGCAGATGGTCCGGAATGAGGATACATCCATTGCAGCAAAGGCGGACAAAATCCATTCCTTTATTTTCATAGGTTGACAAAAACACACTCACACCCCGTAATTTTTCGATGGCGGACAACCTCAAACCTCGTCCGTAATTTTTAAAAGCAATAACTTTGAATATGTTCTATGTGAATCCATGGTAGGGATGGTGGTATCTTAAATATGTTTAATGGGTGTATTACTCTGAAACTTAAGAAGGCGATGACATAAAATTTGAGCAGTGGGACTTTGTTGTCACTGTTTAAAAATTCTTCACAAATAAGTATGCTGAATCATGCAAACACATAGTTCCATTCAAGCTGGCTCATAACATGCTGCTTCGTTACATTTTTCGACCCTGTTTTCTCACCGATTTCATTCGCATACTTGGCAAGAAAATAATGATAATAAAATCTTGCCACCACTGCGCATTTTATCAACTAAAAGTCATCGAAGTATTACCGGATATACGTTGCGTCAACACACGGTCAAAGACTTTCACGTAGTGACGTCACACGCTATGTATAGAATGACCGGATATACACAAAATATTGCCTAAGGTAAGATTTCTGTTAGATGCTCAATAAAATTTTGTGCTTAATTTCGCAAAATACAGAAAGCAATATTTTCTGGGTGAGTCTTTATTGAAGTTACAGTTAAAACTCGTAATAAATGTAAGCTAATAAAATACATGTACATATATACCAAATTTGCCCGATTTTCCGTGGAGCCTTAAATGAACAAACAAACCTGTAAGGATGTGACGTACATTACTCATAACGCATTTTTGGATGTTGGGCCAAATGAAAAACAACTATCCGAAAATCGCGTTTGGAACTAACCGTAGTATTTATGGAAATTAATTAAATTACCTTATGTTTAGCATTCAAAGCCTGGTTCGCTAATTAATTGAATGAAAAATTAAAAGTGCCAACCTTAGGATTGAATACTGTATGGATTACATGTACATCACATATTTACACTGCTTCGTCCGTCATTTTGTAGAAAGCATACCTGAACTATTACTTGTATTGATATTTTCATGTGTTGTAATGGTCACTTAGTATATGTAACTGATTGTGTTACTCTTGTTCAATGTACGCACGGGTTTACATATAAAAGTGAACTTTAGTTCATATTAACACTTCTAAATGTGTGTATGTGTGTGTATCTGACCGCTTAAGGATTTGTATCAAAATATGTTTTATTTATCACGAAAGAAAAATGTTTAATACATTATATTGATTTACGAATTAACTGAATTTTGTTTCACGTTTAGTTATAAATTTATCTGCTAGTTCAAAATTAGGGCTATGGTACTTTCATATACCGACTTAATCATCAAATGCGTAAGATGTATTTCTGAAACATATTAAAGGACTTTATTGCGTGAAATGTAACTCTAGTGCGCTATAGTTTATTCTAATGCATTATATGAGACTGTAGGACCTGAGACATGCTTGAGTGAAGAATTTCTCTAAAACAAAGCATGTAACTCATATAATTATATTTGACCATGCTAAGTGAAATGTGACTATATTTGATTGTGGCTATGGTGATTTTATGGTTGTGATCAGGAGGAGGTTGGTGCTTGTGTTGGTGGTTATGATAGTGATGGTGATGAAGCTGATGCAAGTGGTAATGATGCTAACGCTGATGGTGATAATATAGGGATGACAATAATGATGGTGGTGGTGGACCTGGTGATGGCGCTGATCAAGGTGGTGGTGATGTTAATTATGGCGGAGAAGATGATGATGGACATGATGATAATGATAATGATGAATTATGGTGGAGAAAATGATCATGGTTACGGTGATGGTGACGATTATGATGACTGCAATGACAGCAAAAGTGTCAATGATTTTTTTGATGATGTTGTCGATTATGAAGATGACAATGATTTTTGCAATGTTGATGACTGTGGATATGATGATGATGGTGGTGAAAGTGATTGTATTGGTGGTGTCGATAGTGATGGTGATGATGTGGATGGTGATGATGGTGGTGGTAATGGCGTGAGACCTGGTGATGGTAATGATGATGGTAACAATTCTTGTGATTATGATGATGTCGATGAGGGTGGTTATGACAATGATGACATTAATGATGATTAGGAGAAGGATTTAGATAATGTTTATGACGATGACAACAATGGTGATAATTGTGACTCATATCAGACTTTGTAGAAATGTTTCTTGAATTCGGGGTGGGAAAAATGCTTAAAATATTGGAAATCAGGCGAGACTACAGTTGGTATGGAGGCGTCTTTGTGACCAATTTTATACTGTGTTATGGTGGTGTATGTGTACAGTATAAGAAACCACCATCTGTCACCACGCTGCAATAGTAAAGGTTCGGAAGACTCAATGTGATAACATTATCATCATGATGATAATGAAGATGATTATATCAATACTACTACAACTAATTTACTTTGTCTAAAAGTACTAACATGGAGCTTTAATTTGCTAAAATATTCTTTTGAAATTGATATACAAATATAAAAATAACGAGGCTGTCCAGGAAATTTAATGACACCTCGTACTACTAATAATAATGGTAGTGGCAATTGTGTGTGTCCTGACGACAGTATGGTGATGGTTAGAATAATGTTGATCATGATGATGGTGGTGGCGGTGACAGTGATGATAATAATTATGGTGTTAATTCATCTGATGGTGGTGATGGTTAATTCAGATGATGTTGATGATGTGGTGGTGGTAATGGAAATGCTGGTCTTGCTGATGATGATAATGTTATCAATGATGATGTAGCTGATAATGGTTATCTTGATAATAGTGATGGTGATGATGATAATAATGGTGGTGGTCATAGTGATGGTGGTGATGACAACTATGGCCGGGAAGATGATGATCAACCTCGTAATGACATAAATGGGGATGATGATGGTGATAATGATGCCAATTATATTGGAGAAGATGATGATCATAACACTGGTGATGATGATGATTACACTGGTAATGATGATGACGATTATAATGATGATGATGATGTTGTTGCTTTTGCTGCTGATGAGGTCCTTGATTCAATGGTTAATGTTATTTCTAGTAACGGCACGGACCTTCCTGCATGCTTTTTAGTTTAAATTGAGCGGAAAAATTAGTGTTAACTGTAGAGTCAAACGTGTTTTTTCACAGCCTTGTTCAAAACAATCCATTTTAGTCATTATGTGATTACTAATTGGCAACCCACCTTTCTGCAAATGTGCAGGAGCTACTTACTGCTGTAGCAAGACCGAAGAAAATAGGACCTACCGAGAATCTCGGAGTTCCTTCGCCTGTTCAATATGTGATAGCATTAGTCAAAAGCAAATAATGGCAGCCCATGGCGGTATACGGACATTTGCCTCCCGTATATTGCGCCCCTTAGTATATTAATAAAATGCTTAAATCTGAAGCATATAATTAGTGTTAATTAATAAGTAATTAGAGCTATACATCTAATTTTAATTAAATACCATTTTATTTTTGACATAAACATTCTTGTACATTGGATGCTAATACTGTTTTATGTTTTTGCTGGTTATGGAAATATATTGCAGCGAACAATTACGACAATTATAGAGACGACCAGCTATTATGGTGTCGGAACACCTCAGACAAATGTCTGGATGGAACCACCGGCAATCTGCAGGCCAGCTGGAAGTCTTTTCATCATAAAGTCCTTCACTCCGGACGAGTCTATGCAGTCAGGTGTTGGGGACTCTACCACTACGCCACGGGCTCCTCCGGTTTTATGTTAGTTCTATTGGATGTATATGAAAATAAGCCCATGTTTAATTCTGAACAGGAGGAGAGATACTCAATGAGCATTTGAAAATGTCGGTGCTGACAAAAGTTATCCATGACATTATGCTCATTATAAGATGGAAAAGTGTTGTGATAAATTAAATTGGCTTACAAATTGTAACCTAAACTTACTGGTATTCGAAATCTATGGGCCAATATTTATAATATTTTATGTGCATGTGTATGTGAATTTTAATAACTAAAAAAAAACACATTCTTTATCTTCTGTTAACGAATGACAGAATAAAATGAACGTAAAAGTACAATTATATAAGATGGTTATTAAATCATTTTAAGTCTTATAGCCAGGGAAAATATTATAGGTTTGGGGTTGAGAGTCCAAGGATGAAGAGAAGAAGATGTCCGTGGGTTGGGGGAAGATGGAGTGTGTTCTGAGATCGATACAAGAAACTTGCCTGTGCATGAATAGGTTTCATGCCAGTAAGAATATATGACAAAGCCTCATTTTCTCTTGAGGTAATGAGATATTGTCTTCATCACACAGCATCATCATAACAATCAACTATTTTACAACCAGTCATAATTCAGACCTACCGTATTTTTTTCACAATCGATTATAAACGTTATTGTTTCTCAAGATGTGATTTACTGGTGTTGACCAAGACATTATTACAATCTGACAAATAAGTGTGTCCCACAGAGTTACGAACAATATGGGGATGTATGTGCTGACCCTTAAATAAACTAGTTATGATGATGCAGTGTGACCAAGGTTTTGTCATGCCATGTAAGCCTACTGTACTTTTTATAAAGCAACATAAAATATTTGGTAAATTTTGAGTCAAGTGCATACTTTTTTATGAAGGATTTTATCCATCGTATCGAATTGATTCTGAACTATTAAGATTTTTCTCAAGTGTATATCATACAGGTTTATTCTACACGCCTACATATGTACATCCACATCTCTTTACTGAAGTAGTTTTAGACAAATATCCGCCAAAATCATAAAATGTTTTTATCAAAAATCTTACCTTCATTAAAAGAACCTATCAGACATGTCAGTTTACTGAAACATCTGTGGGATTGTTGGCAATGACTGGACACGTTCGTGTTCAAATAATGTTCTGTTTACTTTTTACTTTAGGTGAGAGAAAATATCTAGATCTAATTAATACTCTATTGGAGATCTAATCAATACTCTACTGGGGTAAAGTTAACCTCGACCACATTTTCACACGTTTAATGAAGTTTTATTTCGCTATATAGCCTATTACCTAGTCCGAGCAATCAATTGTAAGGGGCGATAATTCATATCTAGGTCCAAAATTGTAATGTGATAGACATTGCAATTTCTTATTCACGCTGCCCTTGAGTTTTCTTACAGGTGAATGGATGCAGGCACAGGCAAAACGAGAATTTAAATGCACTATTTTCACACGGACATGGAACGCTGCACGCACGCTGAATGCACGCTGAATGCATGCAAAAATGGAAAACATGAACGGTTGCACCCCTGTATCAGTTTATTTAAGTTAATCTTGATTTATATAGTCTATATAAGTTTAACTTATAAGTAATTGGAGAAATATTTTACAAGAGAGTACATTCATTTATCAACAATTGTGTCACATCAATCTAAAACTGAACAGTATTTGTATACTTTTTACCTCAAAACACTTCTTTGCTGCCCTTCTGCTTTGCTATACTGTTTTATATTTTAATGGAAAACACTATGGTGTCATTTCAGCAGCATTTATTATCCTTGCTCTCGCATACATTAATTACTTAAGCATCTCAAACAACTGTATCTCAACTGAAGTTTGAATTTAATTAAAATGGCATATAAGGGATCAAAATACATTACACATTAAAACTAATTTGTTCAAGCGCATTATGTTGTTTCATTCGCTTAATGCGTTTTCTCCATCTCCATGTTCATCAGCACATCTCGCTCTTTATCCTACTTTCTTCCTTCCTTCCTCTTATTCTCCTTCCCTCCCTCATTCCCAAATCCACACATGTGTCCTCACACTCCCTGTCTCCCTCCCAACACCACACATGTGTCCTCTCCCTTACTCCCAACACCACAGACGTGTCCTGTCCCTCCCTCCCAACACCACACACGTGTCCTGTCCCTCCCTCCCAACACCAAACATCTGTCCTCTCCCTCCTTCCCAACACCACACATGTGTCCTCTCCATCCCTCCTTCCCTTCCTCCTTACACCACGTGTCTTCTCCCTCCCTCCCATCACCACACATGTGTCCTCTCCCTCCCTTCATCTCTCCTTCCCAACACCACACATGTGTCCTCTCCCTCACTGCCTCCCTCCTTTCCATAACAACACATGTGTCCTCTCCCTCCCTTCCTCCCTTCTTCATAACACCACACATGTGTCCTCTTCCTCCCTTCCTTCTTCCTTCCCAACACCACACGTGTCCCCTCGCTCCCTCCCTCCCATCACAACACGTGTTCTCTCCGTCCCTTCCTCCCTCCCTCCCATCACCACACATGTGTCCTCTTCCTCCCTTCCTCCTTCCTTACCCAACACCACACGTGTCCTCTCCCTCTCATCACCACACGTGTCCTCTCCCTCCCATTACCACACGTGTCCTCCCCCTCCCACCCAACACGACGTGTTCTCTCCCTCCCTTCTTCCATCCGTCCTAACACCACATGTGTCCTCTCCCTCCCTCCCTCCTTCCCATTACCACACATGTGTCCTCTCCCTCCCTTTCTCCCTCCCTCCCATCACCACACATGTGTCCTCTCCCTCCCTCCCAACACCAAGTGTCCTCTCCCTCCCTTTCTCCCTCCTTCCCAACACCACATGTGTCCTCTCCCTCCCTCCCAACACCACACGTGTCCTCTCCCTCGCTTCCTCCCTACCTACCTCCCATCAACACACATATGTCCTCTCACTCCCTCCTTCCTTCCAAACACCACACGTGTCCTCTCCCTCGCTTCCTCCCTACCTACCTCCCATCAACACACATATGTCCTCTCACTCCCTCCCTCCTTCCAAACACCACACGTGTCCTCTCCCTCTCCCCATCACTAACATGTGTCCTCTCCCTAAAAACACCACACGTGTCCTCTCCCTCCCTCCCATCACCATACATGTGTCCTCTCTCGCCCTTCCTCCCTCATCAACACCACATGTGTTCCCTCCCTCCCTCCCAACACAACACATGTTCTCTCCCTCCCTACCTCCCAACATCAAACGTGTCCTCTCCCTCCCTCCCTCCCTCGTTCCCTCCCTTCTTACCAACACCACACGTGTCCTCTCCCTCCCATCACCACACTTGTGTCCTCTCCCTCCCTACCACACGTGTCTTCTCCCTCCCTCTCCCCTCCCTCCAAGTACAATACTCGTGTCCTTTCCCTCCATCCCTCTCACCCTTCCTTCCATCACCATACATGTGTTCTCTCCCTCCCTGCATCCCTCCTCAACACCACATGTGTCCCCTCCCTCCCAACACCACACCTGTCCTCTCGCACCCCTCCCTACCAACACCACGCGTGCCCTCTCCCTACCTCCCACTCTTCCTCCCTCTCTTTCTCCCTATCGCCCTTCTTGCCAACACCACACGTGTCCTCTCTCTCCCATCACCACACTTGTGTCCTCTTCCTCCCTCCCACACGTGTCTTCTCCCTCCCTCTCCCCTCCCTCCAAGCACAATACTCGTGTCCTCTCCCTCCCTCCCTCTCACCCTTCCTTCCATCACCATACATGTGTTCTCTCCCTCCCTGCACCCGTCCTCAACACCACATGTGTCCCCTCCCTCCCAACACCACACCTGTCTTCCTGCTCCCCTCCCTCCCGACACCACGCTTGTCCTCTTCCTTCCTCCCTCCTTCCCAACACCACACGTGTCCTCTCCCTCCAATCACCACACATGGGTTCTCTCCCTCCCTCTCTCCCTCCGTCTCTCCCTCCCTCCCATCACCACACATGTGTTCTCTCCCTCCCTCTCTCCCTCCGTCTCTCCCTCCCTCCCATCACCACACATGTGTTCTCTCCCTCCGTCTCTCCCTCCCTCTCATCACCCCACACGTGTCCTCTCCCTCCCTCCCTCCCATCACCACACATGTGTTCTCTCCCTCCCTCTCTCCCTCTGTCTCTCCCTCCCTCCCATAATCCCAAATGATTCCTCTCTCTCCCTTCCTCCCTCCCTTCCTGCCTTCTTTCCAGTCCCATACACGTGTCCTCTTCTTCCCTGCATCATACACGTGTACTCTCCGTCCCACCTTCTCTCTCACTCTTTCTCTCGCAGCACCCCACATGTGTCCGATTCCTGCCTCCCACTCTTCCTTCATCTCTTTTTCCCTATCTCCCTCCTTCCCAACACCACACGTGTCCGCTCCCTCCTATCACCACACGTGTCCTCTCCCTCCCTTTCTCCCTCCCTCCCATCACCACACATGTGTCCTCTCCCTCCCTCCCAACACCAAGTGTCCTCTCCCTCCGTTCCTCCCTCCTTCCCAACACCACATGTGTCCTCTCCCTCCCTCCCAGCACCACACGTGTCCTCTTACTCCTTCCTCCCTCCCTACCTCCCATCAACACATATATGTCCTCACTCCCTCTCTCCTTCCAAACACCACACGTGTCCTCTCCCTCCCCCCATCACTAACATGTGTCCTCTCCCTAGAAACACCACACGTGTCCTCTCTGGCCCTCCCATCACTACACATCCGTCCTTCTCAACACCACATGTGTTCCCTCCCTCCCTCACAACACAACACATGTTCTCTCCCTCCCTTCCTCCCAACACCACACGTGTCCTCTCCCTCCCTCCCTCCTTCCCTCCCTTCTTACCAACACCACACGTGTCCTCTCCCTCCCATCACTACACTTGTGTCCTCTCCTTCTCTCCCACACGTGTCTTCTCCCTCCCTCTCTCCTCCCTCCAAGTACAATACTCGTGTCCTTTCCCTCCCTCCCTCTCACCCTTCCTTCCATCACCATACATGTGTTCTCTCCCTCCCTGCATCCCTTCTAAACACCACATGTGTCCCCTCCCTCCCTCCCAACACCACGCGTGTCCTCTCCCTATCTCCCACTATTCCTTCCTCTCTTTCTCCCTATCTCCCTCCTTCCCAACACCACACATGTCCGCTCCCTCCTATCACCACACATGTGTCCTCTCCCTCCCTTTCTCCCTCCCTCCCATCACCACACATGTGTCCTCTCCCTCCCTCCCAACACCAAGTGTCCTCTCCCTCCCTTCCTCCCTCCTTCCCAACACCAAATGTGTCCTCTCCCTCCCTCCTAACACCACACGTGTCTTCTCCCTCCCTACCTCCCATTAACACACATATGTCCTCTCACTCCCTCCCTCCTTCCTAACACCACACGTGTCCTCTCCCTCCCTCCCATCACTAACATGTGTGCTCTCCCTAAAAACACCACACGTGTCCTCTCCCCACCTCCCATCACCATACATGTGTCCTCTCTCTCCCTTCCTCCCTCCTTCTTAACACCACATGTGTTCCCACCCCCCCTCCCTCCCAACACAACACATGTTCTCTCCCTCCCTTCCTCCCAACACCACACGTGTCCTCTCCCTCCCGCCCTCCTTCCCTCCCTTCTTTCCAACACCACACGTGTCCTCTCCCTCACATCACCACACTTGTGTCCTCTCCCTCCCTCCCACGCGTGTCTTCTCCCTCCCTCTCCCCTCCCTCCAAGTACAATACTATTGTCCTCTTCCTCCCTCCCTCTCACCCTTCCTTCCATCACCATACATGTGTTCTCTCCCTCCCTGCATCCCTCCTTAACACCACATGTGTCCACTCCCTCCCTCCCAACACCACACGTGTCCTATCCCTACCTCCCTCCTTCCCAACACCACACGTGTCCTCTCCCTCCTATCACCACACACGTGTCCTCTCCCTCCCTCCCTTCCATCACCACACATGTGTTCTCTCCCTCCCTCTCTCCCCCCATCTCTCCCTCCCTCCCATCACCACACGTGTGTTCTCTCTCTCCCTCCGTCTCTCCCTCCCATCACCACACATGTGTTCTCTCTCTCCGTCTCTCCCTCCCTCCCATCACCACTCACGTGTCCTCTCCCTCCCTCCCTCCCATCACCACACATGTGTTCTCTCCCTCCCTCTCTCCCTCCGTTTCTCCCTCCCTCCCACGTGTCCGATTCCTACCTTCCACTCTTCCTTCCTCTCTTTCTCCCTATCTCCCTCCTTCCCAACACCACACGTGTCCGCTCCCTCCTATCACCACACATGTGTCCTCTCCCTCCCTTTCTCCCTCCCTCCCATCACCACACATGTGTCCTCTCCCTCCCTCCCAACACCAAGTGTCCTCTCCCTCCTTTCCTCCCTCCTTCCCAACACCAAATGTGTCCTCTCCCTCCCTCCCAACACCACACGTGTCCTCTCCCTCCCTCCCTACCTCCCATCAACACACATATGTCCTCTCACTCCCTCCCTCCTTCCCAACACCACACGTGTCCTCTCCCTCCCTCCCATCACTAACATGTGTGCTCTCCCTAAAAACACCACACGTGTCCTTTCCCCACCTCCCATCACCATACATGTGTCCTCTCTCTCCCTACCTCCCTCCTTCCCAACACTACACGTGTCCTCTCCCTCCTATCACCACACACGTGTCCTATCCCTCCCTCCCTTCCATCACCACACATGTGTTCTCTCCCTCCCTCTCTCCCTCCATCTCTCCCTCCCTCCCTCCTATCACCACACATGTGTTCTCTCCCTCCCTCTCTCCCTCCGTCTCTCCCTCCCTCCCATCACCACACATGTGTTCTCTCCCTCCCTCTCTCCCTCCGTCTCTCCCTCCCTCCCATCACCACACATGTGTTCTCTCCCTCCGTCTCTCCCTCCCTCCCATCACCACTCACGTGTCCTCTCCCTCCCTCCCTCCCATCACCACACATGTGTTCTCTCCCTCCCTCTCTCCCTCCGTCTCTCGCTCCCTCCCACGTGTCCGATTCCTACCTCCCACTCTTCCTTCCTCTCTTTCTCCCTATCTTCCTCCTTCCCAACACCACACGTGTCCGCTCTCTCCTATCACCACACATGTGTCCTCTCTCTCCCTTTCTCACCCCCTCCCATCACCACACATGTGTCCTCTCCCTCCAATCCTCCCTCCTTACCAACACCACACGTGTCCGCTCCCTCCTTTCACCAGCCATGTGTCCTCTTCTTTCCTTTCTCCCTCCCTCCTATCCCCACACATGTGTCCTCTCCCTCCCAACCTCCCTCCTTCCCAACAACACACGTGTCCGCTCCCTCATATCACCACATATGTGTCCTCTCCCTTCCTTTCTCCCTCCCTCCCATCACCACACATGTGTCATCTCCCTCCCATCATCCCTCCTTCCCAACACCACACATGTGTCCTCTCCCTCCCTTCCCCCCTTCTTCTCATCACCATGAGTGTGTCCTCTCCCTCACTTTCTACCTCCTTCCCAACACCACAAGTGTCATCTCCCTCCATTCCTCCCTCCCTCCCATCACCACACATGTGTCCTCTCCCTCCCTTCCTTCCTCCCTCCCAACACCACACGTGTCCTCTCCCTCCATTCCTCCCTCCCTCCCTCCCATCACCACACATGTGTCCTCTTCCTCTCTTCCTCCTTCCTTCCCAACACCACACGTGTCCTCTCCCTCCCATCACCACACATGTGTCCTCTCCCTCCCACCCAACACGACGTGTCCCCTCCCTCTCTTCCTCCCTCCTTCCCAACACCACATGTGTCCTCTCCCTCCCTCCTTCCCAACACCACACGTGTCCTCTCCATCCCTCCCATCACCATGCATGTGTCCTCTCTCTCCATTCCTCCCTCCTTCTCAACACTACATGTGTTCCCTCCCTCACAACACTACACGTGTTCTCTCCCTTCCTTCCTCCCAACACCACACGTGTCCTCTCCCTCCCTCCCAACATCACACGTGTCCTCTCCTTCCCATCACCACACTTGTGTCCTCTCCCTCCCACACGTGTCTTCTCCCTCCCTCCCTTCCATCACCACACATGTGTCCTTCCTCCCTCCTTCTCTTCCTGCCATCACCCCACATGTTTCCTCTCTCTCCCTCCCTCCCTTCCTGCCTCCTTCCAGTCCCATACACGTGTCCTCTCCCTCCTAGCACTACACACGTTTCCTCTCCCTCCATCCCTTCTACACTACACATGTGTCCTCTCCCTCCCTCTCTCCCTCCCATCACCCCACATGTTTCCTCTCTCTATCCCTCCCTCTCTCCCTTCCTGCCTCCTTTCCAGTCCCATACGCGTGTCCTCTCCATCCCTCCCTCCTTTCATATATTACAGGCATCAAGCTAGCAAATGCCTGGGCCTGGGCCTGGTTTTCAGTGTGCGAAGCTCTTTTGCTGGAAGCAGGGGTGTTTGAAGCACAGTACACAGTCAAATAGTAAGATTTATACTACAAATATTTTGTATACGAGTATCAAAGTACATGATGTTATGAGTCATACGGAAGACAAGGTTATCATTTGTAAACAAAATAGTGTAGCACCAGATTTCAACAATTATGTTGCCAAAATAAAACCCCTAAGAACAACAGCTATACAATTAAAAAGTAAAAATGTAGAGATTTTTAGTGTGAAGTCTAGTTGGAAAACTAAAAGAGCGTGCTAATAAATAAGATATACATTGCAAATATAGTGACAACGGGTATTAGTTGCCTATGAACGCTATACCCAATAATGCGTTCATTAAAATCAATAGGAAATGCCTCATTTGTTACCTAAATGATAACGTTTTTACTGGAAAAATGAGTAATTTCAGAAGTCTCAGAAAAGCTCCATGTTGTCAAATCCTTAAACAATAACAAACAACAAAGAGAGGAAGCAAAGATTGGTTTTAGATTGTAGACAAGTCCAACTTACACGTTTTTTCAAGTTAAATTACCGTCTCCAGATAACTCCAATAAGTATAAATAACATATAAGTTAAATTTTAAGATATTAAAGTTGCTGAGCAGTTGTTTGAAGATATCAGGTTTTGACATTTGATATAAAAAGTGTTTATCACCACATTGAATTCTGCAAGTTTTAGGATACAATTTGGAATTTGATGAAACAGTTTCATATTTTATCTTTAATGCTCTACCATTTGCCATAGCTACAGAAGGTCATATTTTTACAAAAGTAACGAGAATTTCAGTCAAACTCTGGAGGGTACATGTTACAATTATTATTACAATTGTAATTATGTATTTAGATGGCGGTATAGGTAAGTTAATTACGTGTCAGCATTAGCATTTTGTCGTGTTGTTTAGGAAGATTTCAATGCATTTGGTCGAAAATAAATGCTTTTGGCAAGCCCCAAAAATATCTGTGAGGTTAGGACATGAACTGTATTATGATGTTCACAAGTTATTTGATTCTGAGGCTAGAGTATCAAGATTGGAAATGGCGTTTCTGTTTATTTTGTTTCAAATCAAGAAAGATAGTTGAACGTTGCTCCAGCAAGGTTATTGATGTCCGTTATCGGTCAAATTATTTCATTTCGAAATGTACAGGGCAGGCTAGTAAGCCTCCAAACAAAAAATATATGCATAAGCATCTTTGGATGCCAGAATCTGCAGCTTATTGGACAGTACTGACATGGCGGCAGTATGATAAAGTCTGTGAAAGAGCAGAATAAACAATTGCTGGTTTTGGTAATAATGGACTGTGTCCTTCAGGATGATAGCATTGAAAATAATTTGAACATTATGTGACAGATGGTTTTATGAAATAACAAGCTACGGTCGTGTATTGTTTTAACAGGTGTTGGTCTGAGAGCAACAATACAATGGACATTTGTCAAAGCTGGTGCCCCGTTAGACAACAATGACCACGTGATCCAGCACTTAGCGATGCACATCTTGGTCGCAAAATCGGACAATACTGTGTATGGGTTTAATGATATGTCCCAACCCATATTGTGATATATTGCGATACAGAAGAATTGTATTGAAATATTATTGCTATACATATTTGGTACTAGAAAAGGTTATCTGAAATATGAAATTTAAAATATTAAAACAATAGACTGACCTTAATACACTGGGCACAACTGGTAGTTAATTGACCTTTAAAGGCCAATTTATCCCATAATTCTGTATTTAAACTGATATATTTAGTGTTATATGAATTGTTTCTCCAAGACAATATAAGCCCCAACTTCCAGCTGTCATTTCTTACAAACCGATACCCTGTATTTACATTCATGCATGGCACGATTTTGATTAAAATACTCTTGTGTTACAATACTCTAGGCAGTGTGCGCTGTTCAATAGGGTTTTGACAGATTTTTTCATCAGATTCTACGCATCTAGTCCAGGCAGCCATGTATTTATCTCACCTAATTGATTTTGGCAAATCAACTGTTCCTAACGCAGATTTTTTCACCATATGGTGATTTCATAACATAAACGAATTTAACGATTCCACAGTAAGCTGCATTGTCCATAATATTTTGAAATGTGCGATGGGCACAATTCAATATCTATTAACAGGAAAGACGTAGAAACCAGCGACAATTTCTGAGATTTATGTAGTGTGTTTACTGGATCAATGTAAATCCAGCCTGGGGCTAAAAACCTAAAGCAGTTGATTAAAAGCAGTTGCTATAGCAACTGACAGATGGAAATGATTTCTTACTTATAAGACAGGAAAATCTAAGTCATGATACTAACATTAATTGTCATGGACTTGTACCAGCCTTGTAAGCAAAATTTAACTGGTCCCGGGTGAAACTCCGGCGGACCGTGCTAAAAATCCCACGGGTGTATATATACTAAGCATAAGCCAACAAAAGGGGCCCTTCCCCTCAGACTGTATCACCGATTGGCCAAGGGAACAGACCGCGAAAGAAAATTGTATTTTGCAGATTATGCTGAGCAATAGATAAGTTATTTTGTATATTTGTATTGATGTATTTTTACAAATCTGTTTCGTAGACTCTATTATTTCTGGAGCTGTAATTTATATATGAACTGTTTATCTACTTTGTACTGGTTCTACTCGAGCTGTTTTTTATGTAAGAACTGTTTATCAATTTTGAACTTGCTCTACTCGAGCTGTTTTTTTATGTAAGAACTGTTTATCAATTTTGAACTTGCTCTACTCGAGCTGTATTTTATGTTAGAACTGTTTATCAATTTTGTACTGGTTCTACTCGAGCTGTATTTTATGTAAGAACTGTTTATCAATTTTGTACTGGTTCTACTCGAGCTGTTATTTATGTTAGAACTGTTTATCAATTTTGTACTGGCTCTACTCGAGCTGTAATTTATGTTAGAACTGTTTATCAATTTTGTACTGGTTCTACTCGAGCTGTATTTTATGATAGAACTGTTTATCAATTTTGTACTGGTTCTACTCGAAGAATTCAGATTGCTAGAATAATGTTTCTATGTTAAATTGAACGAATCTCCGTGATTCTGTAATATAGTGAGTATTTCCTTATCTAGAGAAGCAAATAATTTCGTATTACGTGTTTCGTATTTTGTATTGCACCTAGGACCTGTAAACATCACCATATGTTGCTGTTAATAAAGAATTGCCACAATCCTCATTTCTGTTAAACATCACTGACAAAGTGATACGGCAATCGACAACGCACTCCTTATATTTAATTATGTTTTGGTTATTTATTTGGTGTTGGGAAATTGTAATGTTTAGTTTAGTTGGTACTTGAGATTTGAATTGTATTTGGTTAACATCTTCATTGCTTTTTAAATATTAGTACTGAGAATACAATATAATTAATCTATATTGTTTTAGATTTTCATTTCCTCCTGTATAACTAGTAAATTGTAAAATTAAACGAATCGCTAAAGTGATAAACCTGAGTTAATCAAGTCACACGATAATAATGGTGGAACACAACGCATTTATTAATCAGATACGATGAACGAGAAACTGACTACTATACAATTACCACATCTGTAGCCGACGGATATTAATCTAATTGGTTGGTTTAGTTTAGTTTATTGGGTTTATCGTCCAACCATTAAACTGTTGGTAATAAAATAAGTAAATAACAGAATAACAATATTTAATAAGGGAGGCCGGGCTCCATTATCGGATGGTATTAGGGCTAAGGTACATGTATTTGACTATGTTTTTGGTATGTTTCTCGGGATTTTTAAGATGTAATTAATTTAGTGAATGATGCTGTTGTGGCATATAGATGAATCATAATCATTTTGTATAGCACGTGAGAAAGAGCGAATGTGATGAGTATCATAAAGGTAAATCTGTGTAAAGGGTAGTACAGAAGCTTGTCCTATGTCTATGTTATAAATATATGTCGTTCAGTTTAGGTTTGTTGTTCAAATCAATGGAATATAAATTCATACCAGCTTGTTGATCAGGCAAATTATGTTTCTTGTAAAAAAAAGACAAAACGTAAAGCTACACTCAGGCTAGATAATGAATGTTGTCATAGCTTAATCTGGTAGCTCCAGATCTGAATCTCTGGTCACAGTCATTAAGGACAAGTGATGCAACTACAGTTGCAAACAAAGTGAACGTGTCTGATTGGTGTATCCAAATGCACAGTAAGTGGAAAACTGATACTGCAAAAGATATATATGTAGAAGATGTCTTGTAAGAGGAGCTCACCGTTACAAAGATGTTCCAACTGAAATATGGACACACATGCAATAACTTGTATAAACAATTGGGGACTTAGTGATAGTAACCGTATTACAATGACGCTTTCTTTTATTTGCTTCTACTGGGTTACCATGGAGACGACAGGATCATTAAAATAATTTGTTTCAATTTTTTTATTTCAAATGATCTATTTTTGACAAAAAATACTGCTTACATATTTAAGTGTATTTCCCCCAATCAACTTGCAATCACACAAAATAATTCTTACGCAACAATCGGGGACTTTGATTGTAGCCCCTACAAATGGGGACATGTCCATTATTTCCTCTTGTTTTTAAAATTATATCTATGGCTTAAAGGGTGTATGGCAAACCTATCTGACTTTTAGAATGTATTATAATGGAGTTATAAGGTTATATAAGTTACCGGCATATAGGTTTTAGGCCGCATAACTCCCCCAAATGAAGTTATAAGACTGTAATAAATGTTGCCATGGAGTTATGGGACCGTTTTTGTTAATGGTGTTTAGTTATTAGGCCGTATGTGTAACTGTCATAGAGTTATAAGATCGTATAACGTACTGATATTGAGTTATTAGGCTGTATAAATGTATGACCTGTAGTAACTAGACCGTATATCTTACCGACATGGAGTTATACTGTCATAAAAATTACTATATTATATGAATTTTCCTGAATTCCAAAATTTGGTATCGTTCTATTTGTGAGTGAAACAAAACTAGACAACTTTGACAGAATAAAAATCTAAAATAACATTTCTATCAACAAACCCTGGAGACAAAAATATAAGATAAACTCCAAAGGACTGGGAGCGCTCCTATATGATGATATATACTTCTAAGTACAAGTAATAGAGACAGAATCTACCTATGCGCTATGGATTAAAGTCTCAAAGGTATTCACCAAATTAGACCGTGACATCATGCATGCTAATGTCAAGCTTTTAATAATGATTAACATGAAATTTACTAGACAATGAAATCAGTCCAATGAAGTCACGATATGATTACATCTATTCGTTTGGAGACGCCAATGCAAACACATCGGAAATAAATAACTTTGTTACAGGAGACAATTTTATATGATAAATTTTACCAAGATCAACATACCATAGCATTTATTGACCAAAGAAATGCTGTTAGCAAATAACATCAAATTAAAACATGCTTCAGAAGATAAAGGCTCATACAATCGTGGTAAAAAGCTTTGCGGAATAAACAAAAATTATAATCTTACCATTGTTAATGGCAGATTTGGATACAAATCATCAAAGATTACCCTTTTCTGTAATAAATTGTTTTTGAATGAGTGGCGCCCGTGGTGTAGTGGTAGAGTCGCTGACTTGTACCTCCTCTGACTGCCCATAGCCTCCCACCGCGTGGGTTCGAGCCCCGTTCTGGAAGGACTTAATGTGGAGAGGTCTTCCAGCTGTCTTGCCGATGGTTCTACCCAGACATGTGTTGGGGTCTTCCTCCACCTCAATTGTTCGACATTGCTATAATGATCATAAGTGGTCGCTGTAATGTATTTAGAACAATGTTATTGAATGCAATCTTAATCTACCATCCTTTAACCTCATTGATAGATAGAGAATACCAGGTAAGTGTTGATATAGATAAATGTTATCATGCAAGGCTAAGAAAATCAGAGAGCACGAGGCTCCACCATAACAGTTTTTTTCAAAAGGATTTAAAAGGGAAACATTTAAATTTACCGCTACTGCTTCTCCCCTACATGATCTGACATTCCAATGTAATAATGAAATTCATGCGCGTACATAGAGTTATCCGGCTATAAATAGTTCTATTTTACAATAAAAATATGACAATAAAACAAACATGTTATTTCTGTTCTTGTATTTGCACAGAAATAACATGTTTGTTTTATTGCCAATATATATATATATATATATATATATATATATATATATATATATATATATATATATATATATATATATATATATATATATATATATATATATATAATGTTTACAAATTTTCTATGTCATTGTTAAATAGAACTTCGGAAGATCGCGATGAACTGTCTGGTTAGCTCTGTCGATAAAGGCGCCGCTCCTTAAATTTTCAATCCTGCAGGACAGAGATCGAGACCTCGCTCATTTTTTTAATGGCCTCGTTTGCTCTATTTAACCAATCTTCATTTTATGGAAATTTTTACGCGATAAATGAGGTTCCTTCACGTAAACATTCCTGATCGTGTAGTCAAAAACAATAGTCCGGCTTAGAGCATGTGTATGAGTATCGGTTGTTAAAGCTCATCTTTATCATACGGGTTATATTAACCGATATTTACAGAGATAGTGGGATAGATTTGATATTAGGGAATTGGATGCTCTTTTCTTTGACATGTCTAAATTGTAATATTAGAATACACATTAATATAAAAAGTAAAGAGCACGAAAAGAGCACAAAAGTGGACTTCCACACATCGACAATCATTTGTAAACAATATCAACAAAAACAGAGCTAGAACAACCTGTCCAAGAACTCTCAGGAGAGCAAACAATTGCACAATTTAAGGTAAGACTTAATTGCAAACACAATATCTGAGACCTTCAACAAACTAATATTGCAAGAAAGAATAACAAAATCTTACTAAATCATATAAATATACAGAAAAAATTAATAGATACATGTCTCAGCAAATATCATCAAGACAATAAAGAGCAAGCTAAGACATATGCACCAGAACACCCTAAGGCATACGGGATATATGTAAACAGTTTGAAAAACAAAAATTCACCCGACCTAAGACTTATATAATCAGTTTAAAAAATTAACCAGGGTGAAAAGGAGCATGAAGTCACAGAAAATACATTTTATGAATACACAACGCATTAAAATCAACATATACTAGACAGATCTTTTACAATTACAGAAATAGAAAGTGCATTATAGGACCAAACAAAAATAAATCATCTGGCATAGACGCTGTTATAAATGAATATATAAAATATACAAAATGTTACCTATCTATCACAAACATTATCCTTAAAATGGAATAATTTCAACAAACTGGTCCAAAGGAATTATATAACCAATATAAAAGGTAAAGGTGACCCACTGGACCCATCCAACTATGCCAATAACACTTTTATTATTTATAGGAAAACTCTTTACATCAATATAAAATACGTAGACTTTAGACAAAGCTTTTGACTCAGTTTGGTGCTTTTGGGCAAAAACTACTGAGCTACAATATAAATGGACACTGTTTTAAAAATGAACATAATTTATACAGAAATATAAAATCATTATAAGAAATCCTGACTACTACAAAGTAATTTAACTACAAATACAAATAACCAGGAAAGCCTTGCTGAGTGTAACAATGATAATAATGAAATGAACTCAGATTTCCTTGAATGCTACATTGGTGTAAGGCAAGGGGAAAATGTTTACCTAATATTGTTCTCACCTTTCACTCAATGACCTTGAATTGTTTCTTAACAATAACAATAACTATGGAATAGACCTTCATCATTACCCTGATCAAAGTATATCACAGGTACAAATTATGCAATTTAAACAAAGATAAAACAAACAATATTGTGATTGAAGCAAGAATATAAAATTCACATTGAATAAATCTGGAAATAGTGGATTCATTCAAATATTTAGATATTTATTTCAATAAATCATGTACGTAAAGCAAAGCAAAAACACTAATGCAACAAGCAGAGAAAGCACTACACTATCTATATACAATTGGCTACTGGCCAAGACTCAAAATAGGAAAACAGACCAAACTGTCTTATAAAGTATACAAAATTATGCTCTCTATATCAAAATGTTAACACTTTATAAATATCATTACCATTACATATGTTGGAAGAAATGAGATGGGGAGGGATTTGCCGGTTACAAGTTAAAGAAAATCAAGGTCCTCAAATTACTTTTTTGACCACTTTACAAAACTTATCAGAAAATGTATAACGGTTACAACCAGGGAATCCTTCATTACTGCATTGCTTGCAATTGACCCTTTTACAGTCAAGAACTTGCATTGCTTTTAAATTACACGATGACCGGACAGGTCGTGGAGACTATATAAAACAGTGACTTAAAGCTATAATTGGAAGTTACTGTTAGAATTCTTATCTCTTCATCTCTCCAGTCGTGCCCTATATAGGTGAGACAACTTGAGCAGTCTCCATACCCTTTACGTGAGATTGCACAGTAGGTATAACATTGGGATTTTAGTACCCTTTTTATATATAATATGCCAACTGCGGATAAATCCTCGGCTTTTTATAAACTGTTTTTTTTTTAACTTATAAGCTCTTAACCATACTACATTTTATTTTGTTGGTAGGTTGTTTTCTAAATTTTGATGTTTTCTTTCGTATTTTTACATTTCACTTTTGGAACATGATGTCGTGGCATTCTATGCCTTATTTAAATTGATTTTATATATATCAGCGCTTGGGCTGTTTTATTTGTTCTTATAATATCTTATAATATATCAGCGCTTGGGCTGTTTTATTTCAAGCTAATCTCTCTTTTGGAATTTTTATTTTTACGTTGCCGAGGCTTTTATCTACTGTACATACTGTACATATGTTTATAGTTTATTTTATTACTAGTTATTATGTATGTTTTTAAGTTCATTGTATCTGTTTAAGCTCGCGATGCAGGTGCTTACTGTTAGTTGTTTCACTTTGACGGGATATTGTTATTTACACTGTTTGTTTGCTAGAAAAACCTTCCGTAAGTGCGAGGTTGGAGCGTTCCACAAACCAGGTATAAGCGCCCTAGTTGGCCCTTTTGCCGATTGACCGTTCCAATGCGGTAAAAACTGATGGTTTTTCTTTATGTGTGTTATGTCTCGTCTCTGTGTTTTTGTCACAATTGCATTTACCTTGTTTGCCTTTGTCTACTGGTAGATAAAATTTAAATATCTGTGAAAATTTTGATAGGACCTTTTCTTGTTTGCCTTTTACGGTATAAATTTCCGATATGAAGTTATATACCATAAAAATACCTACTTGAGTTTTTTAATTACAGAAATGTAGTTATTAGGCCGTAAAAATGCCGACATGGAATTATTGGGCAGTGCAAAGGAGTTATTATACTGTATAATCACAGACGTAAAGTTGCAAGCCGTTTTTAGTAACAGCCATGGGCTATTCGACTGTTTTTATTATTCTCGACATAGATTTGGTGTAAGCTATGACCATATAAAAAGCCGACCGAAATTTTACTTACAAGTATAAGACATGAGCAGATCGGAGGGGGTGTCACATCTTTATGGCACTAGTGCTACAGACAAGACATATAAGAACTTATTTTTACCTAAAATGTTTTTAAGCAATTACATTAAACTATTTATGTAAAATATACTTCCCATGAAGGTCTGTCTAGCATTTGCAATGCAAGAAATGACACTATTTGATGGCAACACTTCTTTGGGAGCATGCCCCAGACCCCCTAACACTACTCGTACATATCGTTCTCGCTCATGAGAAAAAAAAAGATAATATCTATGTCGCCGAGAAAACAAACTGTTTAGATTCAGGGAACACAATTCTGGTAGCTTCTGAAATGTAGAAAATGGCTCAATTTGGCTGATACATTTTAAAAGTTTTCTCGGGGAGTATGCACCCGACCTCACTTGCACGAGTAGCACATCTGATGCTCGCTCAATTAGAACCCCACCCCCGTAAACAATCTTGGATCCGCCCCTGTAAGACCTAGTTTCTACATATCTATTTTATATATATATATATATATATATATATATATATATATATATATATATATATATATATATATATATATATATATATATAAACATATTACCAATTAAAATTGGGACACACATTTTCAGATTTTTACGAACAATTTGGGACTTTGATAATAGAAATGAAAACATTATTTTGTTTGTTCATACTGGGTTATCATGGGGTGATAAGCTATTTCAGTTACAGACATGAATTATTCTGGTTTCATTTTTGAAATTATCGATAAAAAATACAGATCTGACCATACAAACAGCCGACATACACTAAGGTTTACTTTAAGGTATAAGACCAAGTTCCTCAATGTCTGCAATTTACACGACATAAACACTGTGTGAAAGTGAAAAGCTGTTGTTTTTTGTGTTTTTTAAATAAATCGCAGCGACCAATTATGATCATTATAGCGATGTCCATCTATTTCGGTGGAGGAAGACCCCAAAAACAAATGTCTGGGTAGAAGCACCAGCGCACCGCAAGTCAGCTGGAAAACCTTCCCACATTAAGACCGGGACAAAAATGCGGAACAACGAACCTAGTGAACCGAAACTGTTAAAGGTAACACAAGTTGAAGGTCAAGTTGTTTAGTACATTTTTACTTCACCAGAATGTAATTATAACGTTCACCTCACTCTTACATTGAGTTAACTTTTATATCTAACGGAATTCTTTGATTTAGTTATACTTCCGATAACAACTTAGCGGCATTTAAATTTAGTAAAGAATGAAAAATTAAACCAATGCAATAATGAATACAAGTATTCGGGTATTATGATATTCAAGAAAATATATGTGTCTTCACTACTAGAGAAATGGTGTCTTTTGTCTCCAACCTCAACACATTGACTTAACACGACGCAAAGAAGCGACGTAGAAATAGTTATTATTATTATTTTTCATCATTCTTTTTTTGTGGTACATCGTGATCTCAAAAAGTAAATGGTCACGTGGATTTCTTGGTTTAAAAATATCAAACTGTGCATCGTGGCTCAGATTGGTAACATAGTTTGTAATTAGGACTAATTTGTCATGCTCCAGTATTTACATATATACGCAGAACATCTTTTCAGGAAACACAATTTATATGGTTGTTTGAGAAAATAAATCTGGCCCACACAGTCGGTTACCACCTTTATACTGCTTTATAGAGAGGGTAAAATAATGTACCTGACAGAGTTGTCGTGACATAAACTGGTATGACATTTGACAATATGACTTTATAAATTGCTGTTCTGATTCAATAAAAAAGCTTTAAAGAAAGGAAAAATAAGCTGTTGCATAAATCTAGTCGTTGGAAATACTTATACATTAAACTAAGAGTAAATTCCTTTCTCCATACATTGTAATAGCAAAACACATATGACTTATTTATGTATGTTGATGATTGATACATGTATTGTGACCTTGAAACCATATATTAGTGAAACTTCTACGCATAATTCCATCATGGAAGTCCGAGTTAAACGAAAGCGATTCATAAGAAATCACCAGCAAAATACACTGTACTCTATCCAATTTACGCCCTTTTTATAACAATCGCCAAAAAATAAACCCGTTACCTCCTTCGTCATGCTTAATTTAAGAACAGATTAGATTTGCATGTTAACCACCTAATTAGAAACTCGATTATAGAACCTTAAATTCTTTCAGAGACATGGGAGACAAACTGACAGACAGAGACAAGCACTGAGAGACATAGATACAGACAGAAAAGAAGAGACAGCGTGAGAGAGAGAGAGTGAGAGAGAGAGAGAGAGAGAGAGAGAGAGAGAGAGGTGGTGGTGGGGTGGGGGTGGGGGTGGGGGTCGGAGAGACGACGACGACGACTGTGTGTTTGACACATAATTGAAAGGTTTGATTTGTGAGCATGTTACAAATAGTAACCTATTTCCTAATTTAACACGCATTTTAATTCAACACCCTAGCAATCAAAATCGCAAGCCACCAGTTACTATTGTATCATAAATACACTCAATTATGATACTTATATCATGACACAGCATTTACCATCATTTAAAATTAATAAAATGCAAAACATAAATACAAATTCGGCTAACATTTTACTGGAGGTCGAATAATCGAGGGGTCGAATTGCTGCCAAGGGTTTAATTGTGGCACCTTTTCACTAGTAAGGGTCGAGTGGTCTAGGGGTTGAATAGTAGCTGGCTGGAATGCACTTTAGCGGCCGCTATTTCGACATATTGTTTACTTTTTCGGGCATGCTCATTTGACGAGTAGCAGGTGCACGATCAATGCTATGGATGTGTTTACTCTCGCTAGATCTATTTTATCGCTCGATTTACTTGCTTTTGTTTTAAATTAAAGTGGTGTGGGGGCGGCCGCCCCGAACAATATTTATTGAATGTAGTAAACTGTCGCTACTTACCTCATTATAGCACAAAGTCATTCAGACTGCCATCGAGAGATTGCGGACCGACACTAGGCTTCTTTCGTTCGACTTACCTTCGTCCATTTAAAGGCCGTCATGTTTGTTTAAGCCAATAAAAATTCGCACTTTTGCAGTCTTTCTAACAACGGAATTTCTTTAAGTCCTTTCGCTTTTAAAAAGTAAATTAAGTAGATTTTTTTTCTTATTAAAACCATTGGTATTTAATACCATGGTATTAACCCAACTTTTCACTAGAAATCCGTTTTCGGCTTTATGTTTTGCTTTTATGGACTTATAACGAAAAAGAATCTTTTGCACGCATTATATGCATTAATCAGAGCATCAAAATAGGTAATTAGGATGTAAGAACTTTAAACCAAGTAGGAAAAGTTGAGAAGTTATTGAGAGAACAGGAGCGTATGAAGGTTTCCATCATGGGAATAAGTGAGACGCGTTGGAAAGGAGCTGGAAAAACATCCATGGAGTTTACACTATCATTCATTCAAAAGCGACAAAAGCCATGCACGGTGTTGGTCTGGTGCTTGATAAAAACGTGGCGAAATGCACGAGGGGATTTTGGGCAATATCTGACAGAGTTCTACTAGTAACATTAAAAGCGAAACCATTCGATTTATCTGTTTTTCAGGACTATGCACCTAATGCAGATCAGAAAACGAAAGAACAAGTCTATTGAAATTTAGATAAAGATAAAAAACAATGTAAAGGTCGTGAAGTCAATATTATCATGGGAGATTTAAATGCCAAAGTTGGGAATGGAAAACAAGGAAAGGTGATTTGCCCTTTTGGTCTTGGTGAAATAAATGAGAGCTGAGAATTATGAACAGGTTGTCATGAATACATGGTTCAACATCCATCCAAGACGTCTATGGACGTGCAGAAGTTCCTGTAAACTGTTAAAAGCCAGATCGACTTCATCACAATCAACAAACCTTTCCGTAGTGCTGTATCTAACTGTCGAGCATACCCAGGCGTTGACTGCAACAGTGATCACAATCCAGTCGTTGCAAACGTAAATGTAAAACTTCGTTAAACATCCAACCACAAAAGACCACCATCCCTAGATTACGAAATGTTAATATCAGATACAGAGTTACAATACAAGTACAATGTTAGCGTGAAGAATAAATTTGCTGCACTATCAGCACTATATGACGACTTGGAAAATCGAGGAGCTGTAACAAATGATCCGAGCCCGACTTGGTCAGTTTTTCTCTTAGGGCTATTACTGAAACAACGGAGGAGGTAATGCCACACAAATACAAAGTAAAGAACAAGGAATGGACCACAAATAAAATAATAATCATGATGGGTAAAATACGTTAGATTAGCAGAAATAGTGATCAATACAGAGATCTGAATAAGTCTATTAGAAAGAAATGTAGAGAAAAAAAGAACGGTGGTGGAATAAAATGTGTGCAGAGATAGAGCAAGGCCATCTACTGCTCACACTCAGATGAACATTGAACAAAAATTTGTGCTCGACTTCGTCCTGCATAAAAGCAAAGAATGGAGAAATCTTTCTGGAGAAAGAACATCTCTTGAACTGATTGAAAGAATACATTGGAGATCTGTTTGACGACACTCGTGGTGAGAAACCAGTTATACACAAGAACATTGAAGGTCCACCAATATTAGAAGCGGCGATCAAGAAAGCGAAACTAAGTGGGCAAGTCTTTCAGTAATTTGTCTGGGGTTGCCCTCCATCTAAATAGATTGATATCGCTATAATGACCATAACATGTCGATACGAGATGTTTTTATAGACACAAACACACATTTTTTTATTTCTAATTTATTTGACGAGAAAACATTTACCCGATTTGCATTTGTCAGAAGCGAGTTCAGATTTAAACATATGTAGTACTTACCTGTAGGATTTTTTCTTATATTCCTATGTATACCAACTTATATCTTACAATACATATATTTACTTCAACAAGATGGCAGCCAGCTAACAATGAATATACATATAATCAAAAACAAGATAGCCATAAAGCGTTTTTAAAAGATTCTTTTCACATGATAGGAAAATGACTTGGCTCACAGTCACATAAGTGATGTAATCATTTTCATTCAAAATATGAAATACTATTGCATTTCTTCTGTGTAGAAAGTACGTTTGGCGTACACAATACAAGAGTTTTTGGTAGGTTAATGTATCTTATCTGTGATAAAAGATTTATATATGTGGATATCTGAAAAGTGATAAACACTGTTTTAAGCTTTATCTATAATTTAGACATTTTTTTCTCGATGCATAATATTTCTGTCCTGATATTGATTCTAATTGAATAATTGATAGACATTAAAATATGATTTTGTTAAAGCGAATCCCAACACTTATATTTATCATTTATTTACTCTTCTTTCTTGGATATTTTAGATAAATTTATTTGTCTTATCTGCTTACAATAAGTATATCATGTTACGGGGCATCGATGTAAATAGTTAAATCTTCTTACTTCTAGTTTCAAAATGAATAGCCTTAAAATAATGTCAGCTCTGTTATATCGTTTTAATTAATATTTCGTAAATTTGATTATACATGTTATTTAACTAAAGATAACAAATTAAGCAATAGAAGAATTGGGCAAAAGGTAAAATAATGTATATGATATGGAACCTTTTTTTACAACATTAAACACATTGATGTTAAGTGTCTTAAATAGAAACGCTTGTTTATGTTAAACATAAATAGTTATTGGCGATTTATTGATTTTACAGATATCGTGAAATAAAACTCCGTTTAAAATGGCACCAGTTTTGTTAAACATCAAATGTACTGTCGAAAATCATGAGGCATTCACTGTTATTATATATCAAAATATTACATTACAAGAAAACGATTCGACGAAATGATTATGTTTATACGGGTTATTTCCGAACATTTGACCAATAAATATCCGTTAAAGATGTAGTTCCAGGTGTTGTTTTATATAAGCTCAAGTAAGAACTTCATATTTTCTGTTAATTGATTTCATCAATTATGTAGATATTACACCGTTATGCCATACCTGCTCCCGTTAACAAATAATAGGTGCAAACAATTCAAAACAAAAAGTAAAGGACACAGATGACTGACCAAATCAATAGACAATGACCTTTCTTCGGATCGACTTTAATCCGCGTAGAATAATAGCGCCCGTAGAAATCTGTTTATATCAGAATATAGGTTATTTTGAAATCGGTAAGTTTTTACCAATCAAAATGTATACACAAATATGTAAAATATGAATTGACCAAGACACAGAGGTGCAGTCGGAATGAATGATATAAAATACGAGGTGTGTTCGTAAAGTTCTTGGACAAGTAAGAAAAACAAACAAGTTGACGTGTGATCAGAACAATATGTATATCGTTGAAAACAGAAAATATGCAGTGACAAAAATGTAAAATAATATCAAAATACATAGAACTATATAGCAAAATTTACTTTGTCAAAAAATTACTGAAATTAATATACAAATATAAAAATAACGGGGCTGTCCAGGAACTTTACGAACACACCTCGTATATATATATATATATATATATATATATATATATATATATATATATATATATATATATATATATATATATATATATATATATATATATATATATATATATATTGTTAAGTTAGTTATAAAGCACCATTGTAATCTTTAATGATGCTGGTGATTAAATAACTTGATTTAATATGTCATACATATACCTTTTGTTGAACGTACAAAATGCTGTTGCCACTGAAATGTTTAATTGCATGATTCACTCATGCTGCTACAATCGACGCAACACTAAAAGGCAATAAGGTAAATGTCAGTGTATTGATCCACATGCTTTCATTAGCAAAACATATGGCCTTTATTGTAAAATTCCCTTAATTGCATACTCTAGGTCCAATTAAAACGCGTATGCTTATGGCTGCAATAAAACACGTAAATGGCAATTAGTGATAAGTTTAAAAAGGTTTGGGTAAAATCCACTCTGCAGCACTTATCCCGATGTTAAGACCTTTAACTGGAAATGAGTATACGCTATGAGCTACTTGAATTCAGCTTTACTGTTACGCTATAGTGTGATTTAAATATAGACTAGACTACCGGTATATGCACAGGTCCTACCGATGACATGCTGTGTCACTACTTGGATGAAACATTGCAGTATGTAAACAGAACAAGACACGACGAGATTTTCAAATATTGATAAAACATAAGCAAATAAATACCGATAACGACACAATCAATTGTCCGTGAACTTATGTCGTAGGTATGGGTTTACGTTTTCTGCTAGTTACTATCTGTTTACCTTACATCAAACAGGTATAAGCAATAAACTAGACACACGTTAAATACTTTTATTTAGTAACATCGTTTTACTTCAAATCACCTTTTGAAAATATTATTTCCATTTAGAAACATTTTTGTCGAATACTATAAACTGTTTAGTTTCGCTAACACTTTAGTAATGACAATAAAATTAAAGTGGTAAAATAAATTAAAGATTTTGTATCAATTTCTCAATATATTGATGATCAAAAGGGATGTTTTAAACGCATGTGAACACATTAATTAGATATTTTTTTCAAATTTATTGTTAACATTGAATAAAAACAAAACAAAAAACAAACCAACAAAACAACAACAACAACACAACAACAACAAAACAACAAAGAAACAAACATACAAAACAAACAAAACAACATTTCCTTAAAAACAAAAGCAATTAAGTTGTCATGTTCTGTAACAAATTTTCGGAACTTAAGATATGCAATTGCTAGCACATCTTGAGCATTCTTATGTTTCATAGTGCCTTTATCATTTCAACCACTTTCTTATATTGGATTTTTCTACAGAAATACTCCTAAGGTAAAATCTTTGAGGATAATTACAACAACACAAGAGACCTTTACTATTTATTGCTTATTTCAACCCAACTATACTGACATAGTTGCAGAAGTGATGTGCTGCTTTATACTTATAGCATGCACATTTATAAAGATATTTTCAATTAAAATCAGACTTTGGCATTCGTTCGTTTTTGTGAATAAAAAGATCAGAAAAATAATATTTGGTTGTACGTCTTATTCTTCAAACTTCTAATAACACATTGTTTTTAGCATTTACTTGCTATTATATACATGCTTTCATCAATTATGTCCCGTCTCAATGATAATGTCACTGTTCATTTACTTGTGTGTCTGTGTGTGTCTCGGTATAGTGATAGCTCAAATGTTCTGTTCTGTTGAGTTAAAGATAAAAAAGCAAACAAAGATAAACAACATGAAAAAGGAAGCAGAGATAATAGATGTTATATGACTCAAAGTCGGGACATTTGATACTGAAGCGTTACAGTCAATCGCATTCTTTACAACAAAACTTTTTTATCAAGAATCTGTAGTACTTAAAAATATGCACCCGAGACTCAGATAGCCGCTTTTTAGTGTAGCATATAGGCTATCCTGGATGATACCATGTGAGACATAGTGACAATTGCTATGTGGACTGGGCTTATCTCGACCAGAGGGATCTATCAATCGTTTACCCTGCTTTTACCACTTACGATATAATGAATTACTGGCTTTTTGCTAAACGTTGAATAATTTACTCTTCTGTCGGGAATGTTTTAAAAGGTACAAACTATGTTCGTTTACAGTTCTGTTCACCATTGTATCGATTCATGCTGAGTAGAATAATCAAATAAACTGAAACTAACATAATTCGTTTTCCGATGTCAATAAGTGGCTTATTAACACGCACGTGCTACTACAAAGAGAATATTGGCATTTTACGGCTGTAATGGATAATGCATATGTATGCACTACAAGCTTATCATAATATCGCACCTTTTAAGGGTGCACTTGCGTGCAGAAATTGCATTTTAAGTCGTAGTATGGATTATTAACTAGCGTTTAACAGCTTGGTTTTTATGATGACATACATTGCAACATTTGGCCACGGTTATATGGAAAGAGTGAAGGAGTGAAAATATTTACATGTAATTTTATAATACCCAATGGACGTGGCTTAAATCAAATACAAGATAGAATGCATACTAATATTATTTAGCGAAAACTATCTGAATTGAAATTTGATATTCATTACATTTACAAATAATGTAAAGAAACTTATTATTTCTAAGAAGATTATTCCTAACAAATTACATTTAAAGTAAGAAAAATAAACCAATTACTTAAACAGCAGTGCATTTTGATAGTTTGTATGTAGTTTAGCGGTACCAAGTTTCACCTCTTTTATCTTATATGCCTCGCCCTATATGTTTGTCTGTAAAAAATGGAGGTAGAATCTTTTTCAAATTATTGTACAAATGCGTCAGATATTATAAACATCGAATGTTGCCTATAAAATACTGGCAAATAATAACATCACGAAAGCTTTTTTATCAATTCTTGTCCTCTTGACTCGAATGACTGTATCTAATTATTTAATATATAATTAAACAAAATAAGACAAATAACTGTTATACTAAAAACAATTATTTCGCGAAATTGTTTCAAAGCGTATATTCCTAGATGGAATGAAGAATTGTTTAAGTAAAAATATAAATTCAGAACTTGAGCGGTGGTACATTTTAACGATTAGTAATATTATTAGGTTTTATCAGAGTTTGTTATTTTCACGTCCGTAAAATTGATTTCCGTATTTTTTCTACAACCCCCCCCCCCCACCGCCCCACCCCCACCCCGAGGTAGATTACTGTCCAATGTAGAATTACCAATCAGTTTTCATGCTTCTTAAGATTAGTGGCTGAAATGAAATATTAAATACGCAATAAAACACGAAAATTTTAAACAACTTATTTAATGTTCGTAAATCTCCGAATTAAATAATATATTTGTTACTAACCTTAACTGTAAACAACTTATTTAATGTTTGTAAATCTCCGAATTTAATATTATATTTGTTACTAACCTTAACTGCTCCTTTCAACAATTTCTATAGGCATATAACAATATTCTAAAGATAATTACTATTACTTTCATCATGAAAATTCACGTAATTAATTAAGCAAATAATTGACTTCGATACATACTACACAACCATAGTGTAGTGGTTTGTTTCTCATTACCTTAAACAGAAACAGTTAAAAGCTATGGATGTCACTTTATCATTTTTACAGAGTTTATCAATTAATTATACATTTACATTTAAATGACTTATTGAAAAGGTAACGGTAAAACTAATATTCTTTATAATATAATTTTCGTTACTGACTCATATAGAGTAAATCATTCTCGAGGATTGACCCAATTAGCACCATGTGTTAAGATATTTAATGCCTTAACATACAATGCTCGAAAATCACAGCTTCTATATATCATAGTCGCTTAATAAATAGACAATTGTTTAACAATCGGTTACTACCAAAGTATTGGCGTAAACAGCCACCTGGTAACACTTTAGCTACCCATTTTTAGTTGTCGGGTAAATACTTCTACTTCCGAATATCTCTTATGGCATACCCTTTAAGTCACTTGAATCTTTTCATTAGATTAGAAATTTGCTTGCAGATAACACCAATGATGTGTACTATATTACCAAGCACGCTTTTCGCACAACGTTTATCTTAATCTGTTAATACGTGATTTTACCGCAATTAAAACAAATCCTTATATTTAATTACACGGTCAAATCACCGTCAACATGAATTAAAACCAAATCACCATTAACATGATACCTTTCTTAAAAAAAGTTTTTTGTTCGCATCCAACTTTCATGACAATCGTAATGTTGTATGTTGTACGACTGAATTGGATGTTCCGATCGCACACCAAACCGTGCTTATTATGATATATGATTGGCCATTTTTAAAACAGCGTTTGCGTGCATTGCCGCAGTTTACAGTCGTGTGCTGTATTATACAATAGCGTTGTTCCAGTCAACAACTAATGCAATGTCATTTATTTTACTACTTCCGCATTTTATTACAAGTATTATAAACATAAGGAACACGTGCAGTAAAAAGATATTATTTCTATAAGGATGGTTATGCATGACAATTTTCTTGAACGTTCATTTCCCTTTTTACAGGAAAGTGCATGCCATCTTGATAACTGAGACATTTCATCATACTGCAGACTGCGGAAAAATGTTTTTATAGTTGATACGGTCATGTCATTTCAATTTACTTCTAATGCGTTGTCATTTACATTTCCGCAATTAATGACAGTGTACAGTGGGTCATCAAATATTACACGCTGAACATGCAGCAAATTATTAATGAAGGGCATTCTTTGTTCAATTCGTATGCACTTTGTATTTCTACGTATTATCGTGCTGTAGATCTTATTATGAACAATTTATCGCTGAAGTAAGGTTGAGTGTCAATAGTTATGATATTCGGCTTTTTTCATTATCAAAACATTCTAAATGTTATTGGGATTGGGATTGGGATTAGCCGGCATTTTTGCCGATACTGCGCAGCGACATTTCTATCATTACAGCACAGGGGCACTTATGAGGTGCCCAGGGACTGAACCCGGCCGGTCCATTATACTGACACCGACGAGTCAGGCGTAATGCTGTCCCCGTAGCCCCGAGCGTTAGGAGGGAAGCCACTACTACCAGCTTTAAAGTCTTTGGTATGACCCGGCCGGGGTTCGAACCCACGACCTCCCGATCCGCAAGCCGACGCTCTTCTAAATGTTATTAATATATTTATAAATGTAATTTTCAATAACCGGTTAAATTAGGTTTAGTCACTACTCGTTTTCGAAGCCAACAAAATAACAAGGCAATATTAACCATGTGTTTGTCGTATGAGAACATTTGCTCGTAGCGTTACACATTTTTGGAATTAACAATTAATGGGACCGATCCTCAGTCAGTCTTATTATTGCACAACTATACGCAAGTAATAAATATTTAATTTAACAAAGTGAACAATATGAAAACACCAATGACTAATGTGCATATATCTATACATCTATCACACTTCCGTCCGGACAGTCTTTACCTTTATAAAAGTTTCCCTTTGAAGCAATATTAACCACCGTACAACATTGTAAACGGTACAACACGATTCAAACAAAATATTGCTAAAAAACAAGCCAAACAATGGCGACTGATCGCAGGTCTGAAAGACCTTCTACATAAGTGCTTCACCCCGAATGGGACGCGAACCTAAGCGGCTAGAGACTAAGAAGTCAGAGGAGTAACAGGTTAGTGCCATTGATGCCCGATTTACAGATATAGTTCATATATGAATAATTCACTCTACGGATATAATTAAGTTTAATTTTAATGATGTTATCTGTAATGATGATGATGGTGGTGGTGGTGATGCTGGTGGTGGTTTTCATTTTGTCACTGATCTTGACGATGAAGCAGATGGTGATGATGCTAATGATGTATTTCATCTTTATGTGGATACAAAAAATAAATATTATAATATTTAAATCTAATACACGTCCAACCGCATGACCATATTTCAAATCGTATTTTACCTCAGAAAGCTAGTATTTCATAATAACAGCGCATAGATGAATTGCATATATAAAACAGATGCCCCACCTATTAGATAAAACTTAAAGGTGGTCGCCGACAGTTTGCCTATATCCAATATATGTAACACTATCTGACCTCTGTTAGGGTTGTCTATATTTAATTTCTGCGAAAACATACTTCACTCACAGCCTTTATGATTTCATCAGTATCTTAATTTTAGGACAGTAAAGTTCGTAAATCAGCAGTTAAATGTGCAGTCTTTTAAAATCTATAAATATAAATGATTCGGATTCCTGTTAAAAATAGACATTGACGTCACAACAGGTGACGGGGATGAGCTAAAACACGAGCAATCACGTGTTTTTCTTAGTCTAAAAATAGCTAATTGTGCAGCATGGCTCAGATAAGAAATACATGTTTAAAATGACGATGCAGCGTTATGAATGACATTTTAGACAGGTGTAGGACATAAATAAAAAGCAATTTGGGAGATTTGCGCATGTAACAATAGTTTGTTATGATGTTTAAGGAAAATACTTTTGTTCCACACCGTCGGATATCACCTATAAAACACAATCTTATATATTTATATATTATTTATTATTAAGAAGGTCATGTATTGACCTTAGATGTTTCTATTTTACTGAAACCGCGGAGGAGGTAATGCCACACAAATACAAAGTAAAGAACAAGGAATGGATCACAAATAAAATAATAATCATGATGAATAAAATACGGTAGATTAGCAGAAATAGTGATCAATACAGAGATCTGAATAAGTCTATTAGAAAGAAATGTAGAGAAAAAAAGAACGGTGGTGGAATGAAATGTGTGCAGAGATAGAGCAAGACCATCTACTGCTCACACTCAGATGAACATTGAAGAAGAATTTGTGCTCGACTTCGTCCTGCATAAAAGCAAAGAATGCAGAAATCTTACTGGAGAAAGAACATCTCCTGAACTGATTGAAAGAATACATTGGAGATCTGTTTGACGACACTCGTGGTGAGAAACATATATATATATATATATATATATATATATATATATATATATATATATATATATATATATATATATATATATATATATATATATATTTACTTCAACAAGATGGCAGCCAGCTAACAATGAATATACATATAATAAAAAACAAGATAGCCATAAAGCGTTTTTAAAAGATTCTTTTCCCATGATAGGAAAATGACTTGGCTCAAAGTCACAAAAGTGACGTAATCATTTTCATTCAAAATATGAAGTACTATTGCATTTCTTCTGTCTAGAGAGTACGTTTGGCAATACAAGAGTTTTTGGTAGGTTAATGTGTCTTATCTGTGATAATATATTTATATATGTGGATATCTGAAAAGTGATAAACACTGTTTTAAGCTTTGTCTATAATTTAAACATTTTTTTCTCGATGCATAACATTTCTGTCCTGCTATTGATTCTAATTGAATAATTGATAGACATTAAAATATGATTTTGTTAAAGCGAATCTTAACACTCATATTTATCATTTATTTGTTCTTCTTTCTTGGATATTTTATATAAATTTATTTATCTTATCTGTTTATCTCAAACTATAATTATATCATGTAACGGGGCATCGATGTAAATAGTTAAATCTTCTTACTTCAAGTTTCAAAATGAATAGCCTTAAAATAATGTCTGTTATATCGTTTTAATTAATGTTTCGTAAATTTGATTATACATGTTATTTAACTAAAGATAACAAATTAAGCAATAGAAGAATTGGGCAAAAGGTAAAATAATGTATATGATATGGAACCTTTTTTTACAACATTAAACACATTGGTGTTAAGTGTCTTAAATAGAAACGCTTGTTTATGTTAAACATAAATAGTTATTGGCGATTTATTGATTTTACAGATATCGTGAAATAAAACTCCGTTTAAAATGGCACCAGTTTTGTTAAACATCAAATGTACTGTCGAAAATCATGAGACATTCACTGTTATTATAAATCAAAATATTACATTACAAGAAAACGATTCGACGAAATGATTATGTTTATACGGATAATTTCCGAACATTTGACCAATAATTATCCGTTAAAGATGTAGTTCCAGGTGTTGTTTTATAGTAGCACAAGTAAGAACTTCATATTTTCTGTTAATTGATTTCATCAATAATGTAGATATTACACCGTTATGCCATACCTGCTCCCGTTAACAAATAATAGGTGCAAACAATTCAAAACAAAAAGTAAAGGGCACAGATGACTGACCAAAACAATAGACAATGACCTATCTTCGGATCGACTTTAATCCGCGTAGAATAATAGCGCCCGTAGAAATCTGTTTATATCAGAATATAGGTTATTTTGAAATCGGTAAGTTTTTACCAATCACAATGTATACACAAATATGTAAAATATGAATTGACCAAGACACAGAGGTGCAGTCGGAATGAATGATATAAAATATGAGGTGTGTTCGTAAAGTTCTTGGACAAGTAAGAAAAACAAACAAGTTGACGTGTGATCAGAACAAAATGTATATCGTTGAAAACAAAACATATGCAGTGACAAAAATGTAAAATAATATCAAAAATACATAGAACTATATAGCAAAATTTACTTTGTCAAAAAATTACTGAAATTGATATACAAATATAAAAATAACGGGGCTGTCCAGGAACTTTACGAACACACCTCGTATATATATATATATATACGTTAAGTTAGTATATATTGTTAAGTTAGTTATAAAGCACCATTGTAATCTTTAATGATGCTGGTGATTAAATAACTTGATTTAATATGTCATACATACACGTTTTATTGAAAATACAAAATGCTGTTGCCATTGAAATGTTTAATTGCATGATTCACTCATGCTGCTATCATCGACGCAACACTAAAAGGCAATAAGGTAAATGTCAGTGTATTGATCCACATGCTTTCATTAGCAAAACATATGGCCTTTCTTGTAATGTAAAGTTCCCTTGATTGCATACTCTAGGTCCAATTAAAACGCGTATGTTTATGGCTGCAATAAAACACGTAAATGGCAATTAGTGATAAGTTAAAAAAGGTTTAAGTAAAATCCACTCTGCAGCACTTATCCCGATGTTAAGACCTTTAACTGGAAATGAGTATACGCTATGAGCTACTTGAATTCAGCTATTAAAAGGATTCTAGAGAAAATATCAGCCAGAAGCCACACCTTATATATATTATTAAGCAGAACGTTAATTTGCAAGACGTTTTAAAACATGATTTATAATTTGTACACTTTTCAAAATTTACTGTTACGCTATAGTGTGATTTAAATATAGACTAGACTACTGGTATATGCACAGGTCCTACCGATGACATGCTGAGTCACTAGTTGGATGAAACATTGCAGAATGTAAACAGAACAAGACACGACGAGTTTTTCAAATATTGTGACTGTACAATTTTATGGTAAAACATAAGCAAATAAATACCGATAACGACACAATCAATTGTTCGTGAACTTATGTGGTAGGTATGGGTTTACGTTTTCTGCTAGTTACTATCTGTTTACCTTACATCAAACAGGTATAAGCAATAATTTAGACACACGTTAAATACTTTTATTTAGTAACATCGTTTTACTTCAAATCACCTTTTGAAAATATTATTTCCATTTAGAAACAATTTTGTCGAATACTATAAAATGTTTAGTTTCGCTAACACTTTAGTAATGACAATAAAATTAAAGTGGTAAAATAAATTAAAAATTTTGTATCAATTTCTCAATATATTGATGATCAAAAGGGATGTTTTAAACGAATGTAAACACATTAATTAGATATTCTCTTCAAATTTATTGTTCACATTGAATAAAAACAAAACAAAAAACAAACCAACAAAACAACAACAACAACAACAACAACAAAACAACAAAGAAACAAACATACAAAACAAACAAAACAACATTTCCTTAAAAACAAAAGCAATTAAGTTGTCATGTTCTGTAACAAATTTTCGGAACTTAAGATATGCAATTGCTAGCACATCTTGAGCATTCCTATGTTTCATAGTGCCTTTATCATTTCAACCACTTCCTTATATTGGATTTCTCTACAGAAATACTCCTAAGGTAAAATCTTTTAGGATAATTACAATAACACAAGAGACCTTTACTATTTATTGCTTATTTCAACCCAACTATACTGACATAGTTACAGAAGTGATGTGCTGCTTTATACTTATAGCATGCACATTTATAAAGATATTTTCAATTAAAATCAGACTTTGGCATTCGTTCGTTTTTGTGAATAAAAAGATCAGAAAATTAATATTTGGTTGTACGTCTTATTCTTCAAACTTCTAATAACACATTGTTTTTAGCATTTACTTGCTATTATATACATGCTTTCATCAATTATGTCCCGTCTCAATGATAATGTCACTGTTCATTTACTTGTGTGTCTGTGTGTGTCTCGGTATAGTGATAGCTCAAATGTTCTGTTCTGTTGAGTTAAAGATAAAAAAGCAAACAAAGATAAACAACATGAAAAAGGAAGCAGAGATAATAGAGGCCTAGATGTTATATGACTCAAAGTCGGGACATTTGATACTGAAGCGTTACAGTCAATCGCATTCTTTACAACAAAACCTCTTTATCAAGAATCTGTAGTACTTAAAAATATGCACCCGAGACTCAGATAGCCGCTTTTTAGTGTAGCATATAGGCTATCCTGGATGATACCATGTGAGACATAGTGACAATTGCTATGTGGACTGGGCTTATCTCGACCAGAGGGATCTATCAATCGTTTACCCTGCTTTTACCACTTACGATATAATGAATTACTGGCTTTTTGCTAAACGTTGAATAATTTACTCTTCTGTCGGGAATGTTTTAAAAGGTACAAACTATGTTCGTTTACAGTTCTGTTCACCATTGTATCGATTCATGCTGAGTAGAATAATCAAATAAACTGAAACTAACATAATTCGTTTTCCGATGTCAATAAGTGGTTTATTAACACGCACGTGCTACTACAAAGAGAATATTGGCATTTTACGGCTGTAATGGATAATGCATATGTATGCACTACAAGCTTATCATAATATCGCACCTTTTAAGGGTGCACTTGCGTGCAGAAATTGCATTTTAAGTCGTAGTATGGATTATTAACTAGCGTTTAACAGCTTGGTTTTTATGATGACATACATTGCAACATTTGGCCACGGTTATATGGAAAGAGTGAAGGAGTGAAAATATTTACATGTAATTTTATAATACCCAATGGACGTGGCTTAAATCAAATATAAGATAGAATGCATACTAATATTATTTAGCGAAAACTATCTGAATTGAAATTTGATATTCATTACATTTACAAATAATGTAAAGAAACTTATTATTTCTAAGAAGATTATTCCTAACAAATTACATTTAAAGTAAGAAAAATAAATCAATTACTTAAACAGCAGTGCATTTTGATAGTTTGTATGTAGTTTAGCGGTACCAAGTTTCACCTATTTTATCTTATATGCCTCGCCCTATATGTTTGTCTGTAAAAAATGGAGGTAGAATCTTTTTCAAATTATTGTACAAATGCGTCAGATATTATAAACATCGAATGTTGCCTATAAAATACTGGCAAATAATAACATCACGAAAGCTTTTTTATCAATTCTTGTCCTCTTGACTCGAATGACTGTATCTAATTATTTAATATATAATTAAACAAAATAAGACAAATAACTGTTATACTAAAAACAATTATTTCGCGAAATTGTTTCAAAGCGTATATTCCTAGATGGAATGAAGAATTGTTTAAGTAAAAATATAAATTCAGAACTTGAGCGGTCGTACATTTTAACGATTAGTAATATTATTAGGTTTTATCAGATTTTGTTATTTTCACGTCCGTAAAATTGATTTCCGTATTCTTTCTACAAAAAAACCCCGAGGTAGATTACTGTCCAATGAAGAATTACCAATCAGTTTTCATGCTTCTTAAGATTAGTGGCTGAAATGAAATATTAAATACGCAATAAAACACGAAAATTGTAAACAACTTATTTAATGTTTGTAAATCTCCGAATTTAATAATATATTTGTTACTAACCTTAACTGTAAACAACTTATTTAATGTTTGTAAATCACCGAATTTAATATTATATTTGTTACTAACCTTAACCGCTCCTTTTAACAATTTCTATAGGCATATAACAATATTCTAAAGATAACTACTATTACTTTCATCATGAAAATTCACGTAATTAATTAAGGAAAAATGGACTTCGGTACATGCTACACAACCATAGTGTAGTGATTTGTTTCTCATTACCTTAAACAGAAACAGTTAAAAGCTACGGATGTAATTTTATCATTTTTACAGAGTTTATCAATTAATTATACATTTACATTTAAATGACTTATTGAAAAGGTAAGGGTAAAACTAATATTCTTTATAATAGAATTTTCGGAACTGACTCATATAGAGTAAATCATTCTCGAGGATTGACCCAATTGGCACCATGTGTTAAGATATTTTATGCCTTAACATACAATACTCGAAAATCACAGCTTCTAGATATGATAGTCGCTTTATAAATAGGCAATTGTTCAACAATCGGTTACTACCAAAGTATTGGAGTAAACAGGCACCTGGTAACACTTTAGCTACCCATTTTAAGTTGTCGGGTAAATACTTCTACTCTCGAATATCTCTTATGGCATACCCTTTAAGTCACTTGAATCTTTTCATTAGATTAGAAATTTGCTTGCAGATAACACCAATGATGTGTACTATATTACCAAGCACGTTTTTCGCACAACGTTTATCTTAATCCTTTGATACGTGATTTTACCGCAATTAAAACAGATCCTTATATTTAATTACACGGTCAAATCATCTTAAAACCAAATCACCATTAACATGATACCTTTCTTTAAAAAAGTTTTTTGTTTACATCAAACTTTCATCACAATCGTGATGTTGGATGTTGTACGACTGAATTGGATGTTCCGATCGTACATCATCTGTGCTTATTACCATATATGATTGGCCATTTTTAAAACAGCGTTTGCGTGCATTGCCGCAGTTTACAGTCGTGTACTGTATTATACAATAGCGTTGTTCCAGTCAACAACTAATGCAATGTCATTTATTTTCCTACTTCCGCATTTTATTACAAGTATCATAAACATAAGGAACACGTGCAGTAAAAAGATATTATTTCTATAAAGATGGTTATGCATGACAATTTTCTTGAACGTTCATTTCCCTTTTTAGTGGAAAGTGCATGCCATCTTGTGATAACTGAGACATTTCATCATACTGCAGACTGCGAAAAAATGTTTTTATAGTTGATACGGTTATGTCATTTCAATTTACTTCTAATGCGTTGTCATTTACATTTCCGCAATTAATGACAGTGTACAGTGGGTCATCAAATATTACACGCTGAACATGCAGCAAATTATTAATGAAGGGCATTCTTTGTTCAATTCGTATGCACGTATTATCGTGCTGTAGATCTTATTATGAACAATTTATCGCTGAAGTAAGGTTGAGTGTCAATAGTTATGATATTCGGCTTATTTCATTATCAAAACATTCTAAATGTTATTAATATATTTATAAATGTAATTTTCAATAACCGGTTAAATTAGGTTTAGTCACTACTCGTTTTCGAAGCCAACAAAATAACAAGGCAATATTAACCATTTGCTCGTAACGTTACACATTTTGGCAATTAACAATAAATGGGACCGATCCTCAGTCAGTCTTATTATTGCACAACTATACGCAAGTAATAAATATTTAATTTAACAAAGTGAACAATATGAAAACACCAATGACTAATGTGCATATATCTGTACATCTACCACACTTCCGTCCGAACAGTCTTTACCTTTATAAAAGTTTCGCTTTGAAGCAATATTAACCACCGTACAACATTGTAAACGGTACAACACGATTCAAACAAAAAAATTGCTAAAACAAGCCAAACAATGGCGACTGATCGCAGGTCTGGAAGACCTTTCTACATACGTGCTTCACCCCGAATGGGACGCGAACCTATGCGGTTAGAGACTAAGAAGTCAGAGGAGTAACAGGTTAGTGCCATTGATTTGCAGATATAGTTCATATATGAACATTTCACTTTACGATATAATTAAGTTTAATTTTAATGATGTTATCTGTAATGATGAGGATGATGCTGGTGATGGTGTTGGTGGTGATGCTGCTGGTGGTTTTCATTTTGTCGCTAATCTTGACGATGGAGCAGATAATGATGATGCTGATGATGTATTTCATCTTTCTGTGGATGGAAAAAAACAACTATTATAATATATAAATCTTAAACACGTCTAACCGCATGACCATCTTTCAAATCATATTTTACCTGAGTATGCTAGTATTTCATAATAACAGCGCATGGATGAATTGCATATATAAAACAGATGCCCCACCTATTAGATAAAACTTAAAGGTGGCCTATATCTAATATATGTAACACTATCTGACCTTTGTTAGGGTTGTCAGAATATAATTTCTGCGAAAAAATACTTTACTCACAGCCTTTATGATTTCATCAGTGTCTTAATTTTAGGACAATAAAGCTCGTAAATCAACAGTTAAATGTGCAGTCTTTTAAAATCTATGAATATGAATGATTGGAATTCCTGTTAAAAATAGACATTGACGTCACAGCAGCTGACGGGAATGAGCTAAAACACAAGCAGTCACGTGTTTTTCTTAGTATAAAAATAGCTAATTGTGCAGCATGGCTCAGATAGGAAATGCATGTTTAAAATGACGATGCAGCGTTATGAATGACATTTCAGACAGGTGTAGGACATCAATAAATAGAAATTTGGGAGATCTGCGCATGTAACAATAGCTTGTTATGATGTTTAAGGAAAATACTTTTGTTCCAAACTGTCTGATATCACCTTTAAAACGCAATCTTATATATTAATATATTATTTATTATTATTTAGACATGTATTGCCCTCAGATGTAACTATTCAAAGTAGAAACGAAAACTTATTCGTAGCACGTTTTTTAATTTGTTAGTACTTTAACAATTTTTGCGTCTTAATTTATTCGTAAAAACTTTTTATTTGATAGTGATTTGTAGCACCTCTTCGAAATATTTTTTTGTTATTTCTTAAGCTTTAAAGATTCTGGTCACTTAGAAAAAAAGATACGCCCATCGACAACATCTTGCGGGAGCATTTTAACCTGTATTGTTTTGTTTGCATAATTTACCAGGATGCTACACTTATTAATGTCTGAATAGTGAAAGTGTGTTTAATGAATACAATCTTTTAGGACGGGCAGCCGTGAACATATGTTCCTACTTGTTCAGTAACACTCCAATATTCAATTCCAAAGGTTATCGGCATCACCCCCACCTTGTTGCACATGGGATGCCCATTCAGAAGCCATTTAGAACCCTTTATTGTAAGTAAATGTACGACTTGATATGCGGACGACTAAAGGCTACTTGAATTCAGGACTTAGATCAAAGTAGTTGTTTTCATAGCAAAGCAATGGCAACCAAATCTTCATCATGACATGCTGCAAACATGCTATTTTTGCAGAAAGTTCTTAAGCATTACCTATAAATCATTTTAGGTCCATAAAGAAAAACATCTTCACTGTTCGCCGTGTTCGTAAAAAAACATTGTTGCTTTTTTCAGATAATATTGTGTCAAATCAGACACCCACTAATACATTTTAATGTCTCTACAGCTGGAGGTAGGAGGTAATTAATCATTGCAACATCTTATTAAACAGCAGGAGTCTTTGGAACATAGCGCATGAATGTTTAATTTTGTTGTGAACGTGTTAAGAAACAATAATTATAGAATTTTGATTAAATTAAAATGTTAAACTATTCTTGGTAGAAAGTTTCATAAAACTAGATTATAAGTGTATCGAAGAATTATTTAACGGAATATTTTAAGACACTTGTTTTTCGCTGCAATGTTGTTTACTTTTAGCTTGCGCTTAAATGTTCTCCACTGTAAATATGTCTGATTGGAAAGTTTCATAAAACTAGATTATAAGTGTATCGAAGAATTATTTAACGGAATATTTTAAGACACTTGTTTTTCGCTGCAATGTTGTTTACTTTTAGCTTGCGCTTAAATGTTCTCTTGTAATTAAAGTGATTTTCGCGTAGCTTTGAATAAAATGAGCTTGCTAAAATAGAGGTTACCACCAAAATTCCAACTACGTATCAATACTTTCACAGCGTTTTTTATTCTATATTTCTCTTAAATTTTTTATGCGTATTCAACAGAAAAAGCAATATATAATCCCTACACCTTTGATAATTACCAGCCTGTAAATATGTCTGATTGACACAGATGTCTTAAAGGAATTTGTTGAACAAACACTAAAACATGACATTGTCTTTGAGTTTTACAACGCCAGCTCGCTTATTGGTGAATATCGAAAAGGTCAGCAGTGCATTTGGCGTATAAAATATTTTCTTCCCATCATTTAATTAATAAGAGGTATTCATTTGTTTGGTGGGTTTATTGCGGCCGTAGAATCACGCTAAGCAACTTTAGTGCTGTCTTAATTGTGTATTGAATGCCGCAAACACCTTGCGGCTATTACAATTTTTCACATAATGATGACACCAGGCTCTATAAAAGATAATACACGTCTTATTTTGAAGATCAGTCAAGAGCTATATTTCGAGGTTTATCCCCTCTGAAATACCTTGGTTAATTGTTCCTACTCTCTACTTATATCATTACTTACAGCATTGCCCGCATCAACTGAAAGCTTTTATTTATGTTCTATGAGCAAATTGAACATTTAAAATAATGTTTGTTGATTGGGTTTACCGTACCAGCAACAGTATTTCGGTTATCTTGAGACATTGTACATTTGAAGCAGATACAGTGTTGCCTTCACTGTGTATAGCATGTCATGAACACCTGACATGGTACCACACCCAGTCACATTATCCTGACACAGGGCCAACCAGTTGCGGAACTACCCTTATATTTGCTTAAGTGTAAGCAAGAGAGTTATACCACTAACGACTATTGTATGTCGCGGCCCGGTATCGAACCCGGGACCTTCCGTACCTTGAGCCGACGCTCTACTGATTGCACTATCAGAAACTAAATGTGCAGTTTGGTCAATATATAAAGATGCTGCTGAAATATTACAGTTAGGAATTAAAATTAAAACATGAATCTTGTACTTGGCAGAGAGACATTTCAACAAACAGGAAACCTTGAAATAGCTTAACTTTTTATAAGGACATGAGCCATTTTATTCTCTCTCTACATTACATTATAGCATCAGGTAAGAAAACAACATCATATAAATAGACATGATCTTTGAAGCCATATGAATCGATAGCCTCTGAATCCCCCATTGCCGGAATAATCTGTCGCGGTGAAGGACTTCTTTCATAACTAAAAGATGACTTGTCATGTGTTTTATGAACGCTATCTGATCACAACGTTTAATGCAGCAACATATGCATGTCATATGGGGACAATCGTCGGCTGAACTCGTGATTGATGACCTCGGTTATGATTGAAATGTTAAATCCTTACTGTCAGTGACTGTTTAAAATGCTTAATATTGTAACAGGTGTAAAATAATTGAATCAGGTCTATATATGCAAAGCATTTTAACTACTTGTCAATCGTCGTATTTTTAAAAGGCCTTCGATAAAAGAATCTGACATTTTTACATAAGGTATGCTCAGGACGCCTACTTTAAATTCCGCTGTTCAAACAGTGTTTCTTTTTATTATTTCCTTTACAATAAATAAAATAAATGCAGAATTATACGTAAATCCATATTTATCACAGATCATTATCACATGGAAAAAATATGATAATCCAAAAATTAATTGGCATATTGCATAGATTTTCTTAGCTTGATCACTGAAATCTATTACTGCAACGCAACCATAGATTTTTATCGTTAACCTATACCATTATGAAGTTGTTTTGTTAATTTTTGAACACATAAGTAATCGTACAAATGAGATACCACTTTTATTTTTCCCAATTAAGATACATTCAAAATCAACCTATTCTGAATATATCTTGCTATTCCGTATCGTCATTTGATTTGGTTGTACACGTCTTGACCGTTCCATAGCAGTAACTGTTGGGTTTGCTCTTTTTGTAAAGTGACTCATCACAGAATTGTTTTTACTTTTACATTTGCACGTGAACACCTTTGACCTTTGCCTCTACAAGGCTTGGTATATGTTGCAATACTCATAGGTCTTTGTAATATAGTCTTTTTTGCTGTTCCTTAATCAAAGCGCCGCAGGCACTGTAGTGTTCAGTGCTTGAAAATTAAGTTGAAATAGTAAGACAGTAGTCATTACAGTTGTTATGCACAGTAGAACACCAGCGTTTAAGGTTATGCTTGTCAGGTATTTCGCATGACGTGTCATTCGCGTGACTGCTAGAAAATAAAGGATCATGCTAGAAATTTCATCTGTTTATTCTTAACTGGGTTTCGTGAATGTTCTTGAGACTTCTGCGTTCTAGAAATTCTTTGGATCTATATAAGGGCTTGTAAGCCGATTTAAGTGGGAAGTTTAGATATAAAGTTTGGACATAAAGTTTGGACATAGAGTCTGGATATATTTGGAAATACTTGCAGCTTCTATATTAAACCTTTCTGTGTTGGAACTTACGTGGACTTATAATATTCTACAGTGATATAAATATTAAAGTGTTGGATTTGGAATAATATTAATTACCTTCGTGTATTGTACCTTTGGATTATTTTATCTGTGCGTATTAACGAGGACATTTCACCAAAAATCCTTCAGGATTATTCGACGTTGGGTTATTAATCGGACTATTAAAAGGACACCTCCTAAAGGACAAAATGTAAGCTAACATTTATTTTGCATTCTCAAATTTTGTCTGATATATATGTTGTTATTTTGTTTCGCCAGTGGTTTGTTTAATAAAATAAAACAGTATTGTACTAGTTTGTTGCTGGCTTGTTCTTTCTGTTACATCATTTCGCCGTTTAGTAAACGTTCCGTTCTGTAAATAAATCTTAAAAAGCGACACCGGTCGTAACACAGTCATTACTTTTACGACATTATTTTCAGACTTATTGTATCTCAGGGAGACAAACCTTAGTTGTTTTATTATTGCAAACTCCTGAGACTGTACTGTTCATAACAGACAATACAAATTGGGAATGATAATTGCAAACGATTTATTGCAACAAAACAAGAACAAGGAAGGTCCAAATGGAAAATATGTAAATCATGTAACTTATAATATTTTTCTTTATGTGGCTTAAATGGTTTCAACTTATACAATAAAGGTTAGGCCTTAAGAAGTGTAGGAATATAAATACAATTTGTAGTTTTAATATCTTACTCAATATTCTAACATTGAAATGGTTTAGAAGGATGACAATAAATCTTTGCAAAATTTAAAGGTATCGGATATAAGAATTGTTTGAAATAATACGCAATAATAACACATGTTTCAGAAAAAGGAGGTGACTCATATAATTAGAAATAGTCTTTAAAAGTGAATAAGTTAATACATAGAGGATCTGACATGAGTTGTTTTTTAATACAAACATTTATTAAACGAGTTCAGGCAAAATGATATTAATCGAGCCTCTCGCGAGTTTAATATTTTGCCTGGACGAGTTTAATAAATGATTTATTAAATAACAACGTCTGATAGATTCATTTTATCACATGATTTTCGTCCTCTTTTACTAGAAACAAATACCCGTTTAGATCTACAGGCCGGTTCAAAAATATTGTGACGTCATTTAATCAAACACCGCATCAAAGACCGTTTAAGTTCATTCTTCCGCTAAACAAAATAGCTCCATTTTATAATCTTTAATTGAGAGTAAAAACAACCTTTTGACAACCTTTTTATGCGTATTTGACATTAACATACAATAAAAATAATATATCATTACCATATTTTTATCAACCATTTCAGCTCAATAATTTATAAAAATAAACAGTAAACACTTGAAGGTGCGTGACCCAGAAAGTTTACAAAGCGGTTAGTGTGAAGGCCACTATTCTCATCGCTGTCCGTGTCGATTATGATGATAATTCTTTTTCGTTTCTTATGTGGTGGACCTGCAGACTCGTCAGTAGAATTTACATTTGATTATGTCATAGGCGGCTGAATGTTGCGAAGATGCTGTAAAAGCCACCGTGGACGGTTATGTTTGAGTTCTTTTTTGCGGAATTCATTGAAGTTACCATCGCGTTGTGGACATTCCTGTCTTGATTCACATGCTGATGAGAACAGTTAGACTTTGTAGGATGTTCGATAACATTTTGTGTTGATTATCGCTAATATGGGGTCAGTTATTAGTTGGTTGAATGTTGCGGTGTCCTGTTATCTGCATAATCTGATTTGCCGGGGTGTTATTTTCGGACAGTTTTTGAACTAAATGATTCCGGGTGCTATGGTTAGTCAGACGTTATTCGGATGAAAGTCCAGAAGCCTTAGCTATACGCTTCATGATGGTGGTAAGTTCATTTATACCAATAATCAATCGTGACATTTGAACCGACGAAAAAAGAGCTGTCATTGTCTTCCAGTTTGTTTACAAACTCGGCGGATGAATACCAAATAGTCTCGCGAAGCTGCTAGCCAATCAAATTGCAGGAAAGCTGTATTACACTAGTTTATTACAAAAAATATTACATGGGGATATTAAATGGAAAACAAGGTGAATCATGTGATAAAAAATCTTAATACAAAATCGGGAACTACGCTTCAGCTATTTTAATCTGAGAAAACTATGTGACTCCTTACTTTGAAGAGATCACGTTATATCATCATCCGGGTATCCACTGTGACATTGATACCTTATTTTACCAGAAATTACCAGAAATTCATATCGTGCCTATTTATAGATTCGGAAAGAAGGAACAATTAGAGCAATTCTGTCGCAATTTGTACTGTCTGATAATTGAGGCAATGTTCAAACTTGCCTTAAATTAGTCTTTAGTGTGAGGGTATGTAGAATTATTCTGAAATCCCCTACAACATGGGCAAGATATTATTTCATATACATTGTATTTGATGTAGGTTAATACCTTGTTTCGTTCTGTCATCATCAGTTTTCCTTAAAAAAAGAATATTTAAAATTAAATAAGGAAATGAAAATGACCTTATTTGCAAAAATGTGGGTAAACAAACACAAGTTTTTTTATTACCCAATTTCAGATATCACTTTATCCATGTGTGTTTTGGGACAACACTCTCTATGTACTCTGGGTCGAGGCATGTCAATGCCTTCTTTCTGGAAGAACTGGAAGAAGAAACTCAGCAGGTTAACCATGGGTATAATGTCTGTGAAAAGATATATTGTTGCTATAAAGGAATATATGGTAATGTTCTTGAAGAAACCCCTTGCAGTAGTTCCATTAGCAGATTCCCTGTCACTTTCCATGTATGTAGCCCGTTTTCCGATGATGGTATTAATGCTTGCGACATGGAAAACCACCTGGAAGTCAAACAACAACTTAATAATCGCTATTTTTTTTTTGGAATGTTAGCCAAGTGTGTTAAGCTGATAGCTCATGACCACCCATTTAAACGATATTCATGTCGTGTCCATAAATAAAATCCTATCAGAAGGCATAATTCGTTTCTTCTTTTATATGTATAGTTATAGTGCCTATCCATTTCTGTTAATCTGTATATACATGAAAAATATTAAGACAATGTAAAGTTTTAACAGCGAGTGACATGTTTACTCCAGTTAAATAACATAAATCTTTTATGCAATACAAATGCTAAATAAGCCTTGTTTAAGATATTATACAGTTATATTTGTGGAATATATTAAATAAAACTGTAATCTATGACGATTTGTATAATACTGAATAGTTTACATTTCCTTCATAATTATGCCTGTTTTAATGCATTCAGTATGAAGACATACGATTATAGTCCATAACTTTATTGAGACATTTTTAAAAACAATTTTTATTAATTAGCTTTTTTTATATTTGTATTAGACTTATATTCATTGACCAGATACACCAGTTTGCTTACAATACCTTGTACTAAAGTTTGAAATCTTGCAGCATTTCCTGTATTGTGTTATCTTTAAACGTCAAAGTGCAGACCACTTGAAATATTTGACTATATCAGTTGGCAACATTGGGTAAATGGCAGTGCGTATTGTACATACCATTTTATCACTAGAACTGCAGCCGCGGGTATCTGGCAAATCCTTATAGAAATCCCGTTAAACAACAGTTTCATAGTTTGATTTTTATTGTTGTTTCACTTTCTGGAAATGCCGGTGTTTGTGTTTTACTACAATCATTAAAAGCTAGCGCACTGAAAACAAAAAGTACGTTTGTAGTGATACATAAATTATACGTAAATCCGTTGTCTTGAGCGCAACCACCGACCGCAATAAAAACTCTGCATACGTCATACTATTACTGAAATTCATAAAAAATAACCAAATAGTCGCTTACACCGTCACTATTGTTTAAATTCTTATAATGTTAATCTACAGCAGTATCATATTGTACCTGAACATTTTGCTAGATATAGCTTGTATTTGCTGATACCATTTGGTTATTTTAGATAGTTACTAATGCATTGTCCTTGAAAACATCCGATCCATGACACATATCAGCAGTGAAACAAACTGACTAAAAGAGTATTTGTAACACAATACGGGCTTTCCGTTTAGAGTGTTTTTAATTTGTTTTGAAATACATCGCAGCGATCAATTATAATCATAATAGCAACGCCCAGCTTTTTGGTGAACAAAGACCCCAGACACATGTCTCAGTAGAACCACCGGCGCACCGCAAGTCAGCTGGAAGACCTTCCCACATTAAGTCCTTCGCCCCGAACGGGACTCGAACCCACGCGGTGAGAGACTAAGCAGTAAGATTTTACTGACATAAAATTATGAATTTATAAAACGTACAAGAAACTTTACATTCCACACACGTACACCCCACTGGTAATTTATTCACGACATGGAAATTGAATGAACATCGTAGTTTCTCCTTATAATAAAACCTTTTTTCCGTTTTTCAAAATACGTTTCTTACATTAAATGAGATTAAAATTCCATATTCCTTATTAAACTTTTTAAATTTAGTTAAGCCAAGGCACAAAATAAATCAGAAAATTCATAAACACCTAAGAAATACAAAATGAAAAACGAAATTGCTAATCTGTTACCTCTGGGGCTTCATCGTTAAATAGAATACAGACTTTACAACGTTTTTTTTCATTTTCAGGGAAAATCGACAGTGTTAAACTGATAAATAGCGCAACAAAGATTCGCACTTTTGCGGCCCCATTGAGGAAATTATTCTTTTATTACGTGCTGATTGAATGATTATTCATTTCGACCCCTTTTATACTTGCATTCATCACTGAAATTAACAGGTTTCTCATTTACATTTATCAGTGTATGTTCACCATCTATGCAACCACTCACATTTATTATCAGAGATAAGGGGATCAAGACGCCTGGCAGAAAATGTCATTCTTTCACCGAGACTATTTTTATACATTGTTATAACCTGGATAATGTTTCTACAGGTACTCATTTCTGTAAGACTAGAATCTAATGAGTTAATTGGTCCTGTCTAGTAAATATGGAAATCTTATATTTGCCCTGGAAAAAATATCCTTGATAAAGTATAGCTTCCTTCTCGTAGCCCTGTTTATTCGGTTACAGTACTGAGTACGGTAAAATCATTTCAGACACAGGCAATTTGTAGCAATAGTTCTTGAAACTGAGTGTTGATTAAAAGACCAGCACGTTGATAAACCCATACTATTTACTAACCAATTCAATAATTTTGTAGCAATAAATATAAACAATAAATGTAAGGAAATCAACGTTAGTTAAAGTTAAGATGGTATGAACAGATTCTTACCTGTACCTTGAACGTTGACTTGCTTACTTATAGCAATATTTGCCAGCAATATATAACCTTAGTTCAATGTTGTAATCGCATTGTATTCCTATTTGCGAAGTCACAACACATAACAAGAACAAGTTAATGACGTCATACGAAAAAAAAAAGGTGATTAGAATATGTGAAAAGTCCGAAAAGGCACAGGACAAAGGTACTTCAAGTGTAAGCCAAGTAAAAAGCAAGAACAAAAATTTGTAATTAGTCATTTAACGAAAGGAGCAAACCCGACATATACCTTATGTCAATAAAAACCTTGCAATTTAACAACACGAAGGAAACCAGTGAATGTAAAAACAAAAACAATGCAACTTACAAAGCAAAATGTAATGTTGTGAAAAGATAATATGTAATGAACTTTACATGTTATGTTATAATGATATTAATTTTAAAAAATTATCAGCAATTAGCACTTGGAAAACACTACATTCATATAATTTTCTGCATTTTGAGTCGTCTGTCTTTTAAAAGTTATTACTCTTTTGCAAAAATCAGTTATCATCTACGACAACTTGTTTATTATAGGTCTATACAAGAGATTGTTCACATTGTTCTAAAAGAACATCAAATTTATTTGTGTTATGATATACCAGGTGCAAATGTAATAACGTATTTAACCTCATCGTTCACACACACACACACACACACACACACACACACACACACATTAGAACTGAGCTTGCTGGTAAACGGTCGGCAGAATCAACAATCCTATATTTCTTTAGATGATGTAAATATTTCGACAAGAACTGGTTATGTAAAGTGTATTCTGTAAAACGTGTTTCTTTTCCTTTAAGCCTTCAAAAATAGATATATAAATAGTAACTGTACGCAAGGATGAATGTCCGATGATCTGAGCAGATATAATTATAATAGTTAAACCGAATACAATGTTACCTATGTAATGCCTGTAAATATTATTTATGCCAGTTAATAAGACTATATGACATTAAAAAGTGTACATATTGATATATTGTTGAGATAACAACAATTATTAAGGATTATTCACAAACTAATCAATATACATTTTCTCAAATTATAAAACTTTCTGACAAACTTATCTAGGACTCTAAGACCTCAGTAGGCTTTTCAAGTTTAATTGAATATTCTAAAAATAATTAATTTGTCCTTAATTACCGGTATACAAATTTCATAACTAGGAAATCATTCTTATCAGGTAAAATACCGTCACCAGATAACTGAAACACTGTTGGTGGGACGATAAACCCGCCAAAAACAAACTTATCAGGCAAACTGAAATATGTATACAATATGTACTCGAATTGACAGGCTATTTTCGTTGCAAAAATGACAGGAAGTCCATCTAAATTTAACAAAGTTCGCTTTGCAAAACTTCTCTTTCAACAGAGGGTGAGCCAGCGCGCTCAGATATTCCCCGTTATTTATTTTTAAATAGATTTTGATTTTAATAAACGTTATTTACTAAGTTATTGCCTAATGGTATATCCTTACCTGATAATGTTAGCAGCTATCTGTATTATGCTATGTTTAGATGATCATTTTAACAAAATTAACCTACCACCTCTCTGTATGGAAACTATTCTAATGATAGCTTACTACCAGTTTCAACACCGTTCCAGTCAAATGAAACAAAAAACCGTGACTTATTAATGCACCATGCTTCAATGATTATGGCTTTTCCGTGTAACTTACTGTTATGACAGCTTTTACTTAATGCAGTTTTAACGAAATATTTTATTTAACCTAATTAATATCTATATTTATTTTTGTAATTATCTATACCAATGAATCTTACAATTAGCCGCAAAACTTCCATTTAAACTTATTAGAAGAAAGGAACAGGAACATGTGTACGTTAATTAATTTGATAAATGTGTAATAACCTAATAAATCTTATTTCGTACATTCGTTCTTTACTTCAGAATCATTTTGCCACATGGATTAAATTATTTCTTGCATTGTACAATTATCTTACGATTATATAACAATTGGCCTGGGCTGGGAAAATGAAAGAGTGACTTGTTGCAATCTTAGTTTATTATACTCTGTACATGTTGCTAAAATCAAATATAAGTCGGAACGTACGCTCTCCCTCAGAGTGTTTAAGTGCTAAAACTGATTAAAGTACATCTCAGATGTATGAATTCGTTTTATTTACAGAAAATGTAAAAAGACGGTATTCGTAATTCTTTTTTGATCTCATAAAATTACAATACCAAATTGAATCTAAAGTAAAAGATATAAGTCCAGCACTTAAACAGACGTGCATTTTAATGGTTTGTAGTTAAAATTAGCGTTGCCTTAATAAAGCAAATAACTGACATTTAAATGCAGCATTTCTAGACATTGAGATAAATATTTCCAATGACAACGTCTCTACTAAAATCTATGACAAGAGAGATGATTTCAACTTTAGTATTGTGAATTATCCATACCTTGATAGTGATTCACCTCGTGCTACCTCCTATGGTATTTACAAATCACAACTTACAGGGTTTGCACGAGTTTGTACTAAAGTAGAAGATTTCAATGATAGAAACATGTTTATTTCTTCTAAACTGTTACAGCAAGGCTTTCATATTCATAAATTAAGAAAGCCGTTTTCAAAATTCTTTCACCGCAATGATTTTATTGCTTCTAAGTATAATAGCAGTATGAAAACACTTATGCAGAAAGGCATCAGCCATCCTGCATTTTATGGAAATGTTTTTATACAAGTTAAAGAAGATCAAGGGTCTCAATAACTTTTCTGACCACTTTACAAAACTTATCAGAAAATGTATTGCAGACGGTTACAACCCGGGAATCCTTCGATGTACTGCATTGCTTGCAATTGACCCTTTTACAGTCAAGAACTTGCATTGCTTTTAAATTACACGATGACCGAACAGGTCGTTGAGACTATATGAAAACAGTGACTTAAAGCCATAATGGGACAGTCACTGTTGGATTTCTTGTCTCTTCATCTCTCCAGTCGTGCCCTATATAGGTGGGACAACTTGAGCAGTCTCCATACCCTTTACGTGAGATTGCACAGTAGGTATAACATCGGGATTTTTTTAATCATTATCATATATAATATGTCAACTTCGGATAAATCCTCGGCGTTTATGATATGTTTTTTAAACGTATTAACTCTAAATAATACTACGTTTTATTGTGTTGATTTTCTAAAATTCTATTATTTCTTCGTATTTTTTACATTTGACTTTTGACACTTTTGGCATATGACGTCATGGCATTTATGACGTCATTATATTGTTCTTATAATATATCAGCGCTTGTTCTGCTTCATTTTATTTGAAACTACTCTTTCATTTGGAATTTTTTGGTTGCCGAGGCTTTTATCTACTGTACATACTGTACATTTGTTATATTATTTTATTACTAGTTATCATGTATGTACATAAGTTCATTATATCTGTTTTAACTCCCGATGCAGGTGCCTACTGTTAGTTGTTTCACTTTGACGGGCTATTTTTATTTACACTGTTTGATAGATAAACCTTCAGGAAGTGCGAGGTTGGAGCGCTCCACAAACCAGGTTTAAGCACCCCAGTTGGCCCTTTTGCCGACTGACCGTTCCAAGGCGGTAACTGATGGTTTTTCTTTTTGTGTGTTGTGTCTCGTCTCTGTGTTTTTTGTCACATTTACATTTACCTTGCCTGCTTGGGTCTGCAGGTAGATAAAATTTAAATAACTGAAAATTTTGATAGGACCTTTTCTTATTTACCTATTGCAAAGTTCCACATGTTTTTATCCTATCAGCCGCGTCCTCAAATCATAATTCCGTCTCGTTTAAATCGGATATATAATCTTGTTTCAAAAGGTAGGTATAACACAAGCATCTACCGGCTATTTATAAACATAGTTTTACTCCCATAAATACACTGGCTAAAAATAACAGCACGGAAGCTCTTCATCGAAATGTTGGCTCCTTAACTCAAATGACTGTATCTAATTTTAAAATATATTTACCATAAAAAGGTTAATGTATCAATTAATTGTTATGCATGAAGACAAATCTGTTGCGAAGTTACATAAAAGCGTGTATTCCCTAGAAGGATTATACCAAATATAGTAGTCTAATTAAAAATATAAATCATACACTTAAGCGATGGCGCTTTTTATAATCTTGTAGATATTTTCAGCATTTCTTGGTATTACCAGTTTTATCTTGTTAGATCCCTCCTAGATGGATGTATATTTCAGTCTCTCAATAATACTCCTGCTTTGGATTAGAGGCTAAAATGAAATATAAAACAAGATTAGTATCTTCTAATGATTCGTACTTAAATCTTAGAATTTCACTTTTAATGATTTCTTAATGATGTATATTTATATTCTTAACATAAATACGATTACGTCTACCATGAATATACAATAATTCTATTTAGTCAATAATGACATTCAGCCCATTACACACGATCATAGTGTAGTGATTTGTGTCGCTATTTATAGAAACAGGTTAAAGTTGACAATACAGATGTCAATTTATCAATTTTACAGGTTTTATCAATTAATTATATTTACATTAAAATCACTTATTTAAAAATGTAATAGGAAACATAATATTCCTAATAATAGAATTTACATTACTGTCTAATATTGAGAAAATTATTCTCGAGGACTGACCCAAACGGCACCATGTGTTAAGATGTTATCAATTGCAGAAAAAATCACAGGAAAATAGTTTTGGTTCACAAATATTATGACAACTATAATGTTGGATGCTGTAAGTTTGCATTTGAATGTTTTGATCGCACACACTTCCTGCTTATTAATACACCGATTTTTCAAATACTGCATTTGCATGTAGGCTCCCATTTAGAGTCTTGTGCAGTAAAATGATACTCTTTCTATAAGCTATTTATGCCTGACAATTTTCATGAGTCTGCATTTCCTGTTTAGAGGAAACCACATGCTATCTTGATAAATGATTTTCATCAGACTGCTGCGTGCAATAAGGTATTAATGGTTAGTATGGTTACTTCTAATTCGCTATCATTTACTGTTTCTTAAATAAGGACAGTTTACACTGGCACATCAAATAATTTGAGCAAATATACGATGAACATAGAACAATGCCAAAAGGCAAATTATTAATGAAGTTAAATATTTGTTCGTACATTCGTAGACAATTCATATCTATACGTATTACAGTACTGTAGATCAATTTATGTACAATTTATCGCTGAAGTAAGGATGAAGGTCAATAGTTGTGATATGCTGCTTCTTTAATATGCTGCCACTTAAAATGTTGATAGATTTTATAAAAGATATGTTAAATAATTTTGCTTCTTATATTTTCATGGGAGACACATTGTTTTTCCTTTCCGACAAAGGTTTGCGGTTAAAATTATAACAGGAAACTTTTCAATATATTTTGGAGGACAATTACTCATATCGCCAAACCTTTTCTGTTTTGAATTAAAAAGTTAATAGACACCAACCCTTATTGAAAAAGTGCTTATTATAATTTTAAAGCCAAAACACTCCAAACCTTTGTCGGAATGGAAAAACAAGGTGTCTCCCATCTGTATTGTCACTTCGAAGTACTAAGCCGCCACTGTTATTTGAACGAAATTAATTACTTAACAACACTTGCCGATATTTTCCGGGTAGAACCACCGGCGCACCGCAGGTCAGTTTGAATACCTTTCCGCATTAGGTTCATCGACCCGTACGGACTCGAACCCACACGATGAGCGGTCAACACTAAGAAGATTTACAAGTCGCAGACTCTACCACACTATGGGCACCCCTTTATATAATTCAGATGATTAACTTTATGAACAATATAAGGTATAATGTTAATGATGAAGAAGATGATAATGATGATGATGATGATAATTTTCTTGTTGTCGCTAGTCTTGACGATGGAACTGATGTATATGCTGCAGATAGCGATGATGTTGAGGCTGAACTAAATCTTCATGTAGATGGACGAAATAGATATTATAATGAACATCATATACACGTCTAACCGCAGGATCATCTTTGAAGTCGTATTTTATCTTGGCGTCTGCTAGTATTCCATAATAACAACTTGTAGATGAATTGCAAAAATAAAACAGCTGCCCCACCTATAAGAAAAAACACAATTATAAATCTGTTATACTTTAAAGGAAGTCTGTCTTCTGATGTATTGCCAACAGAAGTTACTATCCCAACTAAGTATAAGCGAAACCCTGTTTGTAGCACTGTTTAATTGGTTAGTTCTTTTAACAGTTTTTGCGTCTTAAATAGTTCCTCAGAACTATTTTGTCTGAAAGCACATTGTTCGAAATTATTATTTATAAGCCACGGCTGTTATTTCTTCTGTTTAAAGATTCTGGTCAACTTGGAAATATAGATGAATAATAAAGAATACAAACTTTTACTTTGAGAACGAGCCACCATGAACACATGTTCCTACTTGTTCAGTAACACTCCAATATTCAATTCCAAGGGTTATCGGCATCACCTCATATTGTTGCACATGGGATGCCCATTCAGAAGCCATTTAGAATCGTTTTATGGTAAGTAAATGTACGACTTGATATGCCGAAGACTAATAGATACTAGATTTCTTAGTAATCTCTGCAAAGTCAGAGAAAACTGTGTTTATTGAGTACACACTGTAAGAATGGGTAACCGTGAACACATGTTCCTACTTGTTCAGTAACTTGCATACTTGAGATGAAGATAAATTCCATTGGCTTCTTATACAGGCTGCAATAAATGAAATTGTAAAAACGTTATTTCTTTCCAATGGGAGTCGGCACTTGGGATGTCCATTCAGAGGCCATTTTGAATCTTTTTATTTCAATTTAATGCACGACTTGACATGCCGTTGGCTAAGAGCTACGTGAATGTTTTTACAAATTAAATCAACGTGGTTCTTTTTCATTGCAAAACAATGGCAACCAAATCTTCATCATGTCATGCTGCAAATGATGTTATTTTTTTGCAGGAAATTCTTTAGCATTACATATAAATCAATTATTTATGCACCCAAAGAAATAGTTATACACTATTGTCAGTGTTCAATAATTACAATGTTTCTATTTTTGCAGATAATATTGTGCCAAATCAGACAGCCACTAATGCATTGTAATTTCTTTACATCCGAGGGTAATTAATCACACCTTATGATATAACAGTAGAAGTTTTTGAAAGATCTCATTTTAATGTTTTATTTTGTTGCGGACGCGCTCAGAAACAATATCACAGAGGATTTTATAAAGAAATTTTAAAAAGTTAAATTATTCTCGTTAAAAATATCATAAAACACAAAAGTAAATTCTCGCTTCTATGTTATATTTATTGTTAGCACGTGCTTAATAGTTCTCTTGTAAAAAGTGATTTTCGGGAAGCTTTGAAAAGAGATTATCAAGAAGTACGCATTTCTGTCCAAATTTCAAGTTGATATTTTTGTGTGATTAAAGAATGTAGAAACGATATTAAATGTTTCTCTTAAACAATTATTATGGTAACATAATGTTGTTCATATCCGTTTACAAGAATGTTACTAGTATTAATGAAGCTATTATTTTTTTAATTGCTAAATAAAGCGTCTTACTATTTCGATAGTATTATAAGAGAGCGAGGTTAAAGGGTGATGGGGTGGGGTGTATCACCATTTTAGAGAAATAACACGAAAACTATACGTCGTGAGAAACACTATATGAATTCATGTTTTTATGTATTTACACAGTTTTTTTCACCATATAGTTATTTCCCATTTATTAAGCGTGTTCTTCGGGAGCAGCAGTATAACATGTTTTCCTTTTATTCCTATTTGCCTGTAAATTTAATGTTTAATTGACAGATATCTTATAAGAATTTGTTGAATGAATAACAAAATATGACAATGTCAGTTAAGTGTCATAACGCGGTTTCGCATTTTTGGAAAATATCGAAAAGGGCATCAGTAGCGTTGTCGTATAGAAATATTATCTTTACATCAGTTAATTAATCGGAGTTATTCATTTGTATGGTGGTGGGTTTATTGAATCCGTATGTTCACGTGAAGCAGAGTAAGTGCCGTTTTAATTGTGTATTTTTTGCTAAGAATATCTGGTTGCCATCACGATCTTTCACTTTATCATGACACAGAGCTCTGTAAAAGATTGTACATGAACATGTCTTAGTATCAGAACAATGCTGTCATTCGGGTTTTATTTATTCCGACTTATTCTTGGTAAAATATTCCTACTGTCTACTTTCGATATTACTTGGAGTATTGTGCTTCTTAATTTCAAGTCTTGAAACATGTTCTAGGAGCAAACTGAATTAAATGTGTATTGTGGCGAATCTATTAAAATGCTGCTGAAAAATTACAGTAAGGAACTTAATTTATATTGTTTGCAAGAATCTTGTAAATGACTGGTACATTTTTCAACCATGGGGAACTTTATAATAAAACTTCATTATTTTAATTAGGTCGGACAGGAGCCTATTTACTTTTTCTACTGTACAACAACGTGTCGCAGGTAAGAAAACAACTTCAGGTCACAAAATATTGACTTTGATGCCGTATGAATCGAAAACCTTTGAATCGACTACCAATGCCGGAATAATTTATTGCTGTAAAGGACTTTTTTCATTCTTTGAACTAAAAAACGTGATGTTTTTTTTTGAACGATCTTTCTTCACACAGTTCTATGCAGCAACAGATGCTTGGCATATTAATTCAGTCATCATTCAGCTTGTGATTGATTATCTCTTTTGTGTTTTTTACCAATGTTTATCCATTTATTGCCAGTGACTGTTCAAAATGCTAAATGTTTTACCATGTTCAATGAAAAGACATGTCTATATTTTTAAAGCATTTGAACTAGTTAACAATCGTTAGCTCCCTTTTAACTAAGCCTGATAAAAGGCTGTGTCATTTGACATGTTATACGGTCCGCTCGGTACTCGTACTTCTGTTACCGCTGCACCTACCATCTTTCTTCTTTGAGGTATATCATATAACACACAAGATCAAATAAAGCATTCCTCAATTCTAACATATTTGATAAAACTGAATTACTAAACTATATTTATCAAAGATCATTATCCACTGGAAATGTGATATGATAATCTAAAGACTATCACACTACAAAGGCAAACCAAATAAATCCTTTATTAGTAATCTTTGAGTTTAAATGTGTAACAAAGGATTTTCCTATCTTGATCACTGAAGTCTATTTATGTAAGGCAACCATTGATTCTTATCGTTAACCTTTACTATGATGTAGTTTTGTCGATCATCCAATATAGAGGTAATCCAACAAACGATAACAATAACATCGTTTCCGAAGGAAACGGCAAAGAAAATCAATTTATTCTTATTATATCTTGCTTATTGTCCGTTATAGGTAAGCACATTTGACCTTGTTTAATAGATTTGGTTGCACAAGCCTTTTTGTGAAAAAACTACTCCTCTGGCATTACATCAGGTAGATTGTATCTTAAAATTAAAACTGCCTGTGCGCTAAATGTGTTGATCTAGACTTCAGAGGCTCGATTCTGAAACCGCACAGAAAACGTAGTTTTATTGCCTGAAACACAATTCAAATCTTAGTATAATAAAACATACCATTATGTTTTTGTAATTTTATATTCTTATTTCTGAGAGAAACCACCTAACGAACTGTATATTCACACGTTTTACTATTGTTGAATACTTTACACAATGTAACCATATGCTCGCTTACGCAGTCAAGATAGCATTAATTACGGATGCACATCAGTATCATATTGTATCTGCACACTGCGCTAGATATAGCTTGTATCTGCTGATACCATCGGGTTATTTTAGATAGTCACTAATGCATTGTCATTTAATACATCCGATTCATGACACATTTCAGCACTTAAATCAACAGACTCGAAGAGTATTTCAAATAAGAGATAATAGTAAGATAAAATGAAGGAGAATTTATAAAACCTTAAACGTACAAAACAGTCTACATTCCACACAATGGAACCCCGCTGGTAACACATTCACTACATGGACATCGCATGAAAAGCATAGTTTCTTTCATGTTTAAACCCTTTCCCACTTTGTAAATTATGTATTCACTCTTACTGATATTAACAAGCGTCCTTATTAGACTGTTAATTGAGTTAAGCGAAGGCACAAATTGAATCATACAACTCACTCGGTGCCTAAGGAAAACACTTTTGAAGGCAAAAGAAAATGCCAGTCTGTTATATCCTGAAGCTGGGCTGAATTGACATAACTGAACTAAAAGCTGACGGAATCAAGAAGTACATGATTACTTATTTCCACCATCATTCCAACCATTCACATTTTACCAGAGATAAGTGGTTCAAGAGACCTGGCAGAAAATGTCGTTTTTTTTTGTCACCGAGACAATTAACTACACATTGTTATGACCTTTATAATGTTTCTATAGAGACACATTTCTCTTAGAACAGATTCTAGATAATATATTGTTTCTGGCGTGGTGAATATGAAAATCTTATATCGCCATGGTGAAATTTAAGCATAAATAGTGTATATATGTTGGCTTATTTGTTTCAAGAGAGCTGATTCTAGGCCCAGCATATTTATAATAGTTAAATAAGAAAAGGTCCTATAAAAATTTTCACAGATTTTTTTTAAACTGTATCTGTAAAATGCAAACAAGGTGAATGTAAATGTGACAAAAACACAGAGACGAGACATAACACACATAAAAAAAACCATCAGTTATCGCCTTGGAACGGTCAATCGGCAAAAGGGCCGACTGGGGTGCTTAAAACCTGGTTTGTGGAGCGCTCCAACCTCGCACTTCTTGAAGGTTTTTCTAGCGAACAAACAGTGTTAATAACACCATCCCGTCAAAGTGAAACAACTAACAGTAAGCACCTTAACCCATTAAATGGCTGGAACAATGAAATGATTTTGTAGCTTAAAATCTAAAGAAATTAAAAAAGAAATTATCTGAATTTAGGCTCAATGAACTGACTCTTACTCGGTTTTTAAGGTTCATTTCCGTATTCATATTTTATAACAATAATTGCCAACAACATATAACCTCATTTGCTAGTTTAATATTTTAATCGCATTGTACTCAGTTCATATTGACAGGATATTACACAAATCTATCCATTCCTAACCTTTGCAAATGCAATTAATATGAATATTAAACACATTATCACCTGTTTACTGAAATACAGAGCTTTGTAATTATTTATTCGTATTATGTGGTTTCTGTCAGTCATTTATAATGCGATTTTTTTTCCTGAACTACATTTGACCTTTACTGGAAATTAAGCATCAACGAATACAGAAAACAATTCACTGGTCGTCACAGTTAAACAACTCTTAAATGATCTTAAAACGCTTTTGGTGGTTGAAAACTCACGCCTAACTGTTCGCGTCAGGTGATTCTATTTTCAAGTCTTGGAAAATATAAAGACTCACACCATTGTCTGTCTTTGCTTCAAATTTTAGTACGTCTCGTATTGCAAAAATACGTTCAGTTATCATCTACGGCGACACATTTATTATCTGTCTATACAGGAGACTGTTCGAAATTTTCTAATAAAGCATTATTGTTTCATGAAAGAGATTGTGTTATTAATAGCTCCATCCCATCGTATTGATGATTGCATGTTTTATCATGTTCCAGTTGCAATTGCAATTAAACGCATTTGACGTATCGTTAACAAACACAATTAAGAGCTTGATTTTGCTGCTAAAGTTTTGGCCGAGTAAAACCAATCTCATTAAAATCACATCCTAACTTTCGCTTCATTACTTTCCGCTGGTTAGGATCTGATAACATCCTGATAAGGGTCGCATCGAAGTGACCTTTAAGTTATAAATATTAATGAGCCGATGACGTCAAACTTGACCAAACTTGACCAATCAGAAACCTCGTTACACCGCGGTATCGTTGTCAGACAGCGACAAACACTTCACTACCTTTTTCATATTCTGAAGGCGTTCTTCATTGATTCTAAGTTTTTGTTTGAACTTTTTTTGAGTGCGTTTGCTCCTACTACCCGTTATCATAACCTGGAGAAATGAGCAAAAACAGCACCGATCATCTAACGAATGTAATTTCTTTGTCGTTTGTTTTACTGGATCGCAAATGTCAATGAGGGCTGCCATCTTAAAAATGTGACGCACCTTTAATTGGAATGCCTTGGACATTGCCGCTCAATATGAATTTCAGTAAATAGCCGTAATCTGGCGAATATTCATGAAGTTATACCCCAACATTTTGCAGCCGACGATGTCATTGGCTAATAAAAAGTCAAATTGAGGTGACACCTAATGCGATGTCATCAGATCCTAACCAGCGGAAAGTAATGAAGCGAAAGTTAGGATGTGATTTTAATGAGATTGGGGTGAAACAATCCTCGATTTTTTTTAGATCATATTAATATGTCCACGTGAATTGGTTATGTAAGTGCATTCTGTTACAACGAGTTTCTTTTTCTTCGCTGTATTTAAAAAAACTTATGTAAACCACACAGTCAAATATCAACGAACAAAAGCAAACAAATCAGGTGCTTTTTGTAATCTTAAGTTTTAATATACATGTACTAAAATAGAATAAACGTGATTATATAGGTAAACGTCTAATGATGTATGACATGGTAACATTTATCTTCTATCATCTTAGTATCATCGTTGTCAAGGAAACAGACAGCATGTTGTCAAGATAAGACCACCTCCCCCAGCCACCGGCACATGACCAACTAGCCAGCCACAGGTGTGAAAGAAAATCGTTTCACTCGTAGTTCTCATTCCTGCAAGCCACTGTACCCACCAAGACACTGCTTATTACCTGACCACCACAATGTAAAGCATCTTAAATGTGAACAGGTATGGTGGGAACAATAACCGATTAAGCAATAAAAAGTATAGCCTTCGTCATTTTTTTTCTTTTACATTTTGTTATAAGATTTCAGTTTAGTCATAACAAATCTGTTAAAATTTTCTTTGGAATGAGTCTTATTTTGCTAAGAAAACGTTCGAATGCTAAAAATATCTAAGAACGTTCGGTATCTATTGTTAAATACTACCTTTAAGATCTTTATTCATTGGGTATACTATATGAGGTTAATGCGAAAGTCAAGCAAGGCAAAAAATACTGTTTTTGTTATTACTGTCAAAAGCATATCGTTCATACAATACGACAATGTTTAGATGACATTTTATGACGATGTATATATTGGAAAATATAAAAGGATTCGAGTGGTAGTTTACATGAGGAAAAAAGACAAAGCAAACCTAAAATGAACTGAACAGACCAACAATACTACAGCGTGTGATCTTAGTGACCTAAGGGATTTGTATTTATTACCGTTAAAATCCATAACCAAGACCATAGCATGCTTTATGCTTCATGGACTAGCGTGTCCTATATTAAGTGAACTATTTTATCATGATTAATTCTAAGTCACAATGGGAACTTACAAAATAAGAATAGAAAGAAAGACTAATGAAAATAAATCAAGGCTGCCTCTCTTTGTCAAATAAATTAATTACAAATGCAACATTTAAAATGTGTAACCATTATTTAATTATGATGAATGTGTTAGTTGAAATCAAACCTATTTTATAACAGAGTATTTGTTATATATGTTATTTTTACCTTTAACATGTATAAAACGAACTGTTTAAAATAGAGTTGACAATATATATATATATATATATTTTTTTTATGTATACAAAATGCTTATGTGTGCTACAAAATAAACATGAATTGAAGTAGCATTAAATAATTATTATTATAAGTAGTAGTAGAAGTAGTAGTAGTAGAAGTAGTAGTAGTAGTAGTAGTAGTAGTAGTAGTAGTAGTAGTAGTAGTAGTAGTAGTAGTAATAGAAGAAGTAGTAGTGGTAGTAGTAGAAGTAGTAGTAGTAGTAGTAGTAGTAGTAGTAGTAAAAGTAGTAGTAGTAGCAATAGTAAAAGTAATAGTAGCAGTAGTAGTAGTAGTAGTTTTAGTAGTAGTAGAAAAAGTAGAAGTAGTTGTAGTAGTAGTAGTACCAGTAGTAGTAGTAGTAGTAATCGTAATAGTAGTAGTAGAAGTAGAAGTAGTAGTAGTAGTAGTAGTAGTAGTAGTAGTAGTAGTAGAAGTAGTAGTAGTAGAAGTAGTAGTAATAGTAGTTGTAGTAGTGGCAGTAGTTATAGAAGTAGTAGTAGTAGTAGAATTAATAGTAGTAGTAGTAGTAGTAGTAATGTGAGAGTAGTATAGAGGTAGCAGTAGTATGTTAGTAGTAGTACTAGTAGTATTACTATTATTTTTTACCATATCAAATATTATTTTTATCATTTTAAATATTATTTTAATTATGATGTTGTTTCGACCAATGTAAATTATGTAAATTAACTCCACTGCTGACAGATAGAGCTTCGATTATTTTTGGGATTATTTTTTTGTATTTAAACTGAAATACAAGAACACGATCGCATATGAATATTTTGCTACCAGAGCAGTCCTGGGGATCAACATTGATTATTGAACCTTCAACATTAAAGGTAATATTATAAATAAACAAGAAAGATATTTTTAAAAGATGTGCGGCGATGGTGTGGCTTTAATTTATACATTTAGAAGCATTTAGACAGTGCGGGAGTGAACGATCTGCTTTGTGGCATGAGATTAAATGAATATAGAATCAAGTGACGTTTGATGTACTATACACACTAATACTGTGGCGAATTGAACTAGAATTGTATATGACCTTAAACAGCTGTATCAGTAACTATACATCCCCGTAGGACGTTTGATAGATACACTACGGTATATGATGCTATTAGGAATTTCTACCTATGGGAGTCGCTCTGATATTCATTGGGACTAACCTTGCGTCAGCAATTTAAGCAGGTCAACAGTGAGGTTAGACAGGTAAGCCGAATGAACAAGTCTGATAAAATGATGCGTGTGCTAATTACCATTGCTGCAAGACGTAGGTTAGTCTGAGGCTGGGTTGTGAATTTTGAAAAACAACTGATCATCTCAAGCAACACAAATATCGACTAAGTCAGGAATTGTATTGATGTAGTTGATAATGAAGTCGAATGTTGATTCAGGGCCACACTTTTACATACATGTAACATCCATAAACTAAACGACGGTTTTAACCACCAAGACAGTATTTTCATGACAATAGCTACTCTTTGTGTTATGCAAGCAGTAAATTATGTATCAATCGGGACCTAAGGCTCCGAGCTAAGTGTTTTTCATTAACAACAATTACTCGGACACTCCTAAGTGTGACGTTGTTTACTCTGTTGATAATAAGACAGGCATATGTTTTCACTTTAGACTAGTACAAGTAACATAACTTATTACTATCAACCAGTGTTTAACATTTTTATTGTATCAGTGACGCAGTCCGATCTTTTCCATCAAAGAATGGGGGCATTCCCTTAAAAACAAAATTAGTGTAATTCAAAAAGACAAATTCATAGACTGATGTATTAATTCGTAATTTGCTTAACGTTAACAAACTAACTAGTCTCCAGCCATGCCTATCAATATGTACTACAAAGACTATAAAACTGAGATGTTTCTCAAGCACGAAATAAATTCAATATCGCAAAGAATTGTATAAAAATACTTGTTTAAAATTTGTATTGTACCGCAATAGTTAATTATTTCAGTTGAAACATAATTTTATATAATGATGCATTTAGTCACAATATTTTAAAAATAAATAAATATTTTATTAATGATTAAACTGTTAATGGTAGATGTCTATTACAATGTTCCTCGAAGTCTTTTGTATGTATTCTATGAATGCATTTATATGTATAACTTAAACCAGTTACAAAAGTTCTTTCTTTTAACTTCAAATAAAAGAAAGGCATTCATTAATATCATTGTTTATTTGCCATTGGTTTATTTAAAAATGAACGATTTTTAAACGCAATCTGTGTGCCATTTGGCCAATCCAGTCAATAGATAAATAACCTAAACTTTGCTATAATATGTTATATTATTTAAATGCTGTTTTCCTTCAGAACATTTTATATACAAACTCTCGTTAGCTGATGATTTTTGTTATTCTTGTAGTTACTTTCAACCCTAATCTGTCCTATATTCTTTGTTAAGTCAAGACTCTACGAAAGAATGGCAAAGCTGGTGTAACCTAATGGGTATATCGTGCCTGTCAAGATACCGATGAGATTGTCTTATGCTTGCTTGTATGTCTTCTGATTTCGTTATAGCCGTAAAGTCGAATTCCAAAGCACAATAGGTAGTTTAAGTAACAATAGCCCAGTACAGACTCTGTACCGACAGACTACTAGCAAATAATTATCCGTTTTTGATTGCAGGGTCTAAATCTGGACAGCACATTTTAGATAACACTGTGAATTGATCTTCCGCTTATAGGAATGTAAATATTGAAAACTAATAATGAAAATAAATAATTAAACTATGCAATTGCACCAAATGAGCAATTTTACAGAATATTAGAGGGGTCTCAAATTCTAGTTATGAATGAAACTTGTTTAATAAAAAAGTAAAAATCATTACACTTTCGAAAAGACCGTTATTGTCATCAATGTATCATATAAATGTTATTACGCAATTAAATCCTGCTCTGGGCAATACCACAATTAACGGGGTATTAAATGAATTATGAACGGATTTTTTTTTAAGTAACAAAATCCTGAACATATGTTCTGCTCTCATCTGTTTAGTAACACTGGTGTTACAGAACAGGAAATTGTCAACCAAATGATAAAAGGAGAATTTGTAAAGCCACAATTTTTTGCAACTCAGCGTACTCATTAGAGCGAACGTTAACAATCTGGTTATCGTTCATGCACAACATGGCTAATAGCTTATTGAAGTCTGCCATTAGATCCAACTATTTCAAAGAAAGAAAACACACGCAATCGCAATCATGCTGCAGCAGTGTTTTGTTAAACGAAGTTTTAATCATTTTTGATAAATTAATATTTGTCCATTTTTTATTGTTTCGTCATTAAGTGAAGCACATGAGTACCATGTTGTATGCAGTGTGTCTTAAAAACCCTCGTTTTTTTGTTTGTTTTTACCGTTGCGTCAATTCAGACATCTAATGCAATTGCCATTCCACTACATATGGAATTAATGAAACATTTCATCTCAAATTGATGCCAGACGTTTTCAAAAGACCAGAATTGCGAATTGAGATTTATGTTTCCATTCATATTGAATTACAATATGATATCATAGAGGACGTCGGAAATATGCAGCAAGGTTTAAGCCTTTGTTTAGTGCTTGTTCAAATGTCATTAGGAACTTTTCATGCATCCTTTTAATGATCACAACAACATTATTGCAGTGCTCTGGTATTGAAAGTCTCACATTGGTTTAATAAATCTTAACATTCAGTCTATGTATTATTTCATATGATATACTTCGGACAGCGTTCCAATTTACTAGGAAAACATTTATTGTGGTATTTGACTGACTATATTTACATATTATTAAGCAACATATATTTGATCAAGTCTCTAGAAATACTTGTGAACATTGCGTCATTCATATATATTTAATTCATCCTGAAGTTACGAACATGTGAGCATATGTTACCTGAATTTAGGGGGTACAAACTATACTTTTCAAACACGGGGTAATCAAACAAACAGAAAACGGTTGAAGCAAAGGTAAGATCCATTTCATACAAACAACATGCAATTGTCTCAAATTCACCAATCTGCACTCACATCAATACATAGGAAAAAGATGAGTATTGCATTTTATTTTAAAATTTAAAAAACAAACTCAGAAAACAAAGGGTTCAGTAAAGTTTACCAAAATGCTGATTCAAGAAATTACAGAAAAAGAGCAAACATAAATATTTCCGCCTTTAGAAGACGCTTTCATAGACATTACTTAAATTATTGCATGATTTTCTTCAAACTGACCAACATTTAACATTTAAACAGCCTTTAAAAAGTTCCGACAAGCTAGATCTTTTAAATATTTTTTGGTGATGTGCCCAACCTCATCGTCATATATACCAGAAATATATATAAGGCCAGCATCTGATGAAAACAATACTTAACGTTGACATGCATGATATATAATTTCTCTATTGAGATTATTATCCAAAATATATAACCGTTTCTGTTTTTTACAATGATCAACACTTATGATGTACTAAATATAGATAGAATATTGTGCACACCATTGCACATATGATTAACAAACGATCAAAGAACACATAAACACATAAATATTGATAGGGCAATAGTCGTCTACTCTTTCATGCAAGTACCTATATTGATAACACCTGGACCATTTAGGTTAAAACCTGAGATATGGATTCACTGCGTGCATTGTGTGCCAAACTTGACGTTATAGCTATTGATCATTGCTGCCTCTCGGATCTAGTATCGGAAGGATTCTAATTAACCGTCTGCTTCTGCTTGAAACCGGATATTATGAATTGTTAAGATGCATTAATCAACTGCATGGATGAGCTGATTACAGAGGAATTTTGGCAAAATTAACTGGTTTGTTAATAGAAAACTAATCGTTGATGTTTGGATGTCTTTTCTGTCGATACCTATGTTCAATTAGTAAACTTTAATGCACGCGAAAATAAAAATAGATTTCATAACACATTTAGCAGGTAAAATATTTACAGTACAGTCAGTGGAGGCTGTCTCTTTTATCGGAATATAAAGTTCTTAATAAAATATAGCAGAACACACGTAACAGCAAATGAAACTGTTGATCACTAACAGGGCTGTAAAATAAAGGATTTAGTAATTAAGTACATTATAATGACACGTTGCTCCTTCAAATACTTTATTTTAATACTAAGACGATAAAACCCTTTTAGAATGTTATGTCGTCAAGCATAGATTTGTTAATAAGATAATAAGATAAACAATAACCGAGTACATACAAAATATAAATACAAAGTGTACATTTTTGCAATGCGAAATTATATGAAAGTCCAATAAAGTAAACAAATTGAAGGCATTTTGATTAATGAAACGATTTCGGTCTACCAAAAGGATATCAGATATAAAATATTTAAGTAGAGTTTTGACCAGCTATCTAGATTTATTCGCATTTTAGAATTAACTGGAACACACTCTTAAGGAATCTAAATTCTTTATAAGGCTTGTTCTGTTTGCTTTAAAAGCTTTTAATGTAAATCGTAATCTGATACTCTTCATTTGTCAGATTTTATAAGTCCCAAAAGGGTTTGTTATTTCTAGCGGCTTAGATATTCTAGGCTATGATAATATTTAACCCTGAGTTCTAATTACAACAGAGACACACTGTGATGTGCCGCTAAATAAAAAATAGAAGTACATTTGACTTAGAAATTCTCTGATCATAAGGTAGTTAAATGTTTATTTAACAGTATTTAGCTATCGTGGTTAATGATAGTAAATTTAGATTCTGGTTGAATAATCATATGCATATTTTGAGAGAAGAAAATGTTATCGATGATCGAAAAATCGCCAAGATATCCTGACATTGAATTGGACGCTACTCAAATACTGAAATATAGATTATTGTTAAAACGTTAAAAAAATATGATTCAGGCAACCTAGTTCTACAACATATATTTAAATATGACACTGTACTGGAAATAGGTAAACACATTATGTCATGTTCAAAGCAATATAGAAAGGACCCCGTAGTAATGATGAACAGTTGATTCTAGAATATGGCTTGGTGCAGTAGTTAAACTTTTAAACTTAAAACCATGAACAAAGCAGTATAGAAAACATTCTGCAATCCGCGGTGTACAGTCAGTTCCCATTAGGAAAACTGTCACAACTTTTTATATAAAATGCAATCAATTAGCACAGTACAAAGCTTCACAAACATTATTTTATGGCCACATTGTATATCTTTTAGTTTGAATTTTAGAATTAAGCTTTTGCAAAATGTTTTAAACAACACAAAATAGTAATATAAAGTTGTCCCTGTTTACAAATACCAATAGAAAGTTGACTTTATCATAGCAAAGAACATTCAATTGATAAACTTTTAGATGAGCAGTATAACAGCACTTTAGTTTTGTTATATCTTGGGTTGCTGAAATGTGTTTAATTATGAGCAAAGCAATATAAGCATAGGGAATATTATTCATGCAGGGCCAGGCAAAGATTTGCTAAAAATTATTTAGCTTCTAGACCTGTATAACAGTCAAATGTAACAACATTACAGACACATTCCAAGAACCATAACAGATGAACATTAATGCAGTTTAAATAGATGGCCGTAGAATACCTCAACGATAACTAGAAAAGAACTGCATTGTTTCTATATACTTTCACAATGTCCTCTAAATGAGAAGACATTACATCAGCATGATAACCAGGAAACAGGAGTATAACCAGTCCAATGTTCAACGCACATTATTATCCTCGCTTTATTGCAGCAATTTGCAATTAAATTAATTAAATGTTTGTATTATACTCAATGTGATTACTAGGAAAATTAGTAAATGAGTCAGCAGGACAACATCAAGAGTATAAATTGGACTGACTATTAACCAATGTTGCCGGTTGAACAGATTGAAAATGTATGAAAAGGAAACCCTATTGTCACGTTGCTTCAACAAAAGCTTTGTCCAGCCTAGCATGATAGTGTCATAAAAAGAAATAATAATAATAATAATAATAATAATAATAATTGTGATGATGATGATGAGATTGATGAGTATGATGAGGATAAAGATGATGAGGATGATGATGATGATGACGATGATGAATAAGATGATGATGATGATAATGCTGTTGTTGTTGTTGATGATGATGATGATGATGATGATGATGATGATGATGATGATGATGATGATGATGATGATGATGAAATGTGTTCTCATTTATAAGTTGCGTGTACAATAACAAGGGAATTTATTATAAAAATATCTCTCTGTCTCGATACTTTGATATTTCTTAGACATAACTCCTAATAGCAAAATAGAAAAAGCAAAAGTGTTATATATATACATATATGTGTCTCTCCCTCTTTGTCTGTACTGTCTGTCTCTCGTTCTCTGACCCCGCCTGTCTGTCAACCTCTCTTTTCCTTCGTCTGTCTGTCTCTGTCTTTCTGTCTCTCTTTGTCTGTTTGTTTGTTTGTCCGTCTCTCCCTCTCCCTCCCCTCTCTCTCTCCCTCTCTCTCGGTGTTTATAACATCAAATGTATCCCGACAATTGTCGAAATGATTTTTTTTAAATCTAAATTTGCACTTATTTTAAGAAATAAGAATTATTATCTCAATAATGGAGAATTAAGTAGTGAAAAGAATTATTAACAATTGCAAGCTTTAGCTTGGTATACATGAAAGAACGACCAGTAAATTTATTGCATGACAGCAAAAGAATTTTCAATGTGTGAAAAAATCTGTTTTTTGGTGACAGTAATCCAAATCATTCGTATCTGCAATAATGAGCCTGTAGTGGCAAGGTGCGAAAGGCATACACAGAAGCCCCAATACCTTAATGTCGATGTTTCAACAGAAGTATATATACTAACAATTCCCTTTCTTACGTCCTGTCATGTTGAGCAGCTAAACCTTTTAACAATCATCGAAACGTCTAGGTATAAAATATTTTGTTCAACCAGTTACCATTCCTCAAAAGTAAATTGCGAGTAACTTATCAATAATTAATAATAATAATTATCGCATATGTTTCCGATGGAGCGGGCATAATTGAGATAAAATTGAAAGGAGGGCAGCGGTGTCGACAAAATGTAAATGAACCTGTTGCATTGAGAGAGTATAGCAGATCGACGCACCTGAAGCAAATAACTAAAATAGAAAAACACCCATTTACTAATCCAATCATCTATGAAACTAACCATACAAACAAGCTTTTGTATCTACCTCTGAACGTTTATTTATTTAAATGCACTTTCAGCGCAATCATAAAAACGTCAAATAGAAGGATGCAGTAAATAACTATATTTCAGACTAGTTTATTTGCAATTAAGTAGCAGAAAATGTGGATTTATTGTATTGTATACACCCACCAGATGCTACCGGAATAAAATGGCAGGAAGATGGACATGCATGTGTGAATATTTCTCTCTTAATCGATGCCATGTGTCCCATTTTCAGAATTAGTTTTATAAAGCATATGCTATATGTAATCAGTAGTAAGTTATTAATAAATTCCACGATTTACAAGCGTTTAAGAATAACCTTGTATTTACCAAATGGTAATTTAGTTTAAAATGTTATTGTTTTTAGTACACAATTCATCTTAGAAACCTTCAAAAACACTTAAATGCGCCCACTGCAGAGAGTCCTTCTAAAATACAAAAGTTTACACCAACATTCTCCTGGCAGTTATTGTTTAATCAATTAAACCATGCTTCTTGGAATATCAAGAAATATGAGGTTTTGATTATCACATAATAACACAAACCACTGAATCCGACACACAATATTAATGAGTTCGAAAGACAAAAGCCATAATGCAATGAAGACAAGGAAGAATCAAAAGATTCGCGGGTGATCGCACGAGCACGGATGTTATCACATGGTATAGAGATCGAAACAGCATGATATAAAAACAATATTGTCGCGTTGCATGGCATGAACGTAGATAACTGTTAATGTTGAAATAATCAAACTATTTTTAGATACACCTTGTTTCATCTCCTATCTCATTATGTACAATAACTTGTCGTAGTTTTACTCCGCATTTTAAATTTTAAAAAAGCAAAGGAAATTGACTTTAAGCTATTTGTCCTTTCCACGAATTTCTAATACGACTTTCTATTTGATGATAGGTGTATTAATGAGATTCTCTTCGAAAAGACTCTACATTATATATATATATAATGCTATTACTTTTATAACAATTTTCACATTGTCCTTGTGAGATGTTGCGCTGTTTTCCTACATAAGTAGCAGGTTTTCTTCCTTTTAATTATTTGGATTTATAATTAGCATAGAAATAAATAAGTTTACAACAACATGAACAACATTCAGTTACAATGATCATGGCAGTTTAAATTCCGCACAAGCCATTGGAAATGCTTGCAGTGTCTCCCTAAATCTGAAAAGGTACAAGACAAAGGTATTTCACATGCAAGCCAAAATTTGTGATGAGTCATTTAACGAAAAGAGCCATTATAAAATATTATTAGAATAAATGCTATAAATGTACATGTAACAGTTTTTAAATGTAAATTATATAAACTGGTCTCTAAAACAGACTAAAATGCATATGACTGAATTGGATGCTGTCATATTTAAAAAATTAATTTGAGCAGGCTGGCATCTAAGCAAATTTAGTAAGAGTTGAAGTTGATGTTGATTGTGAAACTTCCTCCACTGATATTGGCTCTAGCAAATAAATGGGAACCTACACCAAATGCCTTGTGAAATGTCTGACTTGCAACAGCGGGAAGCGGAAGTCATACCTCTGTTCATCTATAACTTAGTCAGGATCACCAGGATTTCTTTTCGATTCCATTACTTTTAGAGAGTTTCATCCATTTCATCGGCCTGAATTTCAGGCATTTCAACATTTTCTTTGTCTTTGGCCAGTGCAGCTGACATTCCTTTTTGCACTTTTGTTGGTTCTTAATGTATGTGTTGAAGGATGTAATGTTCTTCTGATCTTTCACTTGAATAATTTCACAACTTTCAAAGTTAGCGTCTGTCAGCCGTCGCTTCACTGTTGTTTTTTCTACCCGAGTGGTTTTTTTTTTCTACCAGGAATGTAACCTGGTGCCGCGATATCCCTCATTATATTCCCCATGCTATGCTTTCCCTTAGGCTGCTTTTGGTACCTTTTACTGCTTTTGCATTCCCCTTTTGTTCAATAGGTAAATAAGAAAAGTCGGGATATACTTGCAGGTTGAATGGCGCATCGGCAATACATATACTCCAGGGTCTCCTGAGTGAAAATCGATACAATATTCTCAGTAACAAACAATTTTCATTAACAAACACACGTTATTATACTTTTGTGCATGAAATTAAAATGACAAATTTTTTGGTAACCTTCCAGCTAGAGTAGGTTTAGTTAGAGTCCATATTAAAATCGAAAGGTTGTTGCAGAACCAATGACGCAGTGATGAACTGTAAGTCAGCTGGGAGACATCCCTACATCTGTTTTGCCCCGACTGGATCTGAAACCCATGCGGTGAGGGGATGAAGGGTTATAAGTAAGTGACTCTAAACCCCTTAGCTATGGGAACCCTCATTAAATGTTACTACAGGTGAACTTTATTTGGGATAAGTGGTTTGCAAAAGAAATATAGCTCTGTTATGTATTTTTTGGTGTATTTGGTTGTGTTATTGATTCAAATAAAACATTCTTTTATTAATCTACTTTCTCAGATTGCATATTTCTTGGCTTATTATTTTATGATATTTTTTTTCATTCGATATAAAATTAATGTTTAATAAAAATGTCAGTAGAAATTGCATAATTCCATACTAATGAGGATGGTTTTAAGTTAGTTCTGACTATTTCAGAAAACCAAAGCAATATTTTAAATATTTATAATCTTAACCATCCCCAACAAGAAATCTGAGTTTTAAAAGTATTAACATCTGTGCACTGTCTATCAGTTTCTGGCACTGAATTCCACAGGATTGGTGCAGCAAACTTGAATGATATGTGATATTTGTCCCTACGCTTTGAACATGTGAAATAATGGAATATATAAAATTGTATATAGCTTCTTTTTACTACCACATCTTGTGGTTGTTCAGAACTTTGAAAGTTTATATAGCCATTGATTGATGTCTTGCTCTCACATTTACATTTGGCGTGCATGTGAATACCTTGGCCCTGAGTCTTTTCAATTTTTGTATATGTTGCAATGCTCATAGGACTTTGTCTTATTCTTATTCATGATCACAACAATGTTGCTTGTGCAGAGTGGCGGTCGTAAAAAATCTCCCCGTGCATGTAATCTATGTTGTCATTTAATTAATCCTATAAGGATTGTTACGTGTATTTCCTTTGATGGACATTAGACTTTGGTTCCTCAATTCCATCTCCGCATGAACAGAAGTATAACCATTAATGTTCAATGACGTCACTATTTTCGTCATAACTTGTCAAACAAAACGTCAACACTTGGACATTTATTCAAATGGATCGGTTTTCTTTTCATTGCTTGCATTCGAGAAACTCATAAGGAAGTGCGAGGTCAGAGCTCTGTAAAACCAGCTGAAGCACCTCAGTCGGTCCATATTGCAGACTGACCGTTCCAAGGCGGTAACTGTCCGGTTTGCTCTTATTGTTAAATGACTCATCACAGATTTGTTCTCACTTTTACAATTGGCGTTCATGTAAATACCTTGGTCCTGTATCTTTTCAATTTTTGTATATGTTGCAATTTTCATGGGATTTTGTCTTATATACACTTATTGATAAGATGGGGTTGTGGTATTTATGAGAATAGTGATCATGTTATGGCAGTCACTTACACCTGAAGAAACCCGACTTTTGAGGCAGGGACAGCTGTTCACATATCATATAGAGATTGGTGGTTATCTTTTATTCCATTTTTCATTGCGGTTCAAGAAAGTACTTTTAAATAAGCATACTCAATCAGAAGATTGACTGGGCATGTGTCAGGCTGGTCCCTGGTCACATAAATTCGGGTTTCACTGTCCTCATGTCCCCATGGTTCTTCCTTGATTTCGTGTCTCGATCATCCAACACCATGTACCGCGTCTCATCTACTTCTTCATGTATTGTAATGTCGCCCCACCGTAATTGACGGTGCTCACCACGTCACCACGTCACCACGTCACCTTATCCCGAAAAATGTTGTTACGGCTCCAAAGAGCTTGGATAAGGGCATGCGGATCGGATTTGCCCATTACACGAAGGTTTTAAATGTTTGAAAAATATATACAGAAGGTATGTAAACTTTTTTAGGGAAGTTATCATACTGTTTGCATTTATTTGTGCAATAGTTTTAGTATTTTGATAATTAATTAACAGTACAAGAGTCTAAACTTTTTGTTTGTTTAAATATCCACAACTGCCAAGCTTAATTAAGTTTATACATTCAGTCAATATTGTATGGTTGTATTATTCTACTAGGCCTACATCTACCTCTTATATTGGTTAACGAAAGAAAATATTAAAACATTATATATTATTGGACTGGTTTGCTTCAATATAACAAAAAGTTTTGCCCCGTATAACAGTTTCGTTTTGTTTAATAAGACAGTTTATGTAGAGCTTGAAATCGCTTTGCACATAGTAAAGTTAGTATTGTTCAATGTTCATGTATACTGAATAATGTCGATATACTATTTAAATGTGAGCTTTTTTTCAAATTTCCACAAAAAAGTGCTGAATAAGAAGAAACTGGCCAAATTTGAACAATGCCTATCAATAAAGCGAGTCAAATGAGCATAACTGAATAGAATAGCTTGTGACGAACTGGTCCGAAGTCACACTGTTTACAATATTTTAATAATTAGTATCTAATTAAATCATTTAAATACCTGCTGTTCTCCAGCTGACACTTCATCTGATATGTTTGATTTTCCATCCCAGTCTTCTCGAGATGTTTTCCGTTGGCACTCAACCACTGCCTGAAATGTTTGCATTTCTCACCGCTATTAATGTTAGAGCCATGGTCTTTGTCGCTAGAATCTCTATCAATGCTGTTGTAATGTTTCTTAATGAATCGGGTTCGTGATCACCTCCGTTCAGTTTATCGAACTATCAGAAAGAAACTTCTCAAGTAACTATAAAGTTATATCGGTTTGATCTCGTTCAACTCCCTGGTTTCGGTTTGTACTTTTCCTTAAACCATCCCTTCAAAATGCACACATCTGATATCGTTTTTGCTGAGGCATTATGTGCCCTTGACTCTGTCATAAAAGTACGTATTCCTTCCTCTGACAGCATTTTGACAGATGCTTGTTTTGTTTACATGGAAAAGTTAACGAACTTGTCCGTTATTCGAGACGCTTGAATCGTACTATTTTAGTGTAAACAATACGCAATGTACATGCATCGGTTTATTCCGGGGATTAAGATTACTGTCCAATAACGTAATATATTTATTTAACCATGTTTTTACAATACAGCTATATACAAAATGATCACGTGGTACAAATCGACTGGATTGATTGGTAAAAATGAATATAGTATAATGTTAGTTATCGATCTCAGATATATAATTGGTATTATTGATAGTGTTCCGTCTTTCAGTCGAAACGGTGCAAACAGTTACATTTGTCAGGAAATTGAAACTACATTGATTTTTGTTAACAGCACATATTAAATATTGAAGCCAATATTGAGTAAAACGCATGTCTTTCGTATATTAATCACAAGTGTGTAAATAATAAATGTAAAACTAAAAAAATATACTGGTAATTAATCTCATTCTGTTCGTTACAGCAAACAACAATCTTTAAAATTCTAACAGAAATGTATAAATAGAAGGCTATAGTTTTAGTGATATTTTTTACAAGTACGATACGTTGTAATTTATCATCAGTATTTGCGGTTGTGGTGAATATACCAACCAAATGTAACTAAAAATAAAACGGCAGACTGAAGGTCATATGAGACTGTAACTTTAACCGGTGACGCGTTCTTTATATTCTATACTTATTTAGTATGACTTAAACCAAACTACTCTGTCAATGAGTATTCAAGTGACAATATGTTTTTACTTTACTTTGTGTTATGTTTGTCCAAGATAAAATAGTTATCTAACAATATTTACGGACACACACATACTACTTAGAGAATCGAATTCCTCACGCAGGTGTAATCATCATTTCACATAAAAAACAAGGTATTTTACCAGCTGTGTATACATCTACATCTTTGCAAACAATACACCATACGTCCTTTCTCTAAGTGTTAACATATTTCCCAGTTCGTTAATCGGTTTTCTTAGTTTTATGACCGTTATTAGTCGCAGGTATATATTAATAACTGTTTTTGACAACACAGGTAAAGAGAACAACTTTCATCCAAACAATATCCAAACGTCACAATAAATCGAAAATATGTTTTCTCCTTACTGATGAAGCTGAGAACAATTTCAATAGGAAAGTAAGAAAATCTGCTATGAGAAAAACCACAAACATTAAACATTGAACCGCCACCAAAAAGAGGTTGTTAGATTAATGGCGCCTGCACAATCAATGATATAATGATTCACCTATGTACATAAATTTCCAATTTCCTATGCAATTATTATTATCATTGACCATTGACGTTTTAAGAATTCATTAACTCTGAATCGTTTTCATTAACAATATAATACACATCCATTCATTCTCATTTCCCCATCTCAGGGACCCATAACCACACATATTTAACATATTATCACCCACTTCATCGCCGCATTAGTGATTAGGTGACAGAGATGTAGGCCTTCATCAATAAACAGTTTTGATGTAGGGCTTTGGTGTGGGCTTGCATGTTAATACCTTTGTCTTGTGCATTTTCCAGGTTTGCTATATGTTGCAATGCTCATAGGATTGTCATATATTCTTTTTCATTATTCAATAGACCGTAGTGTTGTAGGGCTTCAATAAACCGTTGTGATGTAGAGCTTTAATAAACATTTGTGATGTAAGGCTTCAATAAACACTTGTGATGTAGAACTTCAATAAACCGTTGTGATGTAGGGCTTCAATAAACAGTTGTGATGTAAAACGTCAATAAACAGTTGTGATGTAGGGCTTCAATAAACAGTTGTGATGTAAAACGTCAATAAACAGTTGTGATGTAAAACGTCAATAAACAGTTGTGATGTAGAGCTTCAATAAACAGTTGTGATGTAGAGCTTCAATAAACATTTGTGATGTAGGGCTTCAATAAACACTTGTGATGTAGAGCGTATATAAACGGTTGTGATGTAGGGCTTCAATAAACAGTTGTGATGTAAAACGTCAATAAACAGTTGTGATGTAGGGCTTCAATAAACAGTTGTGATGTAAAACGTCAATAAACAGTTGTGATGTAGGGCTTCAATAAACAGTTGTGATGTAAAACGTCAATAAACAGTTGTGATGTAAAACGTCAATAAACGTTTGTGATGTAGGGCTTCAATAAACACTTGTGATGTAGAGCGTATATAAACAGTTGTGATGTAGGGCTTCAATAAACAGTTGTGATGTAGTGCTTCACTAAACAGTTGTGATGTAGGGCTTCAATAAACACTTGTGATGTAGAGCGTATATAAACAGTTGTGATGCAGAGCTTCAATAAACATTTTTGATGTAGGGCTTCAATAAACACTTGTGATGTAGAGCGTATATAAACGGCTGTGATGTAGAGCGTATATAAACGGCTGTGATGCAAAGCTTCAATAAACATTTGTGATGTAGAGCTTCAATAAACAGTTATGAAGCAGTTTTTCAATAATCACTTTTGGTGTAGAGCTTCAAAAACACTTGTGGTGTAGAACTTCAATAAACAGTTTGATCAAAATACCAAACCTGACGGTTACCATCATACTTTGTGTGGGCAACTATACATGGATATTATCAGTCCGTTTAGCATTTATAGGATTAAAGATCGGATTCGATAAGATCAAATGGATATTATCTAACAAACAAAACTATCCGGTAGGACAAGTAATTGTGTTGACGGGCTGATATTAATGTCGGGTCAGATTTCCGGTCCTGCGAACAAGTAGATAAGGTGTGTAATAACATCTAACAGCTGTTTGAAATAACTATTAGTGACGTACTTCATACGCTAGGACAAATGGTATTGATAGAAATAGAGAATCTGAGGATTAAGGTCAATGCATATTTGGGTCGCCGAGAACGGCGACCTAATATTTATAATTGGTTTTGAAAGTGCCAATGAGGTGACGTCAATGCTTTTAAGATGCGATCGTATTTTTAACAGAATTATTATTCTATTTCTGCTTTAATAACAAAGTGTTCTGTTTCTGTTGTGTCTTCTAAATAAACAATAAAAATAAACGTATGAACTATGAACAAGTAAAAAGAAACCTTTACGCATATCGATTATCAATTTTTTTATATTCAAATTGATTGCAGGACTGCACTAATTCGACCACAATCTTTCAAGTGACATATTCATGGTTCAACAGTTCTTTGTATAAAAGATTTGTTGTTTTCTTTTTTAATGATCAGTAATCGCAGTGTTGGTCTTTCATTACAACCCAACAAAAAGCTTTTGAGGACGAATGGTGTAAATATCAGCACGGGGAATATTACGACAATTAGTGGTGGTGTGTTTGGTTTATATTTAGAATTTGATATATTGACTGACCCAGCTATGCGTCTGTCACCTTAGGTCTAAGCCACATTTAGCCGGCTTTGCTTAGTGGAACAATATACAGCGTATGCCGTGTTGCGTAAACGGTGTACTGCCATTGAATCATCTGAATCATCGAAGTTACACCTACATATTATTCAAGATATTTTAACACAAGTATGCATGATTTTGCATTAGCATGTTTCAAAAGTTCAAAAGTGTTTGATCTGTCATATTTTACATCGCTTTATAGGTAATATCATCATGTTTCTCTCTACGAACATATCTAGAAATAAGTCTATATCAGATGAATGTTTTCAAATAAATAGATGTCTGTAACAAATTAGACATAAGAAACCAAATTTCCATATATGGTATCACCGCATTATGATTCTATAGTATGCGCTTTGATATTTGTACAATAGTTATCTTATATATAAAACATATGCAAACTTTTAATAACATTAAAGGGAGCCTTAAATATGTATCTATTAACAAAAACGTTTATTTTTATTTTGCAAAATAGGATATACAATGTATATCGCATGTATTAACGTTATTCCATGATGAATGCAATGACGTGGTAGTCATAACCTCTCACTCCGAGCCCATAACCACGCTACAGTTTACCGCGAGATTTGGAAATTCTAAATGATGGATCGTGGTTCTCATTCATTTATGTGTAAAACAAAATTGGAAGATAGAAGAATGTCAGTTACTGTCCGCATAACTAAGAGATGAAGGGCGCTATATAATTAACAATTATGGGTCAACATTATGTGAGGTTAATATTGCCGTATTGTTGATTGCACCAATACATTGTAAGAGAATGTGGGAGAGTGCTAGGTAATTACCAGTAAAGTGTTTCTAGGCCTTTAGCTATTTACGTATCACTCAGAACCTGTATATACGGCTAATGATGTTTTTCTACAGAGTGCCTTGAGACAATTGTATGTTTTTCTCTTTTTTCTGGAAAAAGTCAGATAACTGCCTCCATAGATATCATCAGGTAAGTTTCGCAAGAACATGTTATTTTAGGGACTCAGAGGATATTATTCAATTTCATACCTGTTCCCCATAAAAGAAAAACTGAAAATATTTACTTTAGTGTTGTTAAAGCATTTGTTTAAGACACTACAATGTTTATAGCAGACCGATTTTATACTTATTTTTTATTTACTTTGAAGAAATGCAATAGCGGCGAACCAAACCTGGTATCGCAACAAGTAGAGCGTCGGCTATAGGTACATGAGACCAAGGATTCGATCCTCGTGCCGCGACATACGTCGTTTAAAATGGTAGTGGTATGGCTCCCTCGCTTACGCCCATTCAAACATTAGAGTAGTTCCAGAACGGTTTGGTCCGGAGTCAGGATACTGTGACCCAACCAACAATAGCGGCGAAACGTCTCTGTGACTTTGTAAAACAATGTTTATGCTTTAAGCACACTTTGTAGTTGAACATCGTTTTAATTTTCAAATCATCCTTTGAAGATATCCCAGCAGTTATTTGGCACTAGTTTCTATTCCATTTTGTTGTTAGATGCCATGAACTATATTTAATTAGCGTTATGTTAATATTACGTTAGATGCACTTATTACGCTAACGAGGAAAGATTGGCGGAGGTGTGGTAAACCGTGCATGCGTTATTTATCAGGAGTGTTCTCTTGATCTTGTTATACTTAAGCCTTGAGGATAATACGGTTTGTACGGGACTCACTTGTTTGAAAACGGGGTTTTTTACTAAACAAATACAATGTCAAAAAATGGTACATTTGATTCGGGTTTTTTTTTTTATTATTTATTAAAACGTTTTTTCATCATAAGTGAAAAAAGATTGCAGTTTATGTCCAATGTAATGGCAAGAATATGATAAATTTATTTTGCGGTACTGTTTTCGGGATTGTACACAATACATATTATTTTGATGATTTATCAGGACCAATGGCAAAATAAAAATTTATCTTGACAGAGCCAAGGGTACGAGGAATAAGGTAATTATAGACAACATGGTATCAAAACGGTTTCATCAATATATACTGTAATTAGCTAGATGTAGGTTGTCTTGAATAATTAATGATCATTACGTTCTCGCGCAACAGGTACAAATAGATTCAGTGTAAATAATGACCCTAATGTCCGCTTTTATGATCGCTTCGTCGTTCGATGAATGGTCAATTGTAAAGCTGTTATTTCCAAAGTTATAAACAGAAACTTTAACAAACTTATAAGAAAAAACAAGTATACATATATTTCTATTGGGATATTATTATTCATATCCAGTTCCATTTAATTGAATCAATAAGGTCACGTAGAGTGCAACATACATGTTTTTTCTACCGGCAAGATGTTAAACAAATCATTACAGGTACGTTATAACATAAATACATAAAATGGAAACGAAGTATCATGACCAATAAATTTACGGGCATATATTTGTTAAAAGGAACGCGTTTGAGAACCTTAAATTGACAATGACAATTTGTATCGATATCGCGCTTATAACAAACAATTTAGGCTTGAAGAAAGTAAGATTTTGCTGTGATTTTCATATCTCTCCCACGTCTTGGGCTCACAACTAAAACTTAATTAATATAAATTAACTCCGTATATTAAACTTGAGATCATTCCGATCCATCTGCTTTTTTTTAAAAGCAAGCAGGATCCCCCTCTCTGCATTATTGGCGGAAATGCAAGCCGATACCGCTGGTGCCAGCGCGCCTGCAGGAGGTGCCAGAAGGCATCGCAATAGTTCAGCCAACTGCCTACCGGTCCACGTACCTGATTTTCTATCTGGGTTTATCCCATAGACTTTGACCAGCCAAGGTCGACCTGCAAGGCAGCAGGAAACTCGTGAAAGGCGGGGTCGTTCATTTCCCGTGAAGATACGAAGCATCTGCCCACTGCGCATGTTGTTTGTTTATTGGGTTTATCGTCCCACCAACAGTATTTCAGTTATCTGGAGACGGTGTCCACTTGAAGCAGATATAGTGCTGCCTTCACTGTGTATAGCATGCCGTAAACACCTGGCATGAAACCACACCCAGTCACATTATCCTGACACCGGGCCAACCAGTCGTGGAACTACCCTTATATTTGCTTGAGCGTTAGCAAGGGAGCTATACCACTACCATTTTTAACGACTTTTGGTATGTTGCGGCCCGGGATCGAACCCGGTGCCTCCTGTATCTGGAGCCGACGCTCTACCGATTGCGCTGCCAGGTCCGGTGCGCATGTTGTAATATGACCGTAAATAACCTGCACGACATATAAGCTTTTAGCAGGTTTTCTTATAAAGTGTCTTTTGTAATCCTCGATAGATATTATTTTAGAACAAACAATTGATTGCACTTAAACATAGTCTATACCTCGTTCTCAATAACTAAAACATCAAGTTTTGTGTGTGCTGTTATCTGACCTGCCTGTGCTAACTATCAGAACACATTCGTGAAGAGACTTTTTTACTGATAACGAAAGAGGTAAACTGTTCATAAAGTATACTGAAGACGGTGCATTTGCTTTGCTCAGTTGTATTAGTAAATTGTTTATATTTGTGGTATGTTGCACCAATAATAACACTACCTTCAGGTAGACGCCGCTAAAATGAAGCATAGTGTGAGAAGTTAATGCAATGCACGCTGAAATGTCATTTATATCATTCCAACATAACACAAGATAGCACTGATGCAAAGTATCAAAGGTCGCCGTCGAAGTTCTGTTCAACAAAGAAACATTTTGCTTAACAACAACCTGACCAAGAAAGAGCAAACCCTGTTGTAATTAAAGGTAGTAGCCAACAACTTGCCTAAGAATAAACATAGAAGAAGAAGAAGAAGATATATGTAACAGTATAATAGGTCTTTGCGGGATAATGTATGTACGAGGGCTGTTCCATAAATCCGCGGAATGTTCCTCTAAAACACTCATTTTTTAATACATTTGCACAAAATTTCGCGCACATACTCTTTGATATGTATTTAGATGAATGTATATAGTATTAATGTATGTTATACTTTATCGCGAATTTAGCGGTATCTATAGCAACCAATATATATTCACTTGAAGCGAGCCGGGTTTTCAAACTATAGAACATAATTTAATCGCTGTAAAATTAATAGTCAAAACGGTGACAATTTTGGCGCTAATTTGTCTGACTTTACATCAAGGTATAAACGTCATATACTATCCGTTTAAAGAGGTTGTGTTGAACGATTACCTCTCAGCAGCGTTTTATCGCTATGACTTCAGAAAAACGTTTGACGTCAAATGACGAAATTGAATTACGTTCCGTCGTGAAATTTTGTTTCGGACCAAAACTATCTCCGGTAGAAACTCTTAAACGCATCAAGGAGTCGGAAACTCTTCCTATGTGCGGGTAAACATTTATCTACAAATGGCATGACAGGTTAAGTGAAGGTAAAACATCTGTGTTTGATGACAAGAGACCGAGACGTCCGACAAGTGCAATGACTATCGGAACAGCGAAGTTGGTCAAGGGGCTAATTGACACGGACAGGAGGTTGACAGTTTGAAACATAGCATAGGAGATCATATCTTCATTCCCCGGTGATTGATTCCGTGTTACATGTGAACAGTGGGTTTACCGACATAGGAAATGCGTGGCTACAGAAGGCGAGTACGTTGAGAAAGTTAACCGCGCTCTACAGTTTGACGTTTAAAGTTCTGATTGTTGACGTCGACGTGCTTCAAGTACTACTTGATACCATTCGTTATAGTTATCTGTAATATTGTATAATTGATGTATTGCAAAGAAATTTGGCACGCATGTCTGCAAAAGGTAAAGGAATGTTACAGTATAATTTGTTTTTTATTCACATCCCTTATATTAAAAATATTAACGAATTCCGCGGATTTATGGAACAGCCCTCGTATATTTTTACATAACCTCACACTGTAGTCTAAGCATAGGCGAAACTGAGCACAACATCAATTGTAGGACTGTTAAAACCATACAATATCCTTTAAGTGTCAATTCTATCCAACTATATATAAACAAGAACGTCTGGAATAATTACTAAAATAGATATTGACGTAACAGAGAATAATGATATATCGTGTTCCCAAAAGAAGGTGGTCACGTGGTTTACAAAATAGCTGTGCAGCGTGGATTAGATAGAAAATACATTTGCAATGACGAATGAAATGTTATGATTCACACTTAAATGTAGGACAACAATAAGGGGCATATTGCAGGATTTTTCCGTTTAATAATAAGGTATTTAGATGTTTGAGAAAAAATGGACCCAAACATTTAGATACCGTCTTGAAAATATTTACAATGATGTCAAAAGGTCATGTCTGAAAATTGTATGTAGTAACGCAATGTCTTTAGACGCATGGGATAAGGTCTAAATACAAAATAACAGAACATAGCATAACATTTGACCTTGTATATCGCCGTAACAAATACAATCGAAATTATACAAATCATCCATAAACATATTAAACAATTTCAAATGACAGGTCATAATGTAGCAAGATTTTAAACGACAATCCAATTTAATTCTGATATTCACTAAAGCTGAATAATAACCGAAATTAAATGCATAAACGTGCCACAATTAACTTGTTTATAGAACAACATAACATCATCCATTTGACTTTTCTAGGAACATATAGACAATAATCATTGACACTCCTTTATGAAGTACATATGTCCGTCAGTATTTCTAACACTCCACTGATCATGTACGGACGTATTTGGCACATCATCTAAATGTCCAGCTGGCGTGATTTATTGAGGTTGTTCTTAGAGTTAATTGGGAGACATAATTTATGACGCTGGCACAACATGTATAAACGACAGAACCTGATTATAACGAAATGTGTATGTGTTATACCAAACACTGTATAAGCGAATTCTTACATTTTAGCGTAGCTAGGAAATGGAGGCCTCGACCTAACTATAACCTTATTATCAACATTATTATTAACACAAATGCAACCCGTAGGTAGTTGTATATTACATAACACATAAAGTGGTAGAATGAGGGATTATGCTACGTAATTAAATATTGATTGATTGTTGTAAGACAATGATGTACACTAACAAACCTCACAAGTACAGATTGTTTTGTTTTTTTTGTTTATTCATTTGCATGTTGCACTAGGAATGTCCTATCAGAAAGTAATGAGAAGATTTACTTCGAAAATATTGTAAATATTATATACAAAATTGCTACCTTTGGTAATTTCTTATTATACCGGGTATTTTCTTAAACGATATATTTTGAAATTATTAATTTTTGCGTTTGACAGAACAATATGTAAACATTATATAGCCAACCTTATTATATCATGCTTTGGTAACCTTATTTAAAAGTGCTTAAGCTAGATTGGAACAATTGATCTTCGAAATGTGATGCTTTTTTTTTCTTCTTTCGTTCTGTTTTTTATATGTTGTAATAGTAAATATACACCACAAATATCATATAATATCTAAATGCCGTATTTATATGTGCATTTAAAAAAGTAAATACATGACGTTTTTATTGAGATTATATTTAGCATTGTTTAATGTGTTTCTACATGCCTATAAGATTTTTTAAGACTTTAAACAAGAACATTGAACTAAGTTAAATTTTGGGTTTATAAAGTTCATATCATTAAAACTTTTATATATTCATATTCATGATCACAACAATGTTACTTGTGCAGTGTGGCGGTCGTATAAAATCTCCCCGTGCATGTAATCTTTGTTGTCATTTAATTCACCCTATAATTTTTGTTACATGAATTTCCTTTGATGGACATTGGACTTCGGATTCCTCAATTCCTTCTATGCATGAACAGGATGCTACAACCATTTACTCTTCTCTGGTCATTTTTTCTTGCTTCGAAAAGTTAATTTCATTTACTATTAACGTTTTCTGTAGGTTTTCTAATCGAAAAATTACCTTTCTCTCTTCTAAGCACTATGTGGACATTATTTTTCAATGACGTCACTGCTTTCGTCATAACTTGTCAAACAAAACGTCAGCGCTTGGACACTTATTCAAATGGATCAGTTTTCCTATCATTGCTTGCATTCGAGGAACCCATTAGGAAGTGCGAGGTTAGAGCTCTGTAAAACCGGTTTAAGCACTCCAGTCGGTCCATATTGCCGACTGACCGTTGCAAGGCGATAACTGTCGGGTTTGCTCTTATTGTAAAATGACTCATCACAGATTTGTTCTCACATTTACATTTGGCGTGCATGTGGATGGATACCTTGGTCCTGTGTCTTTTCAATTTTTGTATATGTTGCAATGCTCATAGGACTTTGTCTTATATATTCATATTTTAAACACAGTCATATGAAATGCTACCTTGGTCCATTTCAAAGTTTCCAATGAAAGTTATTTAATTGTTCAATGTAGCCAGGAAAACTATACAGTCCTTGTTTTGCTAGGTGGATTAATTGCATTTTGTCTCGTGTTGTTGACTCTCTTTTTTTTCGGAAATAACATGTACGTATGATGAATTTTCTAAAACATAAATACCACATCAAGTGAATAAGCCTCTCTCCTATAAAGAACAGCATGTTGTTATATCTATTTTAGTTTAAAGTGAAACTTAGGGCTCTATCTTCATGATTTAAAGTGAATTACGGCCCTTTAAACATTTAACATTGAAGAAAACACAAGCAAGATCTAGTTAACTTGAAAGGTCTTACTTTGTCTGTTTGTTGATGTCAATGATTCGTGAGGGACTTGCTTTGAAATAAATAAAACTTGATTTCAATAAGACAAATTATATTATGCATACGCAGCCTAGCTTCTTTTCAAAATTAACCGATTTGCCACACACGCTGATTAAATAACGACTTCATCTTATTTTCTTTTCTATAAGTAAATGCTACAGTGACAAAAAGCAAAGAATAATTTGGTCACAAAATTATTTCTGTAAAGCGTAATGTCTGTGATGAGTCATTTAACAAAAGTGTAAACCCTACAGTTACCGCCTTGAAACGGTCAGTCGGCAATACGTACCGTCTGGGCAGTTTAAACCGGCTTTACAGAGCTCTAACCTCGCACTTCCTGAGGGGTTTCTAAAATGCATTCAACAAATAGAAAACCTATCCATTTTAATAAAAATGTCCAACCGCGATTTCATTGATAAGATATGACAAAACAAGTGACGTCATTGAAAAATAATGAAACAATGTCCACATAGTATTTAGAAGAGAAACAGAGAGAGAGAGAGAGAGAGAGAGAGAGAGAGAGAGAGAGAGAGAGAGAGAGAGGGGGGGGGGGGGGGAGGAGGGAGGGAGAGAGTATTGTTTGTATTAGAAGTACTATACAAAATACACGTTATTTTGTTTGAAAATGAAATAAACTATTTGAAACAAGAACAAAGCAGATGACCAGAGAAGTGTAAATGGTTGTAGCATCCTGTTCATGTGAAGATGGAAATGAGGAATCAAAGTCTAATGTCCATCAAAGGAAATACACGTAACAATCCTTATAGGATGAATTAATGACAGCATAGATTACATTCACCGGGAGATATTTTACGACAGCCACACTGCGCAAGTAAGATTGTTTTGATCAGGACTAAGAATATATGACAAAATTTACTCCCACTTATTTATTTCCCCATTGCACCTCTACAATCTGAATCAAAAATCCTGAGTTGATGCGTGTGGTAACTTTAGACTGAGATGATACCAATGACTGCTTTTAGACATAACGTTGTACATGACCGCAGAAGGCATCGAGGCAGAGTGGGATATCGAAATTATCTCGGCCTAGTAAATAATGCCCAGCCGTCAGTGGTACACTCGTTCTTATAAACATAGAAATACAACTTGTTCAGTTTCAGTGACGACAATTATATTTCTTACTGTTCCATGTGTGAGAAATATGCTCTCAATACCATTACACTATTTAAAGAATTGACCTCATCGTGTTTGGAAGGAAAGAAAAGAGCTGCAAACTACTATGTTACTCGGAGAATTCTCCAAAATTGTTTCTGATTTACAGTTGGTATTTTATTGATTATAGTGATCATTAGTAAGCATAGGTTCGGGAAATCGAAACTTGATATTCGTATTGATGTATTCGGTTATAAGGTTTCACTTTAAGATCTGGCGTGTTTTTTAAGCTGGGACATACAATTTGTACTAAAAAGTCATGGCATGTGAGATGTTTTCATTACGATTATGTTTAGACAATGGCGGAGATATGAGAACTGAACAAAATACCAGAGGCAGTCAAGCTTGGACTCTTCCTGTTGTCGTACATGAGTCGTTGTACAGACATTTTGCTCAGTTATGTAGAGGAGCTTTCACACAATAGTTAAATAATTGCTAATACATTAATTGTGAAGATAACTAACTGAATATTTTATTAATTTATAATACATGCCATTGTAATATTACTAAGTATAATTAACTAAATAGTAAAATGAAGGTTTGTAGTTTTTGTGATAGTTGGGAAGCATGTCATTTAAAAATAATTTTAAGCACTTATATAAGTTGATTCAATGAATGTGCAGACAACTTTCGATTCTTGGTTTTACATGAAATAATCAGTAAGTAACATCTATAAGACAAGAAGTTTAGGAAACATTACAAATCTTGCTGATATTCCCTCAAGTCTTTTATACGAAACCTACTTGATGTGTTCTGTCAGCCGTGAATAATGACAGTGTGTGGACCTCATACTGTTTATAATCACCTGCTAATTACCAACAAAAGCGGGGTGATATGATGCTTGTGTTTGTTGCTTTTGAGATTTTAACGTTACAAAAACTTGAAATACAAACAACATCAGATATCTTCGAACAGGTTACTACCTTTATATTTATTAAACCAAAGGTACAAAGTGGCGACGGTCATTGCAGAACGTGCATACAATATCTAAATAGCAAACAACTTTAACATTAAGCAAACTTTAACAACTGGTTAAACCCTTGTTTATTCATTTAGTTCCTGATACATAATAGTGTATCATGCATAATTTGCTGTCCGAATTTATTATTCTTGAAAAACACCCTTATAACGTTAGAAAAAGTGTTGAGATAAATCGGGCCTATCACAGTTGGTTCAAACGAAGCATTTTAGAGCTTAAAATGCTATTACTTCAGGTTTACATCAGCGAAATACGATACAATATGGAACTGTTACTCATGATCATGCACAACGTGAAAGTACTCCGATCGAATGTAACAAATGTGTTTTATGCATACGTTAATAATCAGCTCCTGTTCCCAAAAATTCCTGTATATTACTAATTTATGAGAACAAATAAAGATGGCTTGTCGGAATTATATACTGATCACCTTTAAATGTCATGTTTTATTTATGTTTTATTTTTATTTCTTTTATTTAACGTCAATAATATAACAATAATGTATGGTATGACAAACAGTTAAGAATATAGAATGGAAAAAGAAAAGTATTATTTTTAAAAATTGTATGCTCTTTTATTCTCTTCATTCTATTTGGTAGACTTTTGTAGACTTAATCATCTCAAAGATGAAGTATGTGATAAAATGTGTTTTGATTGTAAAAAATGAAACTAACCAAAGTCCTATAGCACTGAGACTACGAGTGTGCTGATGAACGTTTTAAGAAATATATGTAATTTATTGATCAAAGCTTTATCGGATTATACATACAATTTATCATTAGTTGTCACAAACACGATGAGCTTTGATGGCCATACATACATGTCCGCTTGACTTGCTGTAAGTTAAGAATTTATCATTAGTTGTCACAGACACGTTAAGCAATGATGGCCATACATAGTATTACCTGTCCGCTTGACATGAAGTAAGTTAAGAATTTATCATTGGTTGTCACAGACACGGTGAGCCGTGATGGCCATACATACCTGTCCGCTGTACATGCTGTAAGTTAAGAATTTATCATTGGTTGTCACAGACACGGTGAGCCGCAATGGCCATGCATACCTGTCCGCTGGACATGCTGTAAGTTAAGAATTTATCATTAGTTGTCACAGACACGGTGAGCCGTGATGGCCATACATACCTGTCCGCTTGACATGAAGTAAGTTAAGAATTTATCATTGGTTGTCACAGACACGGTGAGCCGTAATGGCCATGCATACCTGTCCGCTGGACATGCTGTAAGTTAAGAATTTATCATTAGTTGTCACAGACACGGTGAGCCGTGATGGCCATACATACCTGTCCGCTTGACATGAAGTAAGTTAAGAATTTATCATTGGTTGTCACAGACACGGTGAGCCGTAATGGCCATGCATACCTGTCCGCTGGACATGATGTAAGTTAAGAATTTATCATTAGTTGTCACAGACACGGTGAGCCGTGATGGCCATACATACCTGTCCGCTTGACATGAAGTAAGTTAAGAATTTATCATTGGTTGTCACAGACACGGTGAGCCGTAATGGCCATGCATACCTGTCCGCTGGACATGCTGTAAGTTAAGAATTTATCATTAGTTGTCACAGACACGGTGAGCCGTGATGGCCATACATAGTATTACCTGTCCGCTTGACATGAAGTAAGTTAAGAATTTATCATTGGTTGTCACAGACACGGTGAGCCGTGATGGCCATACATACCTGTCCGCTGTACATGCTGTAAGTTAAGAATTTATCATTGCTTGTCACAGACACGGTGAGCCGTGATGGCCATGCATACTTATCCCCTGGACATGCTGTAAGTTAAGAATTTATCATTAGTTGTCACAGACACGGTGAGCCGTGATGGCCATGCATACCTATCCCCTGGACATGCTGTAAGTTAAGAATTTATCATTAGTTGTCACAGACACGGTGAGCCGTGATGGCCATGCATACTTATCCCCTGGACATGCTGTAAGTTAAGAATTTATCATTAGTTGTCACAGACACGGTGAGCCGTGATGGCCATGCATACCTGTCCGCTGGACATGCTGTAAGTTAGGAATTAATCATAACTTGTCACAGACACGGTGAGCCGTGATGGCCATACATACCTGTCCGCTGGACATGCTGTAAGTTAGGAATTAATCATAACTTGTCACAGACACGGTGAGCCGTGATGGCCATACATACCTGTCCGCTGGACATGCTGTAAGTTAGGAATTTATCATTGGTCCCCTGGACATGCTGTAAGTTAAGAATTTATCATTAGTTGTCATAGACACGGTGAGCCGTGATGGCCATACATACCTGTCCGTTGTACATGCTGTAAGTTAAGAATTTATCATTGGTCCCCTGGACATGCTGTAAGTTAAGAATTTATCATTAGTTGTCACAGGCACGGTATGCCGTGATGGCCATACATACCTGTCCGCTGGACATGCTGTAAGTTAAGAAGAATAAGATACACATTCTGTTAAGAGTGACAGATGATGACAAAATAAATCCCTAAACATGTATAGTAGGTGCTTTATAACAATTAAGATATTTTATAAGATTTCATTTTATAAGATGTTTTATGACCTTCGTCGATGGATTATATAAAATATACTATTCATATGTGAGCAATACTCTTGTATTAGTACGCAGAGAAAGATATCATCAGTTATCATGTCCACACGTCACATGTCAAGCTATTACTGAATTCATGCTTTAATTTTATTCTTAAGTAACAGTATTTTAAAAGATTAGAACGGACATCATGCTATTGTTATTCTCTGCAGAAGGCCAATCCGCATAATAATACGGTTGATAATAAACACATGGTCTTTGTTCACTCGTACATGTAAGTTTAAGGTACTTTTGGGCAAAAAAAAAACCCCGAATGTGTATGTTATCCGGATCTGCTATACAATCGTACTCGGGTAAGTAAACTAGAGATGGTTTGCGCAAATGATTTTGTTAATGAACACTAAAGAGTAGCTTATGGAATATGTGAATTCGTTTAATTTTCCGTAGATACGCTAGTACGTTGTCTTATCTACGCTGGAAGGAGACATTATAACATTCGCGGCATAAAAAGTTCTGTATGCGTCATATAATAAAAGAAAAGCCTTTAATAATCCGTCTGATTCAATGCATTCTATTTACTTTTTTTAAATAACTCTTGTATATTTAAAACAGACGATCGTATAAAAAAACGCAACCAACCTTCAGTAGCGCGCTCCACTCAACTTGGAAGTCTGACTTATGACCGGTCACAGATGGCTTCAGGCAAATACGTGCGGCATTTCTCGGTACCTATTGGGGTAGGGACTTAAAACAAACAAATCGTCCGATAGTGAACAGGTGTGATTATGTATACTAATGAGTCTCCGCTTCTCTAGCAGACTCACTGCAGTGTTGCCACGGCAGGAGATAGGAGAGAGGCTTGTCTGACTGTGGTATCGCGTGTAGGGATGGGAGAGACTATCTGCTAGAACGATCAGTGATACGTACACTGTCCTCGTCGCTAGATGTAATCGTTTAAATAACGGGAAAACTATTCTGGAAACAGTGAAATAACTGCGAATAGTAATATATCTACAAAAGCATGATTTCTGTGATTAAAAAGTGAAGTGGCATTGTGGATTTATAAATCGTGTAACGAAGTGTTCAGATACATGTACATTTCAGACAATGGCTATATTCTCAGACAAAAGGGATTGCTAAACGGATAACTAAGTGTCATTCAAAGTCACAGATTCAAGATAATGCGATGTTTATCACATGCAATGTTCATCTTTTTGTACCTTAAGTACTACAAAAAACAGTAAAACTCGATACAACTTTTACGAAAAATATTTGTTATGGCACACAAATATAACAAATATAAAAACATAAACTGAAGGAGAAAGTGATATAAACTCTAAATATTAATTTCTTTCGTGACTGAGATTTTTTCTAGCATATATGTACATAAGTTCGTCTAAACGTCATTGACACATTTGCTTACTGTTAATTAATTGTGCAATAGGTAAGCCATTGGAGAAATATCTCAAAGCTGTATGTTTTTATCACTGTTATAAGAAACACTATCTTAACAGTAACACATGTGGGGAAAATAAAGCAGGAACATGTGAAAAATGAAATGGATTATGAGGCAGATTAAAAACTGCTTCAAATGTTGTTGTTTTTCTGTAAAATGTTGTTAAATTGGAAGAACGGCGGATAAATGCCGCGAAAGAGGTCTGGATACATACTGATTGCTGTGGATATCTGAATTTCATTGAAAAGGACCCAGCCAAAATGTCTGCAGAAAATAATACGAATTTCTCTGTCAACTACGCGATTCTAGAGACAATTAATAACAAGTATATTACCTACCAACTTCCGGCGATTGTGTTCACATCGCTGATGATGTTGCTCGGCCTACCCGGTAACATGATTGTATTCTATATTTATTTCTTCAGATGGCGCCGCAGCACGTCAAGAATGTTTATCTTGTTCTTGGCGGCCCTGGACATGGCTAACTGCGCAATCAATCTACCTATGGAGATCTACATCATGCGCTTCTCTGTAATGTTCGAGCACCCATACCTATGTAAAGTTTCTAGATTTTTATCGTATCAAATGAACAGCTCATCTGCTTTGATACTTTTGGCTATTTCAGCGGATCGTTTTAGAAGGATTTGTCGCCCATATCAAAGGTCGTTCAGTGATAGGGACTCAAAATATACATGTATTGGTGCTGTACTGTTTTCCATTTTAACAACATGGCCAGCGTTTGTTTTATATGGCGTGCGAACCATACGTATAGGTCCAATAGTTGGTCAAACCTGTCTGCTAGAGAATAAATTTGACTCCACAAAATATCCAGCGGCCTACATCGTCTTTATGTGTGTGATGACGTTTTTGATTTTCACCATACTAGCAGTTTTGTATTATTTTGTCGGTATACAAATTTACAAACATAGAATGTTCAAACTAAGAAAATGTACACATGTAGAAAAATTTCAAGAGCAAACACTTACTGATGAGATGGTCAACGGACCCTTGATTAATTTAAACAAGCCAACAAACTGTACAAATGATAAGAGAAAGGAATGTGATGGCTATACAGAAAATAAACAATCAAAGCCGGACGTTGTTAGCCCGGAAACAGCAATAGTAGTTAAGAACATTGAAATGTCATCGAGCCAATGCCTTGATAATATTCCCGAGTGCGTTCACGATAGTTGTGACTACGAAGAAGTAACTAAGGTGGTTCCAACCGCTGACCACAGTACTTCTGGACAACCCTCTGTTGACCCTAAAAATATCCAGATTGACAATAATGTGCCTAACGATTCTAATAGCAGCAACAAAAGCCCTTCTTCAAAACAAGCTAATAATAAAATAAAGCCTCAACGAAAACGCCGTGTGAGGTATTTGTTAGTGCGAAACTCGTCGACAATCCATCGTGCCAGAGCTTCGACAAAATGTTCAAACTGTATAACGGTGAATGTTGGACGGTCTACCTATATGTTATTTCTCATTACCATTGCCTATGTGATATGTTTCTTACCGTTCTATACTACTTTAATAATACGACTGTTTGATGAAACGTTCCTCAGTCGTGTTCTCAGTTCGGAAGGTGCATACATGGCATACTTTCTGATAGTCAGATCATACCTTCTGTCCAGCGCCATAAATCCCATTATATATTCTTTCTGTAATGCCCAATTCAGACAATACTGTGTGGAAACATTTTCCAATCTTATAAATCGGAAGGAGTCACTGTATTACCAAAGATCGAAGCGATGATGTCTGCACATCACTTACCATGTAACGTTTTTATAATGTTGTTTTTGTCTCTAGACCCATTTACTTAATTTTTATGTCGGAATATAATATAGGATTATGTTCATGTAGATAAAAATCATATATTAATTCGCTAGACTTTGCATATACTGTATTATTTGCATTATAAATAGTAACTTTGTGTGCGCAAATATTGCATTATTGATCCCCTGTGTAATTGCCTATTCTGTTGGAGTGTCCAGTGCAACAATATAGGCTTATTAATTATTGAAAGCAAATAATACACAAGTGGTCTGTTTGTATCATTGCATACATTAATTAATTGACGAATTCATTCTTTTTGCAATACACTTAGTTACTACAATGTGTTTTTTTTTATTGGATTGAGCAATGACAATGTGTAGCATTTCAGTCCTAAGTAACATTAGATTGAAGTCGTAAAGTTAGACAAATTTCGTCTTAATTTCCCTTAGCCATTAATCAAATTGGTTTGTTCGTCTGAAGTGCAGTGTTATTATTTGTCATGTCATTGTCATCAGAAAACTGTTAATGTGCTGCCAAGGAAACGTTGTTTGTTTTCAAGAAGTGACTATTTTCAACTGCACTAAATAAAATACGAAAGAAGAAATCAGAAACCAAATTAATGCAAGTGCCGAGAGCACTATGCTAAAGACCAAAAATAATCAATCTTTTACACAGGAAAATGGAATAAACCATCACATCCTTAAAACAAACTGATTTGTGGCACAGATGTAACCTAGCAACATAACATGTTAACTTACCGGGAATATGTGTATTATTGGGCAAAACAATAGTGTCTCTGTGTACGCCTTATATAATATCGCCTCTGTACAAAATATGCATTTATTTTATATATTCTTTGTAGTCTCCGGCCTTTGTCACTGGCTAGCGTATCATCATCACATAAATGTACCGACAAAGAGACATTTTTTAATGTTCAAAGATCAATGAAACCCATGTAAAACTGACTAACGCAGAAAGAAATGTGTCTGTTAGGAGTATTATGACTTTAAATTTTTCAGCGTGACCTTATTTTCATTATGATAAACAGGGTCGATAATGGCTAGACTGCTGTATTCTGTATTTATTATTTCAGTTAAATAAAAGTAATTTAACGTCATCTATGTTTTTATGCCTAGATAGATTATAAATTTTAGAAACAAATGGAAGGATGTATGTTTACATTGCATTTTATTTTATTCAGTAGAGGTAACCACTAGTTTCCGCAAGCTTTTCTGTTCAACAAATGTTGAAAATGTTTTATCCCAAAAACTTTGATCCAACTGTTCAAATGTGATAATGTTTGTGATATTTGAATAAAAATGGAAACAGTGTTTGTGATATACCTATAATGTATAATAAACATCCGCAATTGTGCATTTCAATTTTCAAATGTGACAACAAACTAACAATTGACATGTTTATTCAATGAAAAACTGAAGACGTACAACAATGACTGTTAACACAAGATGGGACAGGCCTATAAATATATTTATTCGAAAACAAGTGTAGATGATAACGAAAAACTGATCGTCCAATAGAGTAATAAAGTTGCAAGTAACCCATCAAACTGACTCTAGAGCTCGACGTTTTTCATATTACTTGGAAGGGTGACATATAATAAAACAAGTTATGTTACTCTGTGTGTCTTTGTCCAGTGGTAGTTCAATTGTTAATACTTGTCGTATTTCTCATAGAAGAATAAATTATTTTCATATATCTTGTTTTCTAGCGGGAACTGTAATAATCACATATTAAAGGTTGAAGTAAGAAATCAATACAATAGCATCTAATGTAAAGCACTTATCGATCACATAAATGACTGTATGTTATGTCGTGTTTTAGATGATCAACATAAACTTAACTGACGCGTGATCCAATGTCGATAATCGGCCTTTGCGTATCACAGTCTAAATTTGCATGATTACAAACTTTATTGTCTTAATGTATCAATGTTAAAATGCGCAATAATACTCGTCAATGTATGATTTTGTGATAAGAGAAATAAAAACGACATTCCATTCAAACATATGTTGTATTAGACATTTTTTCCTCGCTATTAATGTTTAAAAATATTGATATGAAAAGGGTCCCGAGGATGACCACAAATATTAACATTTGAACTTCCAGTAGACAAAGGCTAACACAGTAAATGTAAACGTGACACATAAAGTAGAGATATTAGACACAGAAATGAAACCAATAGCTTAAGTTGAAGTTTAAGTTGAAGTGTAAGTCGGCAAAGGACCGACTGTGGTGCTTAAATATCTCTTCGTGAATGGTTTTCTTACAAACAGTGTAAAAGTATCCTTTTCAAGTAAGATAACTAACAGAAAACACCTGCATCGTGAATTAAAACTGAACAAAGAGTGTTAAATTCAAACTCTTACATCCTCATATCTACAACATGTACAGGCGTTAAATGCCTTGACAATCTTAAAGATACAATTGGGAGAGTAGCAGCTTCTTTTTACTGTTTTGCATTCAATATGTTGAGCAATCTAAATTAAAAAGATGTTACAACAGTGAAAACAGTCGAAACAAGTTTGATTACTGTAGAAATTGGTAAGAACAGATTATCTTTTATTCGTCATTGTAGATAATGATAATTCTACACATGTCTAAGATACAAACAGAACAGATGCTGTTCGATTTTAATGAAAGGTAAAGCCTCGGTAAATTTGGAATTTACAGGCACCCGGCGATTAATACCGTATTTTCGCGTTGACGATAGTTAATCGGCGGACTGACATTTTTAAGTGACATGGGAACAAGCAATTAATGGGACCGGACAGTGTCCGTGAGATGAACAGTTAAATCGAAGGTTACAAATGTAGCCGCGCAACAACCAGGACAATTACTGCGGCCATAACATACGTGTTGCAACACTAATAATTGAAAGAGATATTTAAGAAGAAGTCGCGGACCCAAATTCTGAAGATAGCTGCACATCGAAATGTTCCTTTCCGGGTTACAGCCGACGCTAATAAGGTGTCCTTACTGTCGCCGTTCAAATATGATAATTTATTTTAAGTCTTGCGGCCACCGCCAAGTCAATGTCCGACGACCAGACGATGCCTGGGCAACCGGTCTTTCGTCATTCCAGACACCGAAAAAAGAGCCTTTTTTAAGACCTCAATATTCGACGGGCGTCTTCTGATAAACAATATCTTAAGCTGCAACCGCCCAAATGCAATTGCTGCCTTCCTGGCACCGTCAAATGTTACCCAAATTCTGTTGCTATGTAAAAAGACACATCTCGGCTGCAGTTTCTTTGTTTGATTACGACGTCAGAGTAATAACAACAACAACGCCTTTGTAGCGAAGTTTATCGGTCTAGTTGAAACAATGTAAATGTGATATACATCTAAATGGCTAGGTTCAGTTGCTAATAGCTATGTTTCCAATGATTAAATTACTCGGCGTATATTCCATCTAATTAAACACTAATAAAGATTGATTTACAATAGCCAGTAGAAAAACATGATTCCTGATATATGATATAGATATAATTGCTAAAGCAATATTGTGGTTTTCATAGGCAATATACATACACATGGGTACTCATGTTTGTTCAATTGTAGTTTTTTAAACGTAAGCGACAAACTCTTCTCCTTATTCCTGAGTGCCTGTTATTATAACTTTCTTGCATATTCTTAACATATGTTAATTTTATTTTTATCACATCATTTACACTCTTATTGCACGTGTTGTAAATGGACTATGCATTAACCAACTATTTTTTAAGCAATGCTTCGAAAGGTGACGATGCGTTTGTTCTCTCACATTGTCTCCCATCTTAAAAAATAAACAGACACAAAAAATTAATTATGCATCGGTATCAAGGGAGCTTTGAAGACTATTAGGCATTAAAAGCTGTATATGACGTGTGTTTTGTATTTGTAGAACCTCTAAAGAGGCATTTCTTATAAAGGTATTCCATTATATAGAACATTATATATCAACGATACCATAATTTAAGCTCTCCGGATTGATTAGTTCTCGGATAATATTAGGTTAACTGAATAAAACCCGCAAGATTCACTGACAGACAACCTCTCTCAGACAGTTGTCTTGTTTTCCAGTCCAAATCGATTAGTCATTTGTTGCATCTTTTATGTCCTTCCGTCTGCCAGAAAAGACAGAGCACTATAAAAGCGATGTGTTATATTTGAGAATAATCTGATTATATGTCACATTTATCACATTAATACATGTCTGCACGCTCCTACAATACCTGAACCTAACATCACCTATATTACTGATAAAGAACTTCTATAAATCTAACCGACATGTGACATTTATGATGCCGAATGTGTATTTGCATTTGACCTTAACCTTTCTGGACGTGGTGTAGAATGGAAGGATTACTTTCCTGAGAAATATAGTTAAAATTTAATCTGAAATTACGTGTTTTACAACATATAAACAATAACATTTCACGAAGATAAAAATTCATGCGTTGGTTTTTATAAGACACGTTGAGAACATGAGATGGAAATAAAATTAATCGCAACAACAGTGCACCAATAATCTTAATACAGTTCATTATTATGGGTCATTTGTGCAATAGAACAACTGTGCACCACTAATTTAAATGGTATTTACTATAACGGGCCATTGGTCTGACAAGACAGATATGTTCCAGTAATTTTATACATACTCCTGTCAACACAGCCATATCCAACCCAACATAGGAGGACATAATATACTATCCCAGCACGTATTAATAATATGACTAATGTACATCGTTACCTCGTTTAAAACATATGGACTGATTCTCGCTGTTTGAAACTGTAATAGCTTTAGTGATAGTTGCTAACTGATATTCGAAGAGAGACCATTAATAGGATCTATCGATTGTTAGAAAGACGCAAAATAATCATATTGTCCCAGAAGGGAATAACTTAATTGTAAGGCCACTATTTTTGTAAAACCGTGACGAAAACCTTTTATTTATGAAGATACTATACATCGCAACAGAGATTGACATTGGTAACTCATGGACGCATTACCTTTATAGATGTTTGCCAACCGAGGATCTTTCCTAATATTTACGAGATGAGATCGTGAACATTGTAATATTATTCTGACCGTTCCAAAGCTGTAACAGTTGTTTTTGTCTAGTTGTATCGTATTTCCTATCGGGGTGTTTGTCACCTTTTCATTTAATTTGCATGGTATCTGTTTGTATCTATATTGAGCTCAAATGTTTATATAAAACACAGTTCTCAAATGACCTTGTCATATAGTCGTGTATATAATATGAAATACTTAAATGTCATACTGAGGTTAGACATGACGGTGTGCTCTTTCTATTACATGTGATGAATATGTTGCGATCCTTCTAGTCTAATTAGCCTCTCTTACTTTGACACCAGGGTGTACTGTAGATTAACCTTTTACTACAAGGAGTCATGTGGTACACACGCTATTTAAATATGAAACCTCTCAGTGAAAGATTACATAAGGTACCTGTTATGTGCAAGGTGTTAATTGTTGGGTTAATTACTCACGAAACCAAACTATCCAGACACTCTATTACATATGTTGTAATATGTGTGATATTTAATTTGTTCTATTTTGACACAAATATCACAGCTTAAAGGGAAAAAAAGAAGTTTTGCTTTCATTTTCTCTTTCTGCATTAGATATTTCCTTCTGAAAATAGACGATAGATGTTTTCGTTTTAGCTTAGAACAAGGAACTTGTATAGTGAGACATTATATTGCAAAAATATGTTTTAAAACTGGAAATTCTATCCCCTCAGCATTGTAGGAATCAAACTACAAACTATAAATCAAGTTGTTAATTCCCCTATCTACGAAAATTTGCAAGATGGAAGTTGCATTTAAGATAATCCTCGTTTGCTTGTGAGCGCTTTTTAAGGTGTCAATGATTTGCTGCTTTCTGGTAGGTTAAAGTCAGGTAGTTTGGGAAGGAGAATTACCACAGAAGGTTTCAAAAGTTTCCGTAAAGTTACAAAATCTGCACAGAAACAGAAGTGTCTTCAAAGCTATGAAGGAGGTTTGAATATAATATAGCTTAGGCAAATTTTGCAACGAAAACAACTGAACTTTGTTGGTGTAATTTCTGCAACCGATTAAAATTTTTGGCCTGAATACTGATATACAGTATATGACATCAAATTCGATGAATAAGACAATAATAAGATTCCTCATTTTATTTTTAACTGATATTTTCACCGCAAACTATAACAAATTAAAGACTTTTATAACAAAATAAAGATGTTTCTCTCAGTGAACTTTGTCATATATTCTTATTCATGATCACAACTATGTTACTTGTGCAGTGTGGCGGTCGTAAAAAATCTCCCCGTGCGTGTAATCTATGTTGTCATTTAATTCATCCTATAAGGATTGTTACGTGTATTTCCTTTGATGGACATTGAACTTTGGTTCTTCAATTCCATCTTCACATGAACAGGATGCTACAACCATTTATTCGTCTCTGGTCATGTTTGTTCATGATTCAGAAAGTTAATTTTATTTGTGGTCAACCATTTTATGTTGTTTTTCAAATTGAAATAATACCATATTCCTTTTCTGAACACTATGTGGACATTAGTTTTCGATGACGTCACTACTTTCGTAATAACGTATAGAAAATATCTGCGCATGGACATTTTGTTTTCAAATAGATCGTTTTTCTTTTCGTTGCTTGCATTGGAGAAACTCGTCAGGAAGTGCGAGGTTAGAGCTCTGTAAAACCGGTTTAAGCACCCCAGTCGGTCCATATTGCCAACTGACCGTTCCAAGGCGGTAACTGTCGGGTTTGCTCTTTTCCTTAAATGACTCATCACAAATTTGTTCTTACTTTTCGCTTGGCTTGCATGTGAAATACCTTTGTTTTGTGCCTTTTCAGAGTTTGGTATATGTTGCAATTCTCATAGGACTTTGTCATATATTCTTATTCTTATAACTGTTAATATAAATTATAATTTTTCCGACTTAAATGATAGGATCAATTATTTGGATATATATTTTGTGCGTTGTTCTGCTTGTCTGTCTAACGAGGCTTTTGTTCTACTTACAAATTCTACTCATGGTCAGCCCGTAAGAAAATCAAAGCGGTTCGCATTAGCAAATTAATCTGGTATAATCATGTGCTAATCTAAACAAACATTGCATCGCTCTTATAAGGACCTATGAAAAAATGGGTTTAAAGGTTTACTAAATGCTGGCAGTTAGTCATTTAGGCTGCGTTTTTCTTCGTTAGTATAGTGCAATTACAGCAATACAAAAATGATATTATGTTACAACAGATGATTCAACCACTACACCACTTCTCCGAGTATTTCCTTCAAGTTAGAGATTTATTTTAACATAGTTGGGTAATAATAATAAATTCAGGCACCATTAGAATACATTTTAGTCATTGTCATTTTTAATGCTTATACATTAGTAAGACAAATAAAACAAAAAAGACATGAAGGTGAATCGTGTTTTGTATCTTATAAGTTTTTTAAAGTTTAAAAATCCTATTAAAATGTTTATATTTTGATGCATGATTTAATATATCAACAAGACGTGCAGTACCGGCCAATAATAGCATCCGTTACTATGACGACCTTGGCATTAACTTGTTGACATACAGTGGCTTCCTAATAATTTCTGCTTCCATAACGCCGATGTCTGCAATTAAAGTATCTGCTTTTTTCTGTAAATGGCGACGAGGTTATTGCGACTAATATGAGATGAAAGTAAATTTAATGTTAATGACATTAATATTTTCATGTTGATTGCATTATTAACAAATATTCTCATTATTAATTGATGAGTTGAAATTGTGTTGCATCGCTACGCATTTTAAAATAACATAATGTTCATGAATCTTGTATAAGTTTGAGCCGAGTTATGGCACGTAATATTAAATTTAATTTAAAACATAAAATGACATATAAAAGCACAAGCACGATTCACTCGGCCAGATAAACTCGAAAAGTATGACCTTTTAAAAAGCAACCCAGTCTATCCTAAGGTCTGCTTCTCAATAAAAATATTTACTATATTCAAAACGAAGAAGCACTTTTGTGGTTCATTTTTCATTTATAGAACTTTTACCGCAATATTTTACAGTATGCAACATGAAACAAAATGCCGTGAATTCGCTTTTAAATGCACTTATATTAAGACAAATGGTTAGAAAATTAATCTAGATTTATGTTGACTTTAACAAGAGATATTACTGCAATTGTCTAAACGAATTACATCCAATCATGCCACTTGTACCACAGGACTACTTGACAACTCCTGCCAGTATCTATCAGCAACAAAAGCCAGGAAATACTAACAAAATATCATCATATCAATGATTATTAAATTATATATGAGCCTCATTACCTTCGTCGTTATCGATGGCCTAATTTCCTAATACGTTGACCCATTAATATCACAATACCTTAGGGACTGGGAGAAGCTGGAATTATAAAAGAACCAAAAGAGTTTATCGATTTAAAAGAGCAGAACGCCTGAAGTAAAATAAAATGATTATCAGCCAATAAGCTTCAAATGTGGTAATCGACGGTTTGCGCCTAAAAAGCTTTTTTTAAAACCCCAAAACGTCATTTCAATAGAAAAAGTTCTGAAAAATTATGTTTATTGATGCCCTAGATCTGTACGAACAGTGAAACATAAACCCCACTCCTTATTGCAATCAGACATACTCCTATCCGAGCCACGTTGCAGAGATAACTATTTTAAAAATAAGAAGACCACGTGACAACTTACTTTTGAGATCACGTTATATCGTCATCCGGGTTATCTACTCTGACGTTGATGTCTGTATTTTGCAAGGGTCACTATCGTGCATATTTATAGATTTAGAAAAAAAAAAACTTTTTCGTTCTAACAATATAAGTATCCGTCTTTATTTAGACTCAGAATGAGTTTATGAAAAAATCACGCCAAAATCCCCCACAACATTGCGACGATATTGTTACAATTACTACTTATAGAAAAACTCTCGGATATTAACTTTAAATATTGATGCAGCTTGAGTGTTTATTGGTGATAACGTATTGAGAAAGACATTACATTTAACTGAGTTATGACTCCTGAATAGTATTTAGGCTCTTTTGTTTGTATTTGAACACATTTAGATATAAATATATGGAATAAGTTTAAGGAATAAATTGCAGGCTTCTTTCTCAATGCTGTATGAATTAAACTGGACTGATTCAAAGTGACGGTGGAGTCCTTCGGATCCAATATATTTCGGACAACGTCGAAACGCAATATCCTGTCGTTTATTCCTTAAACGGTGCTGAATTGTATTATTTCAACTGAACTGACTAATTCACACGAACAACATGCACATTTCATCACTTTTTGCAATGTCATGATTCGTTTTCTTTTATTTAGATGATAAGCACAAAGATATTTATTCAAAGATTTATTACTGATTACTTTCCATATTGTCTACATGCATGTTCTGACTTTACCTTTTCTTCAAACGAGTACCAATTGATGGTTGATATACTCTCTATATAAGAGTCTTGCTTTCAATGTAATGTCTTTTCTCAGTACGTCTGTCACATTTAAGTAGCATCATCTTGTAGTATATATATATTAAGTAGCACCATCCTGTAGTGAATTATAATTATATATATATATGCGTAATCTGAATATGGATTTGAAGCTTCGCCCAAATTGGTCGCATACGGCTATACAATGTCGATTGTGTATCTCGGTCAACGTTGCATGAGTAGTTATTTACATACTTGTAAGATTATTTCTGTTGTTTATGATTGATCTTGATATCCTATAAAAACAACTCCAACAGTCCACACAGTCAAAATGTTATTCAATTATGAAGTCTCATAATCATTATAAAAGATTAATGTGATTAGAATCTGGAATATGGTGGAGGGTTTCTAAGAGACTTCGATAAAGATGCAACTTTCAGTTTGCACACAAATACATTTAAAAATTAACATTTTTAATACATTATAAATTGAAACGTCATAAAATACCCGTACTGCTATTACCAAAACATTTCAAACAAAAAAGTCAGTTAAATCAGACAAGCAGAAATATTATCATCTGCATCAATAATTGAACAAACGATATCGGTTTCTCTTTATCGAGTGACATATGACCCTACTTCCTCTGTATTGTGTCTCATTAGCTAGGGAATAACGACCGCAAACAGACCAGCAATGGATTACACTGATTTATGCAGATTCAGTACAAAATATTTGTTACGGTTATATGATTAAAATATGCTGCAATATACTTTGACAGAGAGGACATAAACGAAAACGTTGTTTTCAGTTACTGTCTAAACATTAATTTATATAAATAGAGTTCTGCTCTATTGTCACATTTGCTATCTCAACAGACTGCACACATAAGTTTTACGTGTATTCTTTATTGTTGTTACTGCATGTCCAGGATGATTATAGATAAAGCTGCAACACAAATAAATATAGTGGTTGTCAAATTTATTGCTTCCTTTTTCCTATCACTTTATCTTTTCTATACAATAAGCATATGACAAAGTCCTATGAGCATTGCAACATATATCAAACTCTAAAAAGGGACAGGGCAATGATATTTCACATGCAAGCCAAGTAAAAAGTAAGATTTGTTATGAGTCATTTAACGAAAAGAGCAAACCCGATAGTTACCGCATTGGAACGGTCAGTCGGTAATATGAGCCGACTGAGGTGCTTAAACCGGGTTGTACAGAGCTCTTACCTCGCACTTCTTGATGGGGTTTTTCATGTTCAAGCAATGAAAAGAAACCCGATCTATTAGAGTACAAAATGTCCAAGCGCTGATGTTTATTTTCTATAAGTTATGAAGAAGGTAGTGACGTCATTGAAAAATAATGTCCACAAAGTGTTTAGAAAAGAAAGGGGTATTATTTCGGTTAGGAAAACTACACAAAATGGTTGGTTATAAGTGAAATAACTTTTTTGAATCAAGAATAAACATGACCAGAGAAGAATAAATAGTTGTAGCATCCAGTTCATGTGTAGGTGGAAATGAGGAACAGAAGTCCAATGTCCATCAATACACGTAATATTATATGATGTATTAAATGACAACAAAGATTACATGCACAGCGAGATTTTTACGACCGCCGCACTGCATAAATAACATTGTTGTGATAATGAATTAGAATATATGACAAAATTCTATTAGCATTGCAACATATACCAAACTCTGAAAAGGCTCTGGACAAAGGTATTTCACATGCAAGCCAAGTGAAAAGTAAGAACAAATTTGTGATAGGTGTGTCATTAAACGAAAAGAGCAAACCCGACAGTTATCGCTTTGGAACGGTCAGTCGGCAATATGAGCCGACTGGGGTGCTTAAACCGGTTTTTCAGAGCTATAACGTCGCACTTCCTGATGGGTTTCTCAAAAACAAGCAACGAAAAGAAATCCAATCTTTTTAAAGGTACAGAGAGAGGCGGGGGGAAGAAAGAGGGACTAAGAATATATAAAAACATTTTCTCCCACTTTTTTATTTCATCACCAAGGCACCCCTACAGTCTGAGTCTACAATCCCGAGTGAAAACCGATGTATTTGAATACACCCTACCTGGAGGTTGGATTCTATTCATGCGAGTTATATAACCATAACTTACATTTGCTAATAGGAAGTATGAAATTCATTTCCCGAGAGTTATTTAAATGTATCGAAGTTTATTTAAAGGTACTGCATATTGTTTTGAATGGTATTGTTATCCCACCTTGTTGAAAGCATTTCAAATTCCGATATCTAGTTTACCTACATAACTATCTTCACAAATGGTTCTATAACACATACAGATACACACGATAAACTTGTACTAATACAATGTCAATTTGAAATATCTAGATATACCATTTCACACATTTAGGCAAACATGAACAATACATTATTATAGCGTCGTAACGTCTGACTGTTCCCTAGAGAGATTGAAAGCTTCAATAACTGACATCGACAGCTAGTCAAACATATGACAATGACAAAATAATACTATATGCGGTATACCATCTGTCAGAATTGTTTCGATAGAAATGACTTACTATTACTAAATTAATTATGACACAGCGCTTGTGAGCATTTATCAATACTTGATATAGCAACAATGAAACTTTAAATCAAGATAAGATGCGAACACGAATGATTGTATTTTGATTTCTATTTTGTTTTAAAATAGTTATTACAATAGGTGCTTGACATGCCACTTTGTTTCATTTTAAAGAGAAACGAAATCATAGAATTTTTTATATTAAGGCCAATTTTCTTTCACTACATTATAACCTCAATCAATGAATCCAACCAGAACCAAGAGGTATTTGTCTTAGACAACATAACCTGTAGAAGTCATCGTATTAATACAGTTAATGCAGTAGTTCCGAAACACTAACGAAACAATCGCTGTTTATTCATTGTTGTTTTCGGTGATTGATTACAACTTTATGTGTTTGAAAGCACTAATGTATCTTCTTCATAACACATATTAAACATTTGGAATGGGTTTCCATCTTCTCCGTTTAAATCTATGTTTTCTACCTGTAGTAAAAGCAGTAGTTCCGAAACAAGAGCATGTGTTCCGGAACATGTCTATTTGTCGGCATATTCCACCCGCTGCAGTACACAACGGAAGTTGGGGACTTTCTCAAACTTATGTTTAATTGTCAAATGACCTGTCACTATTCTACTTAAGCACGCAGCAATTGGCCGTGCACGAAAGACAAACACAAAAAACATTTAATTTTTAAAGGGTGGAATAACAAAACAACCAAAACAGATTTCTGCATACAGCTTTACTGACCTTGAGATGTAGGCATAAAAATAAAAAAAAAAAAAAACATAAGTAACAAACAAAAACACAACAAAATGATTGATGTCAAATAATATCATAAGTTAATGACAATAATTTTGCGAAATAAGCAGAACCGATAATAAGTTTAATCTTCATATTTTGAAAGACTAGTTAGGTTATGCTAGTAATTGTGAAAGACAAATGAATTACAAACCTGTGTGCATCTATGGATTTAATGGCTTTCTTATCACATTCCCTCTGGGTCTTGGAGGTTTTTACCAAGACAGTGCTGACTCAAATTAGACAACAGTCTGGTCAAGGTCTGATCTATCTGCCCATAGTTGTAGCTCATAATAAAAACTTATTTCTCTGAAGTATGCACCATACAGATTTTATGGCGATAAATATCAATGAGGGCATATTATGAAGTAAAACTAGTAAAGAGTAAATATTACTTGATTTTAAAAGTATTAAAGGTGGTATCCGACAGTTTTTTTCCCCTCAATATAACAAAATAAGTCATAAGCCTGAAAAGATCTTGAAAATTGCTCTTCATTAATGTCAAAGATCTGTGTGAACAGTCAAGGATAAATTCCCACTCATTATTGCAAGCTTGTGTTTCCTATCTGAGCCACGCTGCATAGATAGTTATTTTTAAACTTAGGAAAACCATGTGACCATTTACTTTTATATAGTCATCCGGACAATCTTCTCTGACGTCGGTATCTATTCCACTATCACACTTTTTATAGAGTAAGAAAGACAGAATATTTAGACTTTTTTTTCTCAATTAGTACATTCTAAAAATAAAGTTAGAGTCAAAATCGTCTTTATAATGACTAAAGTATGCCTTTATGCAAAAAGTATGGCCATATACTCCAAGGCAGCCGTCAGATATTGGTGTGCGTATTTAATATATGCAAATTGTTGGATACCACCTTTAAAGTTTTACAACCTAATTTTCAAAATAAATTTCTTCACCTTATCAATGAACTGAACCTGATACTTTTGAAATATTTGAAACAGAGACACTATTTTTTCTTGTATGTCATTCAATGCAAAAATATGATTACGAAAATTGATGCTTATTTATAAAAAAAAACAAATAAAACACACATGGTGGATTTCAAGGTAAATGAAGAAAACAATGATGCAAAAAATGAAAAATATGAAGTAATACACACATATAAGAATTGAGTAGGTACTTCTTCACAAATTTTCAAAAACAAAGCAGAGTAACTACAAATAGAACAAGAACCTGCCAATGACTGTATATCCCCCGCCAACAGGTGCTTTTTTCCCCAGAAATGGCAGCCTTAGAATTTAACATCATTATTACAAGTGCAATCTATAAAAAAAATTAATGAAAAATGTTTCAGTTGTTATTAACAAGTTTACTGCTACACTCATTACATGTGTAATATGCAATTAAGGTACAACAGGACAAATGGTATCCCAAAAATATGTATAGTCACTTACAAACATTCAATTGAAATAGTTGATCCAGGTTCCATTTCTGAAACTGTCTTGTTAACTTGTGCAAGAGTTTGATCAAAATACTTTGCTACTGGCTTGATGAAGTAATTACAAGGCAGATGAACCCCACCACCAATATCATGTTGGTCTGGCCAGGGGTATGAACTTGGTACTGGGTCACCACAGACTTCAGCATATACTATTCCCCCTTCACCTAACACCTTCCTAAAACAAAATGCCAGTTCTCTTGGAACATGGCCAATGGGAGACCTGCAATATCTGACTGAAAAATATTACGTTGTTCATCTGTTAACAATGAGTGTAAACTAGGGTGAAATGTGGATAGTTCTGGGATCCAGAAAAGACATGCACTTTCATCATGAATGTTATTATATTCGCTATCTACAGGTAACCTAGTTAGAAGATCAGTTCTGGGAGGTTTTATTTTGAAGTGATGGTAAACCTTTACAACACAGTTTTGTACCAAAATGAAAATATCTGACAAAGTCACAGATGCCTCTCTAGCAGGCAGGCTACATGTACTGGTACCTTCACCTGGCTCAGTTCCTTGATGCACCTGAAGAAAAAAAATGTTATTTTATTTATAAAGTAATGATTGTCTTTATGATAATGGTCAAATAAAAGTGAAATGTTATGCTTGGAAAACATGCAGATATACATGATGTCAAAGCACATCACTTCACTAGATTTTGATAATGTAATAATTTTGATAATATATGTGTATGAATATTTTTTTATTTTTTTTTGGGGGGGGGGGGGGGCGTAAATCAGGGGTATAAAACAGAATTTATTGAAAAAAAAGAAGTTTTTACAAAATCGTTCAATATGTTTGAGATTTCCCCCATCTGGGATGTAACCCCAATCTGCTCTCAGCTGTTCCGGAATAGCTGCTCATACAAACAAACATAAAACATGGTATATTTTGCTTTTCACAATCATAAAACAAAAGTTTGCATTAAGTTAGCCAAGAATAGGTATAGGTAATTCATTTTGATGCATAAGTTTGATTGCTTACCTTAGGACTTTTTTTTTCTTATCACAATGTTTTTTTTACCCCAGTTTCGTTAAACGGTGTTGACTTAAAATTAATTGTTACGCAGGTGATATTTTCAATCGACTGTTGTTGTTTTTTTCGCCCTTTAACACTCGTCTAAAATCTTCGGAAAAACTTGGAAAAATGTGAAAAATACCGAATTCGATAGAAAAGAACCAATATTTGGAGTATTGTGCGAGCAAACATTCAGAAATCGAGTGGTTGTTTCGGAACTACTGCTGTTTCGGAACTACTGTCTTAACTGTATATGTCAGATGTTTTCCACAAATCATTTTCAAAAAGAAAACAGCAAGAATAGTTATAGAGACGTTCATTGTACCTCACTGCACTGCCACATTCTCAAGATAAAACGGTAAATGTTCCCAGAGACTAGAGTGTAAAGTCTGATGTCAACAAAAATTTAATAGAGGTCTCGAAGACTAGTTCGCAAAGTCTGATGTGGACAAGGCACTGATAGAATTCTCGGAGACTAGATCGTGAAGTCTGATGTGGACAAGGCACTGATAGAATTCTCGGAGACTGTCAGAATTTTAATTTCTGTTTAATTCGGGAATTAATCACATCACCAAAACAAATGATAACTGTACATTTAGTTTAATAGAAGTAATACAAATATGCATACAAAAATACTACAACAAAAAAACAAACATGAAAACTGAAAGTAAGATTTAACTGAGAGTGAGATTATTGAACACTCAAGGAAGAATTTACTTATTAAATTGTACAGATATTTAAACAGATGGTAAATACTTATTTAAATACACATATATCTCTCTATGTAAAAGTAAAACTCTCCAAAGTCAATGTCTTATCCAAAAACTATATCATTCAGCATGTAGGTAAACATGTGGAACCGCTCCTCTCTCAGTCAGTTGGTACATCCCTACTGTTGCAAAACCATCGTCAGACCAGTGTTACATGCAGAATATTACAAAACATTGTTTAAGAGATTACATAGCATAACTAAAACAAACTTCAATTATCATTTCACTGGCACACAGCCTAACTCAAAACAAACCTCAATTAACACTTCATAGGCACACAGCCTTAAAAAAAACACCTTCACTTGCAATTTCACATAGGCACACAGCCTATCTAAAACACCTTTCAATTATCACTTTATAGGCACACAGCCTAAAACAAACTTATCTACCAATTTCACTGGCACAAAGCCTAATTGAAATATACATCACTTTTACCGGCACAAAGCCTAACTACTACAACCAACACGTAAAGGCACATAGCCACTGTTTCTACAATATCATGGACCGTAGACGACTGCACGCAGCATGATCCCCATCTGGGCATTCCTTCAATTTGCAAGGCAAATTACTCGGTCATGCCATGTCCTAAATGGCTACCTAAAATGAAAAAAAACTCTACTTAATACCTATGTGATTAAATCATCATCTAGATGATCAATTGTAACCCATTACAATTAATTCACAGCAATAGACTCAATTCTAAATACAACAAACATCTTATTAAAATACTACTCACAGTCGATGACCAGCTAATGCACTTCTAATTGTCTTACACCTCCCATGACTGTAGCCCAACAACCAACCACACCTGATTCTCTCTCTAGAATAACCAGAGTAACAAAATCACACTATAACTACATATAACTACAGCGGACCTACAGTTCTATAAATAGACTGTTAATTCCAGTTAACCTGTTTATCTGGACAAGTGACAAGAGGTATGTAGAAACCTCAAACCACACTACGTAATATGACACAACACAGTCATTAACCTTAAGAGGTGTGTGATACCAAAGGATTTATATACACTGCCTGATTCAAAACAGACTAAGGTTAATTTCTGACAATACCCCCCTTTCTAAGAAAGAAACATTTCTTTTCTCAAATACCAGCATTTCCATGATAAACAACTATGTACATTCCCTAGTCTACTAACCTACTGAGACAGTCAGCGCCAACATTTTCCGAACCTTTGATTGCAACGATGTGGTAACGATATGACTGTAGAATCAGAGACCATCTCATTATTCTACTATTTACCCCCTTAGTCCTATTCAGATATACCAAAGGCATATGGTCAGTTTCAATGTCAAACTCTACACCATAAACGTATGGTGTGAACTTTCCTACTGCCCAAACTATTGCTAAACATTCTTTCTCAATGACAGAATAATTCACTTCCCTTGTAAGCAATTTTCTACTAGCATAATGTACCGGAAACTTTCCATCAGACCATTCTTGCAACAACACAGCCCCTATTCCAGTATCAGAAGCATCGGTGCGAATGATAAACTTCTTTCCAAAATCAGGCAGTCTCAAAATAGGGGACCTGGTCAAAGCATTTTTCAATGTTTGAAAGGCACTTTCTTGCTCATCATGCCATTCAATCACATTAGGAAACCCTTTCCTTGTCAGATCAGTAAGGGGGGACGCAATGGTGGCAAAGTTGTTAACAAACTTTCTATAGAACCCAGCCAGACCAAGAAAGGATCTAAGTTGCTTTTTAGTTTTTGGACGAGGGGCCTTTTTGACACTTTCAACCTTTTCCGGGCTTGGTTTTAAAAGACCGTTTCCTACTAAATGACCTAGAAATTCCACACTTGTGAACCCGATCATACATTTTGAAGGCTTTGCTGTGAGATTTGCTTCTCTGAGGCGAGTAAACACCTTTCCAAGAGTCTGAACATGTTCATCCCATGTCTCACTATAGATTAGGATATCATCTAGATAGTTCTCTACATGATCAAGACCGCGAAGCAGTTTTCTCATCATTCTACTAAAGACACTAGGAGCCGTAACCAACCCAAAAGGCATCCTCGTAAATTGCCACAAACCTTTAGGAGTTGAAAAACTTGTGAACTGTTTACTTTCTTCAGCCATTGCAATTTGCCAATACCCTTTGCTAAGGTCAATTTTGGAAAAGAATCTAGCTTGTGAAAGCTTTGTAAAAATGGCATCCGGATTTGGCATTGGCTCTGCATCAAAAACAGTTGCTTGATTTAACTTTCGAAAATCAACACAAAACCTATTGGAACCATCTGATTTCTTTACCAAAACAACTGGAGAACGATAAGGGGAATCTGAGGACTCAATGATCCCCATCTTAAGCATTGACTCAACTTCATCATTGACCGTCTTAACCAAAGAATGTGGAACAGGGTAGTTATGTGACCTTATCGGACTATCAGTGTTCAACTTAATCTCATGCTCAATAAGTTGAGTTTTTCCAGGTAAATCAGTCAGAACATCCTGGAACCTATCTATCATTCTCTTTAATGTAGTTTTCTGATCGGCCGACAATCTATCATTTATAACCACATCACCCTTGTCCTCAACCTGTTTAAGAATTGGCAAAACTATGTCATTATCCTTATGTCCATCAAGACTGCCTTCCTTAATACCATCATCTATAACTGCAGCACAGACATTGGCAAACAAACCTTTCTCTTGACCAACTTCTCTTTCAAAGTATCTTTTGAGCATATTGACATGAAATGTTTTTATTTTGCCCCTCACTTGGATTCTGTAGTCAACATCCCCCATCTTTTCAACAACTTCGAAAGGACCTTTCCATTGCATCAGCAATTTGTTAGAACTTGTGGGTAACAAAAGCAAGACCCTATCACCAACACTGAAAGTTCTTTCTTTACTTTTCCTGTCATACCACCTTTTGTATTTTCCCTTTGATCTTGCCAATTCAGCATGAGCAATCCCCAAAGTTTGTTCTAACCTATCTCTTAACTCAACCACATATTGGTACACATTTCTGACCTCTTCATCATCAACTTTCCTGTCCACAATTCTCTCAAAATCATCATAGGACCCCGAACTCTTCTTCCAAACAACAACTCAAAAGGAGAAAATCCCGTACTAGCTTGAGGGGCCTCACGATAGGCAAACAATGATGGTGCAATATACCTATCCCAATCTTTTGGCTTTTCACAACAAAGTCTTTTGATCATGGATTTCAATGTGCCATTCATGCGTTCAACTAAGCCATTGCATGCAGGATGATATGGAGACGTTACCAGTTGATTAATTGAAAGCAACTTACTTAATTCTGTCATCAACCCTGAAGTGAACTGAGACCCTCGATCACTAAGAATTTCCCTTGGAACCCCAACTCTGGAGAATATATCCATTAGAGCTTCAGCGACCTTTTCTGTTTCAATAGACTTCAATGGACAAGCTTCAGGATACCTTGTTGCGCAATCTACCAGGGTCAAAATGTATCTATGACCACGTTCACTCATTGGAGTAATAGGACCTATCAAATCGATAGCCACTCTCTGAAACGGCGTTTCTATAATAGGCATATCACCAAGTGGGGCCTTTGGCACTCTGCCCTTATGAACAGTTCTTTGACATATGTCGCAAGACCGGCAATAGCGTTTAACATCGGACAAAACTCCAGGCCAATGAAACTGAGTGAGTATTTTGTCAACAGACTTCTGATACCCTAAATGACCTGAAAAAAGTCCATCATGACCCAGTTTTAGAATGTGGTCTCTGTACTGTTTGGGTACAACCAACTGTTTTAGAACATTACCTTTCTCATATTTGGGGGACTGAAACTCCCTGTACAAAAGACCCTTGTTAACACTATACCACACTTGACCAAATTTACCTGACTTTTTCTTTTCCTTAGACTTTGCAAGTTCCCACAAAGTTCTTAAAGACTCATCAACTGTTTGTGCATCTAACAGTTCTGAATATGTCACCTCACTAACAGGGCTTGGAACGTTTAAGTTGTCTCTACTCCCAATTTCTTCTTTCTTTCTTCAACTGACCCCTAGTTTTCACAGCCTGAGCCTTTTCTATGCCATCTTTATTTGCTATCTGATCTACTTGAGAACCATGACACCTTTGTTCTACTTCCTGAACCTTTACTTCACTTATCTCATTACAAGACTGTTTCTCAGTAGTTAACTTGTTCTGGGTATCTACCTCCTCTCTATCACCATGCACGGGATCCCTTACATTCCCTATAATCAAAGGAAATACTGGATTTTCTACACACATCGCCTCAGTAGTGCCAGTAAAGTACCGTGTTTGAATATCAACCTTAGCTATGGGAAACCTTCTAACACTGCCATCTACAAGAACACAGTATTTGTATTCCCCAGTCAAATCATTCGCATCTACCAAATCCCTTCTAACAATGATTCCTGAACAGCCTGCATCACGTAAAACTTTAACCCGTCTGTCATTTAAAAGACCTACAGACTCTGGCATGGCGTCAAGTTTTCTTAAGTCTTCAACTGTTCCATTGCAAGCAGCACTAACCAAAGGTAACTCATTGCCACAATGAAGCATCACTGTGTCATGTTCTGTACAACAGTCCGACAACCTTTGTCCTACAAAACACCCCATTTTCTTATCTACGACACCCTTCTCATCATTCTGGTTTTTGTTTTCTCTACCCCTAAAGCATCTATAGCCACCTCTTCCACCTCTAAAATTTCCTCTTCCACCTCTACAATTTTCTACATTTCTTCTCTCAAAACGTACCTCTTGTCTATTATTATTGTATCTGCCAATGTTTCTACGAGGGTCCACCTCAGCAAATGAAACGCTATGTTTTTGCACTAGCTTGCAATCCTTAATCTTATGACCTACTTGTCTGCACCCATAACATCTAATCGTTCTTGGACCACTTCCTAAACTACTACTACGTTTTACTGTTGGGTTTGTGTCAATCTCACTGTGTTGAACAACACTTTCTGTGGTCTCCTTCTTTCTTATAAACTCTTTGTACCCATGTGCTTCTAAGTATTTTTCAGCGCTAGCAACAACATCTTGCAAGTCATCAAATTGTTTCTCTCTCAGAAACACACTTAGATTCTTTCCACATGAATTCAGAAATTGTTCTTTTAGCAGTAATTGTTTTAACCCATCAAACGTTTCAGGACATTTTCCCATGTCAATCCATCTTGACAAATAATGCTCTAATCTAGCCAAAAATTGTAACGGTGTCTCACCCTGGTCAGGTGAACAAGTTCTGAATTTGTTTCTGAATCCTTCTTCTGTTAGCTGGAAGCGTTTGAGTAAAGCATCTTTTAAACAATCATAATCTGCTGCTTGTGATGGTGATAATCTGGAGTAAACTGCCAATGACTTGCCTCTCAACAGCGCACTTAAATGCAGAGCTCTATCAGATTCTTTCCAGCTAACAGATTCAGCATATCGCTCAAAGTGTCTCAAAAAATCATCTACATTTTCATTTGCTTCATCAAATGGTTGCAATTTGGGATATGAAGCTTTAGGTGAACTATTTGTTCCAGCAGCGGAGGCATTGTCTAGACTACCCTCAGACAACTTTTTCACCCTTTCCATTTCAATTTGTGCTTGTAAAAATTCCGTTTCTAAATTTCTTTCTCGCAATCTCATTTCTCTATTCTCTTTCTCTAGTTCCTTTTCACTTTTTTCCTGTGCTTTCGTTTCTACAAAACTAATTAGCTCTTCTCCTGACAAACCAAACTTTTGACCAACATCGGTCATGTTAAGATAAAACTCATCCATGATAATGGTTAACTGTGTATAAACAAAACATACATGTACAAAAGTATCCAAGTTATCAGTTGTTTTTTTAGGTGATACTAAATTGATTAACCCCACCCGCAGTACCAAATGTCAGAATTTTAATTTCTGTTTAATTCGGGAATTAATCACATCACCAAAACAAATGATAACTGTACATTTAGTTTAATAGAAGTAATACAAATATGCATACAAAAATACTACAACAAAAAAACAAACATGAAAACTGAAAGTAAGATTTAACTGAGAGTGAGATTATTGAACACTCAAGGAAGAATTTACTTATTAAATTGTACAGATATTTAAACAGATGGTAAATACTTATTTAAATACACATATATCTCTCTATGTAAAAGTAAAACTCTCCAAAGTCAATGTCTTATCCAAAAACTATATCATTCAGCATGTAGGTAAACATGTGGAACCGCTCCTCTCTCAGTCAGTTGGTACATCCCTACTGTTGCAAAACCATCGTCAGACCAGTGTTACATGCAGAATATTACAAAACATTGTTTAAGAGATTACATAGCATAACTAAAACAAACTTCAATTATCATTTCACTGGCACACAGCCTAACTCAAAACAAACCTCAATTAACACTTCATAGGCACACAGCCTTAAAAAAAACACCTTCACTTGCAATTTCACATAGGCACACAGCCTATCTAAAACACCTTTCAATTATCACTTTATAGGCACACAGCCTAAAACAAACTTATCTACCAATTTCACTGGCACAAAGCCTAATTGAAATATACATCACTTTTACCGGCACAAAGCCTAACTACTACAACCAACACGTAAAGGCACATAGCCACTGTTTCTACAATATCATGGACCGTAGACGACTGCACGCAGCATGATCCCCATCTGGGCATTCCTTCAATTTGCAAGGCAAATTACTCGGTCATGCCATGTCCTAAATGGCTACCTAAAATGAAAAAAAAACTCTACTTAATACCTATGTGATTAAATCATCATCTAGATGATCAATTGTAACCCATTACAATTAATTCACAGCAATAGACTCAATTCTAAATACAACAAACATCTAATTAAAATACTACTCACAGTCGATGACCAGCTAATGCACTTCTAATTGTCTTCCACCTCCCATGACTGTAGCCCAACAACCAACCACACCTGATTCTCTCTCTAGAATAACCAGAGTAACAAAATCACACTATAACTACATATAACTACAGCGGACCTACAGTTCTATAAATAGACTGTTAATTCCAGTTAACCTGTTTATCTGGACAAGTGACAAGAGGTATGTAGAAACCTCAAACCACACTACGTAATATGACACAACACAGTCATTAACCTTAAGAGGTGTGTGATACCAAAGGATTTATATACACTGCCTGATTCAAAACAGACTAAGGTTAATTTCTGATGTAAAATCGTAAAGTCTGATGTGGATAAGACACTGATAGAATTCTTGGAGACTAGATAGTATGGTCTAATGTGGACAAGTCACTGATAGAATTCTCGGAGACTAGAAAGTAAAGTCTGATAGAAGTTTTGAAGACAAGATGGTAAAGTCTGATGTGGACAACAGAAGTTCTAGGAGACACACATTTTTCTTGGAACGGCCACAATATGAGAAACACTGGCACTGGCATTTGTCATGTCATCATCACAACCGTCTACATTACGTTAAACATCTCTTACAATATCATCACAACCGTCTACATTACGTTAAACATCTCTTACAATATCATCACAACCATCTACATTACGTTAAACATATTTTACAATATCATCACAACCATCTACATTACGTTAAACATCTCTTACAATATTATCACAACCGTCTACATTACGTTAAACATCTTTTACAATGTCATCACAACCATCTACATTACGTTAAACATCTCTTACAATATCATCACAACCGTCTACGCTACGTTAAACATCTCTTACAATATAATCACAACCATCTACATTACGTTAAACATCTCTTACAATATCATCACAACCATCTACATTACGTTAAACATCTCTTACAATATCATCACAACCGTCTACATTACGTTAAACATCTCTTACAATATAATCACAACCGTCTACATTACGTTAAAAATCTCTTACAATATCATCACAACCATCTACATTACGTTAAACATCTCTTACAATATCATCACAACCGTCTACATTACGTTAAACATCTCTTACAATATCATTACAACCATCTACATTACGTTAAAAGTCTCTTACAATATCATCACAACCGTCTACATTACGTTAAACATCTCTTACAATATCAACACAACCGTCTACATTACGTTAAACATCTCTTACAATATCATCACAACCGTCTACATTACGTTAAAAATCTCTTACAATATCATCACAACCGACTACATTACGTTAAACATATCTTAAATATCATCACAACCGCCTACATTACGTTAAACATCTCTTACAATATCAACACAACCGCCTACATTACGTTAAACATCTCTTACAATATCAACACAACCGACTACATTACGTTAAACATCTCTTACAATAATGTCCACACACTGACACACAATTAACCTCATTCATTTATCTACAGCAATTACATCTCGAGACAATAATTTAGCGACAGAACGCACTTCGTTTAGCTATTCATACACATATAAGTTGAAGTGCATTACCCCAAGCTGTCCAACCCCGTCCACGAGTTAGGGTAAAAGACCACACGATAACTAACTACCACCCTTTTGATATCGTTGCACCTACCAGCTACTAGGGGTCACCGGGGGCTGGCGTTCGTGTCCTGTCTTGGAACGTAAATGGTCTCACGCAGAATAAACTTGAATGTTCTGACTTTGTACAAGTGCTGGCTAATTTTGACATTGTTTTTCTTTATGAATCATGGACAACCGGTTGTTCTAATTTAGATTTAAGTGAATACAAAAGCTTTAACTTTTACAGAACATTCCAAAATAGAAGATCTAAAAGGGCTCAAGGAGGTACTGTATGTTAGGAATTCTATTTGTAACGGTGTTAAAATCATAAGAACTCATCATGATTGTATAATATGGGTGATATTGTATAAAGATTTTTTTTCCTTAAATAATGATGTTTATATTGCTGGAGTCTATATTTGGCCAGAAAATTCGCCTGCTTATGATATTTTACAACCGGGAACTGACCTGTTTGATATGCTTCAGCTCGACATAAATGATTTTAAGTCCTTGGGTGAGGTAATTCTTTGTGGGGATGTTAATGCTAGGACTGCAAGTAAGCCTGATTATATTATTTTTGACACTCCAAATAATGTTTTGGATGGTGACCTTTATTCACCCCTTGTCACGTGCTTCTATGGACCAGCGTACCAATGCACACGGCCTTAAGTTGCTTGAGCTGTGCAAGTCATGTGACCTGCGTATATGTAACGGTAGACTTGGCACTGATAACTTTACCGGGGCGTTCACATTTGCTAATCAGTTAGGTAGCAGCGTAATTGACTATGTATTAGGTCCAAAATATAACATAACACGTGTACAGAACTTTACCGTATTGCCCGTGAATGGTCCGATCATGCGCCTCTTTCATTCTCTGTGTTTTCTCCATCTGTTAATTCGGGTAGTAGTAACCATTGCACGTACTCTAAGGTCACGTGGGATGACAGTAAACGAGAACAATTTAGGTCTTCCTTAATAGCACGCCTGCCTGGGTTGAATAGAATGGTAGCTGATGTATCCTCAAACGATGATAATTCTGTTAATGCATTAATTGATAGCTTTTCGCTTGTAATACGAGAAGTAGGGGATGGCCTTTTCTGTAGATTTAAAACTTTTAAGAAATCTATTGTTTCAAATGCACAGTCCAAAAGATTATTGAAACAGAACGATTGGTTTGATGATGAATGTAAAAAGGCAAAAAAAGTATTTCTTTGAGGCACTTAATTTGTATAATCAGTGTAAAAGTGACATAAATAGGATAAATATGATTCAACAAAAAACGAGGTACAAGAGAATCGTTAAACGCAAAAAGAGTAAGAGATACCAAAATCTAAAGTTAGGGAACTAGAGAATATGAGGCACTGTAAGCCTAAGGACTTTTGGAACATGTTTCTAAATAATAAAGCTACCTCCTGTAATATCTCCACTGAGGATTTTTTTAAACATTTTTCATCTTTGCAAGTAGTCCCTGGATCTGTCTCTGATGAAGATAGCGAACTTTTTAGTAGGCAACATAATTTCAATGACACTAGCAGCAGTAATAATGAGCTCAATAAACCTATATCTGTACATGAACTTAAGCAGGCAGTTAAATCCTTAAAGCGTAATAAAAGCTTATGCGGGGGACCAATTATTAAATGAATATTTTATTGAATCTGTTGATATTTTATCGGGACACATTGTTGACATCTTCAATGTAATCTTTAACTCAGGATACTTCCCTGATAGGAAGTCAGAAGGTATAATAATACCAGTCCATAAGAAAAATGACGTAAATAATGTAAATAACTATAGAGGTATAACTCTTGTAAGTTGTTTTGCTAAGCTTTTTACCACTATTTTAAATAACAGAATTAATAAACAAGTGAAAATGTTATTTTTTGCTGATGATATAAGTATTCTAGGTAAAAGTCCCTCTGACTTGCAAAATAGCTTAAATGCGCTTTCTCTTTATTGTTATAAATGGAATCTACAAGTACATACTGACAAGACAAAGATAATGGTGTTTAGAAAACGAGGTCAACTTTTAGTAGAGGAGAACTAGTATTATGATAGCGCTCCTTTAGAGGTAGTGAATGATTTTAACTATCTAGGAACCATTTTTAATTACACTGGTACCTTTGTTTTGAACCAAGCTGCTTTAGCTGATAAGGCAATTAAAACTCAAAACTTGCTCATTTACAATTTGGGGGCGTACCCATTAACTACTAAAACACAATGTCAGCTATTTGATGCTTTTGTTGGGTCAATTCTTTGTTACGCTTGTGAGCTTTGGGGGTTTAGTAAATCTAAATCAATCGAGAGAGTGCATTTAAAGTTTTGTAAGAGAATTCTAAATGTCAAAACGAGTACGTCGAATACCGCAGTGTATGGTGAGCTTGGGCGCTTCCCTATGTATGTGTCCAGATATACTAAAATAATACGATATTGGTGCAAACTTATCAATACAAATAATTCTCTTTTAGCCTTAGTATATAGCCAACTTGTTCGTGATTGTAACAAAGGAGTAAAAAATTGGGCATCAAATGTGAAATTTTTACTCGATAGCTATGGATTCTCTTTCGTATGGAATGATCCACTTACTGTGAATCTGAGTAATTTTCATATTGTCTTTCGTAATAAAGTTATAGATGTTTTTAAACAGCAATGGATAAACGATATGGATTGTAGTAGTTTTTTAACTCTGTATAAATGTCTTAAAACAAGTTACCATTTAGAGAACTACTTAAATATCTTACCAAAGTCACAAAGACTTACGTTAGCAAGATTCAGACTTGGGTCACATAGGCTTCGTATTGTTACTGCTCGTTTTTGTAGTAATGAGCAAGAAAATAGGACTACACTATTTTGCAATCTTTGTAACAAGCACGATGTAGAAGATGAATATCATTTTTGTTAGTATGCTCTGCTTACAGAGATATTCGTAAACTATACATTCACTCATACTTTTACAAAAATCCTAGTGTTTTTAAATTTACTAAGCTGTTGCAGTCTACAAATAAACATGTTTTGACTAAAATGTCAAAATTTATAGAAGAATCTCTTAAACTTAGGAAATCCTTACAATTGCTGTCTGTTAACTCTTAAGTACGATTTTTTTCACTTAAACCGGCATATTTTAGTTATTTTTTATACGTTTTCTGTAATGTTATGCTAGGAGAACCAGCCTCCTCAGTACACGTGTGTTGCTGTGTGTGTGTGTGTGTGTGTGTGTGTGTGTGTGTGTGTGTGTGTGTGTGTGTGTGTGTGTGTGTGTTTATGTGTATGTGTGCGGGTGTGTGTGAGTTGTGTGTGCGTGTGTGAAGGCGTTAGAGGGTGCGTGTGTGTGGTACGTGTGCGTTTTCATAGTCATAATGTCACCTTTTTCTTTATTATTATTCTTTTTGTTAGACTAGAAACTGTGTAAGTTTATGTCTAATAAACCATTCTGTCTGTCTGTCTGTCTGATAACTAACAATAATCATATAACACTTAAGCAAACGCCTTCTTTTTTTATTTCTCCACAAGGTATGCACCAGACAGGCATTACACGCATCTGAACTTCACTTACCATCGCAGTCGAGGTCACTGACACCCTGTCCACTTTCCATTTCTACCCTGACCAGCATTACACAAATACATACACATCACACATTGCATATAGTACGTTAATACAATTTGTTCAACTTCTCCCTTGTATTTAAACTCAAGCATGACACTTGCTAATTTGTTTCGATTTAAGACCTATTCAGGCCTATTATACATTTTGTGAATCTATTGATTTGTTTCAAATAGGAGTCTTTAACAAAGCATAATGTTATAGTCGTTGAACATGCAACTTACTAAATGCAATATATGTTTCAGTTTCAGTTTATGATAAAATTGTTTCATCAACCCCATGCGTTGTATTATATGTTAAGTTATACGCTGTTGTTACAGCCACAAATTCTGTTGTTGTTTTTTTATAATTAGTCTCTTCTGTAAAGTGTAAGGTTGGTACCATCTAGGCGGCCTTCCTTGTGGCGGGTTTTTCTCAGCTCAGATAAGCTAAAATAACAATATGTTTGTTTAATCATACTTTATGGTATTTTAAATAAATGCCCATTTATCAATCACATGTGCCTTCTGTTATTTTTACTTACAAGTGTTACCAACCTTACCGTCATATATAAAGAACTCACGACATAAAGGTAACATTAGCCCAGAACACAGTGTGTAACAAGCCTGTTATTACAGCAAACAACAAGTAAGTGAGTATTTCTGAATGCTGATACAAATAACAGGTTAGTGATCATGTCTGAATGCTGATGCAAACAGCAGGTAAGAGATCATGTCTGAATGCTGATACAAATGACAGGTAATTGATCATTCTGAATGCTGATACAAATAACAGGTAAGTTATGAACTTCACTTACCATCTATATTATATATATGTATCAACATTCAGTCATGATAACTATATATATTTCCGGATATCGTTCGCATCATCGGATATCCGAATCGACTTTGGTATCCGGATATTTGCTTAAAAATGTAAATTTTTAAACATTTAATTAAATGTTTTGGCTATTTTGCTAAGTTATCTTTCTGCTGTCATGTCAGTGTGCATTCACGCAAACGCTGTTATCGACAGGCGGTGACACGCACTATCGTATCTTTGGCTTCACAGTTTTAGAAATGTGCTAAAGCATGATGGTATGTATAATAACATGCTAATTAACCGCCAACGTTTGAAGCTTCCACTGATCCATTTTGTTTAGCGAATACTTTCTTTAATTTTGTTGATGAACTTTACAGTTTTAGAAATGTGCTAAAGCTTATGTAAAATAATTTGCCAATTAACAGCCATTGTTTGAAGCTATTACTTATCCATTTTGATTAAGGATTATTACTTTAATTTCGTTTGTTCGGCTTTATTAAGAAGAGATGAGCTACAATTATGTAGACAATTAACAGGTTTGTTGGCAAAGATCAGTTACACATGTTTAATTAAGTCCGTTTGGATCGTAAAAATGAATTGATCAATTTATTATGTTTTCATTCGATCACGGTGATCTTGACTTATTCACATCCACTTCCTGAACAAATCATTAGTTATGCCTTCCAATCTTCATAGACAAATCCAAATGTAACTATTGCAGCGTAGAGCTAGCGTATGGCGGCAGAACAACTAATCTCCGCAACCACTTGAAGAATAAGCACCCGTCTATGGTGGCGTCGGCGACTCCCGATACGAAGAAACAAGTGTCTATGACTGACTTCGTAAACCCTGAAGACTGAACAACTGCAAGTTGATGTGACTTACTAACTTTAACACAAACATTACATATATGCTTATTTTGTTATGTGCTTCTTTATTTTTGTTACATTTTCGTAAAGATTGTTAGCTGCTGTAAAAATTGGGTATTTAATAATTTATAATGTTTTCAAATAAATGTGCTTCGCATGTTCGCATGTTTTATATAATCAGATATATGTTTGATATATTCATTTTATTGTGAATTTGTTCGTATTTCATTAATTATTAAAATGATGAAGTGCCTATGCCTATGGAAATGTTGATTTAATCATTTCCATTGAAATGACGATTTAATTATGTCAATGGAAACGTTAGTAACCCCGCACACATCCGACTGCAACATCAGATTGAACTAAGATTTATATTCGAATATATATATATATATATATATATATATATATATATATATATATATATATATATATATATATATGTGTGTGTGTGTGTGTGTGTGCGGGTGTGCGTGTGTGTGCGGGTGTGTGCGTGTGTGTGTGTGTGCGTGCGTGTGTGCGTGCGTGCGTGTGTGCGTGTTTGTGTGCGTGTGTGATGATGACAATTTTGTAGCGTTGGTAGGGTTTCCTTTTGCAACGACGGCAAACCATGTATTGTTGCAGATACTTTTGCTCGATACAATAATAATTGTGTCTGGCGCATTTTCATCGACAATATCATAATTTCATGACGTAATTATGAGTGTATATCTGTTCGGTTGTTGTATGTCTCCAGGCAGAAGCGATAAGTATGTAGTCTTTGGTATTTATTATGTCTTATGCGTTATTACGTAAGCGCAGTTTGTTTTTGTCTCTGATTCATAATTATAAGTATTTGTATAATATGCTTCAGAAAAAATACAGTAACTGACTATTCTCATTATAAACTATTTTTCATTTCTGGCCGACACATTGGTGTAACTGCTGCTCCTTGCTAATGTCTGATGCGATGGTTATAGCAGACTGTAAATATAACAGCTGTATCCTTAATTGCAAAGTGTTACTTCAAGTTCTTTGCAAAATATGAGAACAAACTATAAATGTCACTCATAGTTCCATTATGATTTACTGCTTCCATCTCGACATAAAAAATTGTATAAATTGATGGAAATATTTATGTTTCGCTGGTGGCTATTGTTAATAAAATTAAACGCAAAGTAGGCTAATATATTTGGAATATTTTCCTTTAAACTCATCATGATTTTTGTACGGCAGTCGTTCTTTGCGATGTTAGCGTTATTATTGTTATTTATATAACAAAAATGACGCTTTATTGAAACAAAGCATATGTTTTAAATTATCATTACGTTTAAACATCATACAATCATTTACTCGCAGGATTGTGATCGCAGGATGTGATCAGCATCAACAACTCTTATCTCTGTTTGACACAACATACGTCTTCTAGGTCAAACACTCAACATACATGCATAAACAGATTTCAAAGAACACCAGCAGAACAATTCTACCTTATACCGTTAGATTCTTTTCGTGTGGTTTGTTTTTGTCTGTTATACTCAACACATTTGAGCTTTGTATAATGACGCGGAAAATGTTGGATATCATCGTAAGTACACTTAAGGGAATGCATGGCATATGGTGATAGCAATTGCACTATACAACACTTAATTTAAAACATGTGTCATTTTTGTGTGCCAGCGAATGAATTTTGCAATGGAATGGAACAAAGTGTTCACAGTACCAGGCAAAAAAAGACATGACTCTGATTTTGTTACCTTTATTTAAATTTGAATTATAGTTCGGCAAGCTTTTTGTGATCTTCCTTGTATCAATATAGATTTTGAATAATAAAATACGACGGCGAGCGAAAACTGTTTTGCTTTTCACTTGGCTTGCATGTGAAATACCTTTGTCCTTTTCGGAGTTTGGTGTATGTTGCAATGCTCATAGGACTTTTCAAATATTCTTATTATTGTTGTTATTCCTACAATTTACAAGTATTTGCTAGATATTTTAAGACAGTGTTGACCCGCAGATAAAGTGTTACCTTTATTTTGTATAGCATGTTGTAACAACAAATATTACCACACCCAGTACAAAAGATATACCACAATCACTTTAACGACTTTACAATGTCGCTGCCCAGGTTTCAACCCGGGGCATTTCGAGAAAGGACTAGTTAACAACCAACGTCAAAATGATATGACTAAATAAAAATATAAGGATATACGAATTCTTCTATAGAAATCATTGACCCAATCTTCTAAGGAATTGTTCTTATTAATTTTACTACTAATATACACCCCACCCGCACCGCCGTCTCACAAAACACTACGGCTAATACTTTCTTGTATGACTGAATTACCAACGTACCTATTGTAGATGCTGAGCGAAGATCAATGTCTGGACCTTCAGCAACATAACGTAATGGACCTGATATTGAAGCTTTTCAAGAAACACTATGCATAAGTTTGCAATCGAAATAAACAAATGACAGAATGTTTTATGGTACCGAATGTTTTCGATATCATTCTCCCTGCGGATGTTGGTAACTTCAAATGCCAGAGTGAAATATATTTAATTTGTATGCCTTGATATGTTTCAAAATTAAAAACAAAATGCAGTTACAATATGTTAACGAGTTACGAGGGACTAGAAGACCGAGGCGTACATCTGGTGTAATTTATCTAATGGACTGTTTAGTGCGTGACAACGCTATGATAACGTCCCTTTTGATTGTAATAGGAACTGTTGATTTATAACTATTCCTTTGGGACTGAAATGATACCGATGCATCTCTATTTAATATCTGTACTTAAACCATATTTTTTTAAATATATAGATACAAGATTTTTCCACGCGGACTTTCTGTTAAATGTCAACGGGCAGTTATATAATGAAGACCATTGTATCGAGTTATTGTCCATGTTTATTTTACAATTAATAGAAAAGTAATTGTAACAAACTTCTTGAAATGTGTACAAGTAATGTAATCGGTAAACATATTAACATTCAATTAACCCTGCAATCAAAACAATGGCATTCTTCTAGATCTGTAAATCGGACGTTAATAGAAGATAAACTATACATTTGAACTCAAAGACATGTTTTTTTCCATTTTACTAAATAACCTACTTATTCTCGATTGCAAATACCTAATATATATCATTGCATTTCCTCTTTACATAGATTAGATACAAGATATACAAATGTGGTGAATATCAAAAATTCATACAGAAGAACAATAGTGAAAACATTCAGGAAATATATATGCAATATATACTTACACATGTTGACAATTGAAAAACTTAAATAACGATTGAACTTAAGCACCCCAGTCTGACCATATTGCCGACTGACTGTTCCAAGGCGGAAATGTCGGGTTTGCTCTTTTCGTTAAATGACTCATCACAAATTTGTTCTTACTTTTCGCTTGGCTTGCATGTGAAATACATTTGTTCTGTGCCTTTCGAAGTTTGGTATATGTTGCAATGCTCATAGGGCTTTGTCGTATATTCTTATTCAATTAAATGTAAGATTAGAGTAGGGAGGAATAGGAAAATGTGTTTAAAGGACAGTTGAGACTGAGTGGAAGTATCAGTGATATGTATAATTCTAAAGTGTTTTGCGAAAAACAACATTTACATGTAGAATTGTCAAGAAATCAACTGTACAGTTATAAGATACATTATTTACATATAAATGTCAAGATTTGAGTCTAGAGTACACAGTAAGTGTGTGTGTACATTTCACATCCGAGTAAACTTGTCGAAAAAAACACACAAGTAGGTTATGATGTAAAGTGACGTCCATATTTTACATGTTTTACTTAATGAACTGCTTACATGCGTACATCCAATATGGCATGTTTATGTAAAATATCATTTTATTTTTAAATTTACAAATGAACTAAATAACTGATATCTCAGTTGCATATACCTAATATACATCGGCTTTTGGATCTGGAGGTCGTGGGTTCAAACCCCGGCAGGGTCAAAACAAAGACTTTGAAGTTGGTAGTAGTAACGCTCGAGACTAAGGGGACAATATTACGCCTGACTCGCCGGTGTCAGTTTAATGGACCGACCGGGTTCAGTCCCTGTGCACCTCATAAGTGCCCCTGTGCTATATTGATAGAAATGTCGCTGCACAGTATTGGCAAAAATGCCGGCAAATCCCATCCCATCCCTTATATATAACAACTCCATAAATGTGGCATATTTTACAAAATGATATACCACCAAGAGTCTACCAAGATCATAATTGCCTTGCTGGTAACTATCACTAAAAGCCCAAAACAACAAGGACACACCAAGTTGTCTAGTTGTGTCGACAGTCTGAAACGCCTGCTCATAAAGAAATATATTATATTGTAATCTTATACCGATTTTACTTATTCCTGTTAAGTTCAAATGTCACTCATATTTTGCAGTAATAAATGATTTAGGTTAAGCCACAATTAAATACATCGAACACATTTAAAGTTTGAGGCCATATCTATAAACTTGATTCTAACATTTTAAGAACATAGTATTTGTAGATTCAGGCACGTGAAGTGAATGTATATGTTTAAATAAATTAATTGAACGTACCAAATATGACTTTTGTTTGTAATGTATTTAAGGTTTTCTGTACACCAACATGATATCTGCACGTTTATCTGGGGTGGGAAGGTTACATAAAAAGAACAGTTTTACAATTTATCGATCAATCAAACTTATATCATAAAAGACTACTTTTCTGATTCAGGTATTTCCCTTTGTTACTTGTTTCTATCCATGTGGCTCCTTTGTATATGTCAGTTAAGATAAGCCAAGAATCACTGCCAGCAAGTTTAGTATTATGTATTTAGTATTAATAAGTTTACAAGTTGAGGTGATTAATAAAACAGAATATAATAGGAAAAACAACAACCTAGACAAATGATTATTTTTGTGCCTAACGTAATTAAATTTGCTAAATTTTTTCGGCAAGGATGTAAATGTTGTTGTATTTTTAAGCAAAATGATTTTAAACATTTAAATATGTATGCGATGTCTATCTAAGGTCTCCCTTCTTATTTTCTCTCAACAGTGGCATGTTCTTTTTTCATGCCTACAGATTTCATACATTTATAAAATATTCGGGTGGAGATTGTATGAATTATTAAACGATCAAAGATCAAGCCCGATTCTACCAGACATGATCTTTGATAGTTTAAATTGTTGTATTTTTCTGGTATTTATTGTTAAACCCCGTCATTAAATCCCATCCATTAGTAGAATTTTACGAAGTATATTTCACTGTTTCTGTAAACTTATTTGTCTGTTATAATTCGTGGGAAGTTTAAAACTTATAATTCACGATTATATATTACAACTGACACATTACTTACGATTGACTTTATAAAGTTGTTTTGTTACAACTAAGAATTAAAATCTCATTCTGAATATTTTGACCTCATCTCCCCTCCTCTTCACTTCAACTCACCGTTAGTCAAAATGTAGATGTAATGACAGTAGAAATCTGTAAAATCCACATGTATTTAAAATACAGCTGCCAGAGATCCAAAGCCAATCGCAATGGAAGACCGACAAGTCCAAATGTAATAAAGTATAATGCTAGATAGAGATAGCCTCTTAACATCTGAAATGAACCCATTGAAATGGACCGTCTTTTTTGTCTGGTCTGTAACTGAGAGTCTAGAGAGGCATTTATCAATTGAATGTAAGGTCTTTGTCCGAGGCCTTATTACTTGTATCAGTGAATCGGAGAACGTCGGTCTATTGGAAAAGAATGCCAATAACAAAATGACTATAAAACTTAATGCAAAAACCTCAATGAAACAACACTTATGTACATAAGTATATTTAAATGTTGTTTTAGGTACAAAGTTTGCAGGCCCTTACGCGATGAGAAGTGTGATCTTTTAATCTTTTTGTTCTTATTGAATTGACATAGTACAATATTTGCTTATTTACGACAGAGAAAAGGTAAGCACTCATATTGATGCAAACACACGGAAAAAAAGACCCGCTGCTGTATGTACTAATGGTTTTATAAGCTATTCTCTGTCAAGTATACACTGTAATTAGAGACATTAGTGGATAATCTCCCCTGAATAAACCATGAATGCAAGTAAGTCCTTTCATTTGGACTATTCGGTTTTTATGCTTGTGCTCTTTAGAGTGTATGTTGACTTTTCGGCTTTTCTTGTGAAACACATTTTAGTCATTATAACAAACACCTTCCTTTTTGTTTAAATGCCACATCTCTTGAAGTATTTAAGCGTATCTTTATTTAATAGTAAAACTTTTCACTGTTTTTAAATGCGTCATATGCAAAACAACGGGCGATAAAGTCCAAACTTTCCAACTAAAACGACATACCTGATGTTTAGACTACCTCGGATATTATCTTACGAGGGAGACAATTTCCATTTCACTAATATACCCCATTGATAACAGTTCGGTATTGGCTATTAAACAGCCAATTTACTATTTCGATCTATCAGCCTCGTAAACATTGAAGAATAAAATATCATAGCTTTTTATGGGTGGATCAAATATTTAACAGATTGAATCATGATTTAAAAATGATCTTTTAAACAGTGGCTGTTTATCTAAGAATGTGTCGTAAATAAGAGACAATACGTCAGCGTTTATATCGACTTGGCACGTCGACGTTTTACTGATATCATGGAAGAGATGGCCTTGAATGAATATTAGATTTATCAATTTATGTGCTATAAATCATCGAAATAAATTATACCTCTGTATCTATAAATCACTCATATTGTCGATTATATTATTAAATTTCATTCGGATTGTATTTGATGTATTTTAATGCCTCGCCACTGGCGTATCTACACTGACTGAAAGAAAACACACCCTTCAGTTCTCCGGTTAAAAAAATATTCAAAATTACTGTATGTATACCCGCTATTCTTGCTTACTGATACAATAAAAACACGATATCACATTAACTTAATATTCATCCTAATAATAATAAAACACTTAATTCGACGTTAGTTGACTTGACGTGATCCAAATTTTATGTAATAATCCTTAGGAATGAGTCAGACTTTTAACATTCAGTAATTTATGTTTCGACACGTTTGACTTTATCTAAAGAATTTTGAATATTACAGAGTAGCGACAATATTGACCTTATAAAATGCGTTTATATATTGCATGTTCATAAAAATTACAGCAATATATTAAGTATGAAAATAACTGACTTTATAGATAGAAATAAAACACAAGAATGAGCCACACTTTCACGTCACTAGAACATTAGGCCTGACAAAATAAAATAAAGAACAAGAGTGCATGGATTAATGCATCACCACTTGCAGTAATGCATCTACCTAAAATGTGGCAAATTATGTTACTGACAAAATAGATATAACAGATATAACAGATATAACAGATATAACAATTTCCCAAAGCAGCAGGATGTTTCCCAGAACAGCCGGATGTTTCCCAGATACAGTGCGTTCTCGTTTTTTCCCTCTGGTTTATGACATTATTATTTTACTATTGGAGAAATAAAATAAGAATATCATTTAATTTTAAATAATAAAGAGTCAAAGAATAACTTTCAATCTCTCAAATCAATGCCTTAATATGATATATATTTCTTAATATATATAGCAATAAATAACTATCTTTACTACTAAGTATGCCAGTCTATTATGTCTATGTTATCTAAGCACATTATAATCACAGCAGGTTGTGAGGGTGTGTTGTTAACACTCCTGCTTTTATTTGTAGAGTTTCTCTGAGACCAAGGCTCAGCTGCATAGGTTCATTATACGCAATATTATATGCTATAAGAGTTAGTGAAGTGTACTTTTACCATTTTATTGCCATAGCTTCTGGTTGGTCCTTACAATATTTTCTTGCTACCTGTATTCGTTCATTGAAAGAGAGAGAGAGAGAGAGTGACAGACACAAAGAGAGGGAGAGAGAGAGAAAGAGAACTTGTAATGCATGTTATGTATGTAATGCATGTATAATCATAAGCAACATAATCCGTTTGTGCACTTTTATTCTATTCGATAGTGCTTTGGAATACATGAACATGTTTTCTTTACAAAATGATATATAAATGTTGTATTACTATTACAAATCCTTCAAAAAGTAACAAAAACATCTACTTTTGCTTATACTTTATAATTTTAATAATAAAATAGGAAAATGAAAACAAGAGCATTAATAATAATAATAAAATAATAATAATAATAATTATTATTATTATTATTATTATTATTATTATTATTATTATTATTATTATTATTATTAGCAAGAAAACCGTCACTCAACTGGACATGTGTACCCATTTTTTAATTTATATTTATTTGAACAATAGGAAATCACTCTCTTATCTTATTCCTGCTTGACAAAACACGAGTTTAAGATCGCAAGTGAATACATGTCAGCTGTTTAGTTTTTCAAAGAGATGTTAGCATTAATAATGGTGTCCTGGAGTCGCCGGCGATATGAATATTGAAACAACCATAACGGTCAAACATAACGGTCAAACAAGGATAAATTCTTCTAGGATAAATCGTCTATAAAATATTGCAATGATATATTGTTATATTAATGCAAAAGAAACATTTTGCATAAGGAGGCCTTATATTTCATTAAGAAGCTAACGCTGGAAAAAAATTGTTCTGTTCTTCAAGCAACTAACCAGGAATGCTTACGATCTCTTACAAATATACGCGATGGATGACGGCAGTCTCCGACGATCTAATTGTCACGTTCAAATTTGAAAACAAAACTTAAAAATTCGATCACTAAAGACCCTTTATAAAGTCACTACATTAGACAAAAGATCGCGGAATATAAAGTTAAGACACAATCAACGTGTTGTCGTTTTTTAAAATTGAGACTTCTGACTTGTGCAATGGTCGTTAAATCACAAGATCACCAGGACAAACCCACGTAGGTAAATCGAAGTTAGTACTCTTTACCGTAATCTGAAATGTACAAACAATATGAGCGAACATTGTTGCCAAACAGACTAGGTGACTTATTTATCAATGTGTAGTTTGTAAACTTTAGTCGTATTTGAAGTGTTTTAAATAAAAACATGGCTAAAGTTTAAATGTTTTCATCTTGACAACAAAGGTAAGTTATGAAAACTACCAATAGACTTTAAGACATGCAAAATGAGCAATTTTCATGATTGCGGTGAGTATTACAACGACAACAAGTCAAAGTTTTGTTGTGATTTACATTCGACACGTGGATTGTTATACCAGTATTTGGCATTATAATAAAGCGAAAAAAACATAACGAGAATTCCGCCCATTTAAAATTAATCTAAAAACGTGCTACTTTCGAACGTGATAAGACAAAATTCTTTTGGGCTATACACAAAACGATTCTATTTTTACTATAGGAATTACTACGTGGTATGTCATGTTATCTGGCTAATTGACGCCTCTGAGATATACCAGGCCATTCGTTCGTAAACCAATAATGCGTTGCTTACACTTAACAGACGGACAGCATGGGCCTTATTTAACTTTGTAGCTGGGAAGAACTTTAAAAGGTTGTGTCATTTTTAGGCGTTCCAATTTAGATCGCAGCATTTATATTCGGTACATGATACACGGCTGCCCCTCCACACAAACACACACACGCGCGCACACACACACACACACACACCCGCCACTACAACCACACACCCGCCTGCGCACACTCCCGCACACACACCACCACCACCACTATCACCACCACCGTCTTTCCACTCACGCACACATGCACACATATACACAAACACAAGATATATAAACACATCTAAAGACTTTTAGCTAAGCTAAACAAATGGTTAATGCTTAAAGTTTCACAACATATTATCTGATGTGTCATCGCAAAACATGTAGGTTTACAAAAAAGAGAGAATCATTTCTGTCATTGTGAAGAGACACGATGTCCTGGGGGAATACGTTCTTGTCAGATTAGCAAGCTGTTTGTTACAATGCTTTTACTTCAACAGTGCATCAAATCACAAGAGGCCTTCTGTCATACAGGTAATGTCTTCTTTATTACATTATTACTTCCTGTTTCACATTGAAGTGGTGTAAGCTTCAGTTACATTTACATTAATAAAGTTACGTTATTGATTTCCACGTAAAGGCAATATCTTGGTTTTATAAGCAAAACGGTTAATCATTAAATTGCTTTTGCGCTGCTGTTGTCTGAAACTTTTACGAAAATGTTCATGAAATTAACAGCATCTAATCATAGTGTATTTTTAATTTTATCATTTGTGAAAATTCTGTATCCTGAAATCTATACAAATGCAACATGTTGTTCTTTTAAACAATACTGACAACTTCATAAATATTGAGGAGAATTTAAGTCACCACTCACAACACAAAAACATATAAGACATAAAAGCCACATTATCTCAAGTGGAACTAAACAATCTGTTCAAAAGGAAAGACAAATTGTGCCATAGGTAGTTCTAGAATAATATTTTTCTAATAACGCGCATTGTCTTTTTAAAAAGTTAAACAAACAGGAACCAACAATTCCCCTTTTTACGTATTTACAAACGTACTTGTGCGTCGCCATATTCATTGCATTACTTTATGGTTAGGTTATATTGTTACACTATTAGAGTATATACCGGCTTCACAAGGGATCACAGGTTTAAGTGAAACAAAACCAAGCATTAACCTTTTGGCTTTTATGTTGTTTTTATGTATTTTTATTTCTGTATTTACCGGCTAGCATATTCAACTTTAAATGAGTGGACTAAATTATTTTCCTAGTATTATCTTCATACCACAGAGACCATTTAGAGGAAGGTAAAACATCATGACTGCCAGCGTTATAATAAAATCATTATCTATCTGTAAACAATTAGCCATTAAAAACTTTTATAAAGAGTGTAAAGCAAAGTGGTTACAACATGTCCATTGTTACGAGTCTCCACAATTACCACATTCTTTCCATTACACAAATTTCACGTCAGGCAGGACATGTAATCATCGGCAGTAATAAGTAATTCGACAATATCAGCGTATCTATTTCGGTGACATAACTTTTACTTCTGGATGTCAGATGATGATAATGCCTTTGTCTATAGAAAGTTTAGATTTAAATATCTGTGATACTTCTTATAGGACCTTTTGTTATTTACTTATTTTCTTAATCGGTTTCAGTACCCAATATACCTTTTTTGCCGACTGACTGTTACAAGTTGGGTTTCCTCTATTTTATAACGTGTCTAGTCTCAATTCAATATTTAACTGGCAGTTAAAACCATTGTTTTGTACTGTTTGAAATTTTAATGTACGCGTATTCACATAACCTTGTCAAAAGTTTACATATTCTATCGATTACGATCTTTGACCAACAGTCTCTTATTGCGTCGTATTATTATTTCAATTTGTACTCTAGAGACTGGCAGACGTCGTAAGTACTTTCGATAGTTTATCAAGCGTATGTCACCGGCATAATAATGCGATTAATGATACACCATCTATCAAATTGGTCTGCGAAGGAACGTAAAAGAGAAAAAATCTTACCGAACAGAAATAATTGATAGTATTTCAACATATACAATGTATCAAAATATATTGGTATAGTAATTCATTGCAATAAAAACGGAAACATGCAAAATATTCCAAAAAATACTTTTATTATAAGGTTTTAGTTTACTTTTAATACCATTGTCATAGCTTAACCTCTTTTTAAAATTAAAATTATTGTCAGAAATCAACAAATCCAATAAATGCCTCCTTTGAATGGTTTGTCGGCAAAGGGGACCGAATGGGGTGCTTAAACTGGTTTTATGGACTTTAGGCCCGTATACGCCAATCATTCTTAAACCTTAGTCACAGTTTATTTATGAAGTTTCAGTGTGGTTTTAAGCTCAAAGTAGCAAAGTAAAAGTGTCACGCAAAAATACAGACATGTAGCTAAATACATTATTAAGATATTGTGTATTGAAATGCATGACTTCATCCATTCTTCCTTACGGGATTCAAACGTACGCAATGAAAAGTATACTGGTTTATTTGAATAAAAAATGTGCAAGCGCTGACGTTTTCTTAAATAGGTTATGACTTGGTTAAAAGAAAGTATTGACGTAGATGACAAAGAATGTCCACATGGTATTTAGAAGAGAGAACATTATTAATTTTATTAGATGAACTACACATATTTGTTGATTGTAAAATTTAATTAAAGTTTTGAATCAAGTAATAAATGACAAGAAATAAAGTCTGAATGGTTGTAGCATCAACTTCATGTGTTAATGGAATTGATGAACCAAAGTCCAATGACCATAAAAATACCCGTAACAGTCTTTATAGGATGAATTAAATTACAACAAAGAAAGATGCATATGAAATCAACACTGCACATGCAATATTGTTGTAATCAATACAACTACTTCTTTAGCCTCATGTGCACACAATTATCTTTGACAATTTCACAAAGGTTTTGCACAGAAAAATGCAAATGATGTGTTACTAACATTATACAAAGTATTAACTGCAGAACTACAGTCATTGTGGAGAATACCACTGACCAAGCTGAAGGGCCAAAATTATGAGAAGCTTTTGGAATAAGGGCGTGTAAATTCAAGGTGATACACATACTCAATACCTCTCGACCATATACCTGTGCCAATAAGTTACTCTAAGTTTAGTATCTAACATTAACCTAGCCGTACGCCATGCTATCGGGCTAATTGATGCTTTTGATATACACCAGGACATTTTTGTGACCTGTTATACTTTATTCACACTAGACAGACAGAAAACATAGATCTCATTTAACCTTAGAGATGGTGAACATTCCAATATAACAAATGATTTCTTAAGTGTAGGCTTGCTCGAGAAAGCACATTATGTAGGCTGCAAAATTAATTCGGAAGACTTATCGCTTTACTTTAATTTACCTAATAAAAAGACAGTGCACACACACACACACACACACACACACACACACACACACACACACACACACACACACACACACACACACATATATATATATATATATATATATATATATATATATATATATATATATATATATATATATATATATAAAGATATATTTAATATTTAGTCACTGATGAAATATCGGCTCAAACTAATATTATTCTACATAAAGATTTATAAAATTATTGATCAACTTTTATTAAATGCATGTCGTTGCTTTTTTTCCTTAACCCTTCTTATTTATGTTAAAGAAAAAATGCAAAAAGTAATCACCTCACGTAAAAATTGAACAAATACCAGTATTCTCCAGAATTACGTCTAAATAACCATTTACAACAATAACATGGGGATAGTTAGGACACAACAGTCAAGCGTATGTAAGAAAATATTAGCATGGTAACATATGTCACAGGACACAAGGTAGTCACATGAAAGTCACGTGTAATGGTTAGAATACATCTGTGACAATGCGTTAAACAAACAGAGCAAACAGTTACCGGAACGGTCAGTCAGCTAAGGGGACTTAAACTAATTTTACAGAGCTATTACCTGAAGGACATCCTAAAACGACAGCAGCTAAAAGAAAATCTGAAGCAATTCTGTTCAAGCGACAAGGGCTAAATCATGACGTAGTTTAAGGAAAGTGACGTAATTAAAATAATGTTCACATTATATTTGGAAGATGTATCAGTATTACTTATTTCTAACAACTACGCAAAACTCCTTATTGTAAAATTGATTAAACATTTGAATCAAGTATAAATAACCTGAGAATAAATGTTTATGACCGCACCATCCCATGTGTAGATGGCATTTAGAAACCAGAGCCTGGTGTACATCAAAGGAAAGTACAAGTACCAATCCGGATGGGATGAATTAACTGGCAATATGAGAAGTGGAGGGCGTCTTTAACAGCCCTCAACATGACACCGGACGATGGTGCATAACCACATGGACGAGCCTCCAAAACATCGGAAAAAAAAACAGAAAATCAAAAACACAGGTAGCTGGGGAAAGTTTTAAAGAAAGAGGCTGTTGAACATTAGCACAACATTGTGAATACCTGTTGCTTACTGTGTGCGTCAAAAGGCGCAAATTGGATTAGAAAGTATCTTTATTTTATTATTTTGCAACATGTAACCTTGACAAGAGCATGCACGTTGTGCACACTTAATAGCTGCAAATATCAAGGCCAAGATACAGACTGTAGGCAACATACATAATGTTATATTTATACCTTCACAGTCGCTTATGCGTGAAATTTTACCAGTGTTTGTGTGTGATATATTGATGTGACATAAAATACTTTATCAATAAATGTTTCATGTTTATCACTGAAAGAAGATTGAAGTGCTGAACGAACCAGTTATTTATAATGTATCGTTGAAACTGGAGATAAGCTATCATCTGGAGAACATAATATGACGCAGTTGAAAATATAACGGAATTGTGGAATAACAATCTAGGCTCAGTGTCACAAATAAAATGTAGACCAAGATGATGCATATAGTGATAGTATTGGCTATGATAAAATTTCGCTTTAATGTGATGCATATATTGAAAGCATTGGTTTTAATAAGATTTAACGTTAATATTGTTATGCATATACATGTAGCGATAATACTGTCTTTTATAATACTGTACGGTAACATGACATATTGTTATGTGCATAGTAGTAGCATTGGATTTGATAAAATTTCACGTTAATGTGACATATTGTTATGCATATAGTGATAGTACTGGCTTTGATAAGATTTCACGTTAGCATTGCAGCTTGTTATGGATAAGGTGATAGTACAGGCTTTAATGAGATGTTACGTTAATGTGACATATTGTTATACAAATAGTGGTAGCATTGGATTTGATAAGATTTCCCGTTAATGTGACATTTTGTTAAACATACAGTAATAGTATTGGATTTGAATATATTTCACGTTTATGTGACATATTGTCATTTATGTGACATATTGTCATGCATAAAATGATAGCATTTGATTTGAAAAGATTTCACGTTAATGTGACATATTGTTATACATATAGTTATAACATTTTTATTGTAAGAGTTTATGTTTATCTGACATATTGTTCAAAGCAATTCATATTGCCTTTAAACTGATTGCTACTGTCATATCGTGACAATAAGTGCAATATTAACTTTGGAATATTATCAAGAAATTAAGGAATTTGTCTTCGAAGTTTTGAATAATCAAAGATCGTCTATTTCTAATCGCCTGTGTTCAAACTGTCAATAAAATGCTTCGCTTGCCAAATATTTTAAGTCCAAGCGTCGTCTACTAAAGCGATTATTCTTGACAATAACTGAGACTTTTTAACTATTGCTTATTGGCATGACCAAGTAAAGATATGTACACACAAACATAACAGTGTCATCAAACAATCTATGATTTTTATCTAAGATAGGAATTATGAAAAAAATCGTATTATATTTAAAAAGTAAAGTATCATTACAGAAACTTTCAACATATCGTAAAAGATAAATGCCAGGGTTGTTTGAAATTTTGAAGTTGTCAAAACTTAATAAATACTCATACTGAAAGGTGCATGTGCTGTTAGATCGTAGCTTTTCGATTTCGACATTGTGTTATAGTTAGTTGATGAATAAAACAGTTTGATTAAAGAAAAATATGCTTCTAAACAATAACAAAATCCATAAGTAATTTTCTTTACACGTAGTTATTGTAGGGTTGGCATTGCTTTCACAAGTAATTATTGTATATGTCCAATTTAATAAACTAAATAAAATATTATTGAGTTGGTACCCAAGCTTGACACGTCGCAGTCATATTCTTAACACAGCCATAGTATTTTCTCAAATATAAAAGCCTTAACTGTAAGAGTTTTAACATGTGTACCAGACTGCATATTTAACATCTTACATATATAGTAGCAGAAATGAAACGTTGTATAATCTACTCTTGTCATCTGTGGCACGATCAGAGTAAACAATTCTTAGCTTGGCAATACTTCTCTTTAGATTTTGGTAATATAATCTTAAATGTACACCCGACATTCCTACAGTGCATATCTTGGAACTGGCAGTATAAATATGCGCTAAACATACCTCTAACTACACAGTTTTGTTGTAACCTGTACGTTTGGGGAGCATATGAATACCTGTGTCTTGTGTCTTTCCAAACTTTATATATGTTGCAATACTCATTGGACATTTATAGTTATATTTTTACATTCAGCGCGTGTTATGCTGATTAATAAACGGATCCCTTCACTATGGCTTTCAGTACCGAGAATTACTGACAGGTAATGGATCTGGCATAAAACAGAAGACAAGACCTCCCAGTTGCCTATCAGGAATATCTGATAAGGTTCTCTTCGTGCTTTATATATCACGATAACTGGCAAGTTGATCATTGCAAAGAAAACACCAGTAAAACCGGCTGTCTCCAATCATCATTATATTAGAGCTAAAGGTAATGTGGTGGTTTGATACAAATGTATATGCATGCAAATGCGTGATAATGGAGGGTGCGGTGCGGCATTCAAACTGAGCTGTGAAGGAAATAAATCACTTTTTAATTGACATTATTTGGCCATTATTGCAAACGTTTGGATGCAGAAACTGACAACGAAAGAAGAGTACAGATTAATCTGGAAAACAGTTGATTTCCAATATAACAGAACAACAACACAAACTTACGGCGGTGTGAATAACCTTCGGATTGGAGAGATGGCACCGGGCTTAGATAGTGTGTGTGTGTGTGTGTGTGTGTGTGCGCGCGCGCGCGTAAGTGCGTGCGTGGGTGAGTGCATGCACGCACGTGTGTATGTGTGCGTGCGTGTGTAGGGGGTGGGGGGGGGGGGGGTTGGGGAGGGGCGTACAATCAATATAAATGGGGGCCAGGGCAAAACCTAATAATGACGTACCAAAGCCTTGGTATAGTAGATAATATTATCGGTTTATCTTTTCACGAAGCGGGTCTAACTATAAGTTTTCTTTGTTTGATAATATACTTTTATTTACACTGTTGTCTTTGACAAAAACCTTTAGATAATGCGGGTTTATAACTCTGTATACAGGTTTAATAACAGTGTGTGCAACTGAACATATATGCCATTTAGAACTGAAAGGGTACATCGTTAAGCCCTACATACTGATAACCTTATATTCACATGAGCAAGACAAGGAGTTAAATGATCATTGTTTTATTTCACTTCAGCCATCGGTGTATATACACTCACATGTAAATATTAATGTTAATATGTTAAGATGCAGGTTGTACTGGCTTGTTAAAATGATATATAATAATATAATAAATATTATATCATTTTCGTAACCATTGCAATGAAGAAATGTTTGTTTATTGATTATTGAGTTTATCGTCCCACCAACAGTATTTCAGTTATCTGGAGACGGCGTCCACTTGAAGCAGATATAATGCTGCCTTCACTGTGTATCGCATGCCGTTAACACCTGGCATGATACCACACACAGTCACATTATTTTGACATTATCTTGACATTATCTTGACATTATCTTGACACCGGGCCATCATGTTACTGAGAAAAACCCAAAAATAATACCAGTGCAAAAAGAATCAACAGCAAAAGGCGTCCAATTAAACCTGACACTGAACATGAAACTAAGGAATATTATAAATGAATACACAGAAAACAGACAAAAAAAGCGAATGCACGATTATAAACAGTTTGTTAAATACTAATTATATTACGTTCATTAGAATGAATTGTACATAAATAAGAAGTGCACGTTGGTCGCATTTAGTAGGTCATTAATGCAAGTCTTTTTCATTCAATGCAATTTCCAAGTTTATCGGTTAGGAAGTTTGGGGAAGATTAAAAACCTTTAAGTAGAAGACAACACGTATCAGGATACTTTCTTCTAAGCAACAAACTGCCATTTACCTTTTATTTAACTACAAAATTGTCCCCAGAATCTAGTTATGTTATGCCCTACATGCGGCACTACCAAATGTGAAGCACAATGACCGCTGGATTTGAATGTAATCTTCTGATCTGTAATTGAAATCTTAAGCAATTAAATAAATACAATGCTGCAGTACTGGAGTATGTCGGTCTGAAAGAAGCTTTGTAGATAATTAGTAGATATTTAAATAGCAAACAACTATTTCGGTGTAGCTTTATGTAATAGCAAAATACATTTACTTATTTTCTGAAAGAACATCTACCATATGGTTAGTTTAACAAAAAAAGGCACAAATAAATTCTACAATTAAATAATACTTAATGGTGGATAGTCGTCGGTTATGATATCGACTAAATTAAGTATATATTTTATTCTTCGTTGCAACGGTGATTATCACCAAAATAAATCACGCCGCAGCATACCAATTGAAATCTATACAATAAATCAAGGAATCTATTACTTTACGAGAGCAGACATAATTCATAAAAGGTAACACTACTAACATCACAGTAGCATACGACCTACGTATAAACAAACGTCGCTACTACGCGTCATATGGCTAGTACGTACGTTATGGATAAGGAGGTTACAGGCCTGAAATGGTGGAATGCTCTTCCGAATCATTTAAAGTGCATTCAGAAGGGAGATCAGTTCCGATGCAATCTAAAGACTCACTTGTTTAATGTTTTCTTTGACTAAACGGACTAGGCACGAGAGCATTGTGAAATGGACTGCAAAGCGCAATATTGTACAAGTTTTGAGTTTTGTGCTATATAAATGTATTTGTATAAGGAGCGTTCATGCTAACTAGACACAAAAGTATGATTTTATACATCCATTCCGATTCGGCGAGGACGTCGAATAGCCACTTACTACTTTTATCACACAATTATAATAATGTTCTTTATTACTTATTTGACATAAATCACATACTGTATAAAAATTAATAGACCAGAAATAGGTCTTAAAAAGGAAAATACTTAATAATGTTTAATTCCATGCAATCATATAATATGCTCTTTCTAAAACAAGGATTGAATTGAGCATTAATTCAACAAACTGTTAATGTTTCTTTGAGGTTGATTTCCGGTGTACGTGCCTTAATATTTATTGTTATACTTTTTTATTTCATCAATGACTAATAAAAAGATTGCTACTTTTATGACACTTATTCCGTGGTGTTTGCATTATATTTCCTGTCCAAACCAATTCTTTATCACAGTCAACAAAATTTTATCCAGTATAATCAAAGGCGAAATATCATATCACATTTGCCCATATCTCATAGCATATCATAAACGAAATTGTGTTCCTGTGCACAACTGCTTTTGTACTTTTGTACTATTCCCAAGGACGTTGCAGTAAAGTTTCAAGGGCGATTATAAACCAAGAATTCATGTGGCTTCAACCGCCAATTTAAAGTATAATTTTATGATCTATAGATGGATGTCAGTAGTTCAAAGCAATGATATTTTAAATTAAAAATTCAAATTAAGATTTGAATGATGTTAAAAACTAAATAAATAAATGGGAAATCTGGAGCATCACTACAGTTGAGTATAATCTTTTTGTTAAATCACACGTTAAAGATATTAAACGTTTAAATGGAATAAAATAAAGTGTCTTGATTTCATCGCTTATGCATGTTTATATAGGTTCCAGGCATATCAGTTCTTTAGGTCGGTTCTTCTGTTTTAATGAGCAACTGAAACAAAACAATGAAAGTTTTGTAGTACTTTGTGATTTATCCTTCAGTTACACAGTTTAAAGTGTCATAGAAACAGTTTGAATGAATTGGAGTTTTATAAAGTATGAATAATTATAGTTTATTAAAACCAACTGTTACATTATTAAAATAATCTACTGATGACTTATCTAGAAGTGATCTTGTCTTTCTGGTATATTCAATATGTAAAAACTAAGACAAACATAAAACAATGCAAAGGCGCTCTTACAAATGCGGAAAACTATTTTACATGGTTATGTAGGTTCTATAATGTATTGCTGTTTGTTTTCCATTGACAAGTTACGTTTGTTTTAGTCTATATCATTGCTTTTAATAATGATTAAGGTATTCACATATCATTTGAAAACTATTCTGTCAATCGCATGAAAATATTTCTTTTAGTATTATTATTTACAACAGATTTCCGCTGTATATGCTTATGACGTATTATATTTAATTTTGTATTTCTCTACCCCTTTCATGCTATGTTTTAAGTTTCACTAAAGTCAAGCTTATCCAGTAGCATGTTGTATTGAATTAATCGTAGCTCGAAGGATAATAAAAGTAGCATTAAACTAACACGTGTGTCAAGGGATTATATACATGTAACTATTTGCTAACTCGTTATTGCTTGCTACAGTCTTAGGCAAAACAGCATCAATGACGATTTTTATTAAAGGTCTATATAACACTTTCCTGTACAGAAAGTAGACTTAAGAGTTGTATTTTGAATAGATGTTAGTTATTTAAAGCAATAGAGAAAGATATAAAGCGGAGAGTTGGACCAGTGAATAAACAAAAAATGAAAACCCTATCCAAGCAAACACATGTTTTGTATATCTTTATTTTAAAACTATAAACGTCTAGGAAAAACCTACTATCAATAATGCAAAAGTAGCCAACATAAATATGCATAAATCGTTTTTAGAGTCTAATAATAGACATCAATTTTGGCAAGTAAGTAAAACAATTCTCTATCTAAAAGTAATATTCAAACAAACTGAACAATTTTAAAAGTTAAATAGATGTATCTCTTAGTCTGTCACAGGTTGTTTCAAGATTAATATGAGTTTCTTAATTTTTCGATATTGTACGAGTTTATTTTTAATTTCTGTGGAGTTTTCCTCATTGAGTGAATGCGAATGTGATCAGAAATCTGCCTGAAAACAGGTCTTTTTTTGTATTGTATTGCTTAAAACTAACCATACTATGGTAAAGTCAGTTTTTGATGAGAGATTTATTATATCAAAGCCAATCAGCATGTCATACATATACGTAAAAGTTCATCATTATAATCTAAACCAAACAAAATGCGGCTATACATGTTTAACCATAGCGATGATTTATCAAACTATATATGCATCATGTCCGCCTGTTATTAAATAAACGTCTTAAATGATTAACATCTCAAACATTTAGTTTCAAAGCAAAGCAATTGTAAATGAATTAACTCAAGTTTCCCAGAATGTACCCGGACATTCATCTTCATCAATTATCCCAATATCTTGATTTATACACGCACGCATGATAGCATTTTAAACGCCGTTGATTGAGAGCATGGATTTTTGGATCCTCGTGTATTTCAGGAGATTTTCTAAACATAGATTGGTTTTGGTTTTCTGTATCAGTATGAGGAATGTTATTTCATCCATCTTTTTTGTTTTTTAGTATCGTGCGTCAGATAAAGCAGGATGATTTGCATAAGCTTAATTGCCAAAAAAACTGATGCTGACGTTATGCCAAGTATCAATCATGGTTGCTTATAAATTAACGTTATAATACATGTATGAAAATATTAATCGTCTTATGTTTAATCATGTCCTGTGAGTGGAAGCATAAAACACATGCACTTACAACATTTATACAAACAATGTCCTAGATTGGTTCACAGTACTGGTTTTAAGTGTTATTTTTTCATATGTTTCTCTTCTTTTTTTGTTTTCTTTTGTTTTCTTTTGTTCTTTTTTTCTTTTTTTATTATTTCTTTCTTTTTTCTTTTTTTTTCTTTTTTCTTTGCCTATGGATCCTTGTAGCAGACACTAGCCAGAAGGAATATATGCGTTTTAAAGGCAGAAATGCATAACAGTTATTATCAAACTACATAAAAAAGACGTTTTTTTCCTAAGAGAAAGAGACAAATTCGCTAAAGAGTGGCATTTAGTTTAAATAAAATTTGACGTAATACGACACGAACTTTATTTTCCTTCCTAATTTGAATGTACATATTTTAGGAATTTAATTAACATCCGAGAATATACAATTAATTGATAATAAATGCACGAGAATTTGTATATTTCCCAGGTGAAGATTAATGGACGTATTGAAATCAAAACAGCAACAAACATTATCAGCAAATATAAGTAATTGTCTCGTTTTTGGTGTTTAGTGGGTACAAAACGACATATGCTGTTATCTGCAATTTCTAGCATTGAGAGTCGCCTTCTTATTCGTTAGGACTGTGCTAGGCAACGTGCAATCTTTAGAATACCATGTTTCTACCAGAAAATGATTTTAATTTTAACATTTTACCGTAATTTGTTCGCTATTAAAAGATAAAAATACATCTTACTGTTAAGGTTCTGGACCTGTAACTAACTTCGGTAAACATCGGCACTCGGTATAATCCGGTTTCATTTGAATAGCATTCGTCGTCAAGTTTCGTATTTGCTATTTTTAGTAATTTTTCACCACGTGATAGGGATTTTGCATGACGTCATTGGGTTACCCATTTCTCCAAAATGGTGGAACCGGGAGCTCAACAGCGTGATCGTCGAGGGCGATATTGTAAAAGTAGTTGTTTACCGACAACAAAGTCATGTTAAGTTGAAGTGGATCATAACTTTTGTGTTGGTTCCCTGTGTACAGGTGAAAAATGTCAGAATGTTTTATGAAAAACTTGTAAAGTGGTTAATTTCAAATATTTCCCTCAAGCCAGCCAAAATCAGCAAAAAGAGAAGGTTTTCATGTAATAATGCAGAGTTTTACATACATATTTCCATCTCCAATACCAACTGTAGGTGATTTTTTGTATAAAAAAATATAATCTGTAATTGACCATTTTGACGTTATTTTTCGCTACAAATTCTCTTGCACTTTCATTATAGTAACATTTACAAATTCTTATAAATTTTATTAGGAACGGTAAAATGCCTTTAAAATCTCATATTATGGGTAGTTCATATTGCAGAAAATGTTAAAACTAGTTGTATGTGTCTAACTAGCTTCAAACTTGAGATATTTGCTTTTATAGATAGAGTAAATTTTTAAACACACCCAAAAAACTCGGATTTATGCTTGGGGGTACATGTATGCAAAGCTCTGTATTTTTATAAGTATTTGTCCAAAGTGTAATCTTATTGTTCGGATGTATCATGACATGATTGTGTAACAGGAACATTGGTTAAAATTTGAATATAGAACAGTAGAATTTGAAAAAATAGTACTTTTTCATTTTTTGTCCCAGCACAATTTACGGTGTTTTTGAAAATCAAGGGTCACTTTATAAAAATGCACATAACTTAAGTTACAAACGGTAAACTTCCTTAAAAATTCACCATACGATGTGTTTTATAGTACAGATTCAAGAAACAGTATCATTATAAGGATTGTGGAAGGTCACCATTACAGGTCCAGAACCTTCATTCTTTACGGAGGATTATGATTTTCTTTGATTTAACACACGTTCATGCTGACAATCTCGAGAAGAATACAACTTAATTGCTCTTCATGATGTTAACTATAAATCACGCTTATATAATAGTTGACACATTTTCTCTTATTGTCATGATGTATATTGCAATGCTATTGATTGTATAATCACCAAATTATATATTTGTTTGGTATGCTATTTTTTACAGCGAAAGTATAAATTTGCTGAAGTATATCATCTCATTAAATTTTTAGACGAAGCTGCATTAAGCCTACTAGTCCGGCAGCTAGGTATGGTTACCGCGCAACACCGCCCCCGCCCCCCATGGGTACTTAAATGTTCGTTAGGGTGTCTAGAAACAGAATCTCCAATGTAATAAAAATAAACTTAATTTATGAAAACTTCTGATTTCCATGGCAACCATCATGAAGTTTTGAAGGGTGTGTTTAGGAAAATGCTTATAACTTTTCCAAACATGGCGATAAACGTCTACACCTTGTACTCAATTAAAGTTTATTGAATGACTATTATGGTCATATACCAATTATGCAAAAGTGGCCTTATGAATATTCATAAATCTTAATGACAATCTAAAAATAGAATTTATTTTTTAAAATGTTGATTAGATTCTTTTCATTGAAAAGCACTTTTCAAACAAACTTAAAGGTTTTTAAAGTTTTGTACATACCACTACTTGTCTAACACATGCTGATCTAAGTTTCATATCATTTGGTTCGTTTTGTCATATTTAATGGGTTGTTGTTTTTTTCGTCCAAATTTGCATATTCAATAATTATGGATAATTTGGCTAGACATCTATAACTAACCATAATTTTGAGGAATATTTTTTTTATCATTCCTTAAGTGGAGGCTATCACTTAACTTTGATTTGAAATAATGAATTATGAAAATTAGCAAACATGAATATTCATATATCTTAATAAGAATCTAAAAATAGACTTTATTTTTTAAAAGTTTATTAATTCTTTTTATATTTAAGCAATATTCTACTAAACTCAACGGTTCTTCAAGATATACGACTTCTTATCTTACACATGTTGGTCTAAGTTTAATATGATTTCATTCATTTTGTTTTTTTTGTAATTTTTTTTTATGTTCGTCCGAATTTTGCTTTTTCAATCTTAATGCATAATTTGGCTAAAGGTCTGGTTATAACTAACCATATCTTTGAAGAATATTTTTTGTATCATTCCTTAATTGCAGACAAGCACTACACTTAATTTTGAAATAATTAATTATGCCAATTTGCGAACACAAATATTGATATATCTTAATGAAAATCTAAAAATATACTTTATTTTGAAAAGTTTATTAGTTTTTTATTTAAAAGTAATATTCAACAGGTTTTTAAGTTATATACAAACCTTTCTAGTCTAACACATGCTGGCCTAAGTTTCATATGATTTGGTTCATTTTGTGATTTTTGTATGATTTCTTTATTTATTTTCCAAGTAAATGCTTTCTCTAAACTTAGTTTTGAAATTAATAATTATGCAAAATAGCCAACATGAATATTCATATATGAGTATCTAACAAAAGACTTTAATTTAGAAAAGTTTATTATAATTCTTTTCGTTTAAAAGCCATATTCAAACAAACTGAACAATTTTAAAAGTTAGACACCTCTCTTAGACCTCTTAGACTTATGCAAGTTGATTCAAGTTTTGTATTATCAATCGATTTTTCCTATTTTTCAATATTTAACGACTTTGTATTTAATTTCTATGGAATTTCCAACATTGAGTTTACTATGTAAAATTGATATGGAATCTGCCTGTAAACATGTGTATTGTACTGTATTGCTTATAACTTTACTGGTAAAATCAGGTATCAATTATATTGAAGACTATTACTAAGCCTAGATTTGAAATTTATACGTATGCAAGTAAGCCTCAATAAAAACTCATAAATTAATCCTACAAAAATGATAAATGTTCTAATTCATGCAAAATTTACACAAACACGTATCAGGCTAAGTGGGGTGCCAACTAAACTTTTAAAACAGAACATTTTGTTCAAATATGACTTTTAATTGAAACACTAATTAACTTGTCAATATTGACATCTGTCGTTAGATTCTGATTAATATGTATGCATTTTCGTGTTGGCTAATTTAAATTATTAATAATTTTAAATTTATGTTTAGCGATAGCCTCCGCTTAAGGCACGATATAAAATTTATTCTTCAAGGTTTTGGCTTGTTATAAATAAACATCTAACCAAACTATGCATTGAGATGAAATGATATATGGCGGTGCCAATATTCGTGGTTATTTTGATGGTCGTATCTTATTGTCTGAGTTCAGAAACACATTCCGACAAAAATTAAAGCATCTTTTGGTAAAATTATCATAATATAATATTTAAATATTTAATTAAATGTACATGCTAATAAAATTAGACGTTTAAGTTGATACTATTATGCAACATTTATTTTTGTTAGAGACGCATTAATATTTCAAAAGCTTGCCAGTGTATTGGTTTAATCGTTTAACAAGTTATAATGGAATAACGTTATGGCCACCAGTCTGTTAATTAATATTCTAATGAAACAACAATCGCCTACATTGTAGAAAACAAAATATCCCAAATTGCTCTCGAGAATAGTCACTAGGACTAACCTAATATTTCTTATTTAACTTCAATATTATGTGTTCAATTTCTGAAAAGAGGACACTGTTATAAGATAAATGATGGCAGTTGTGCCTTTTAACGAAATGTTTCAATAATATCATATTCCTACATTATTAACATTTTTATATTTTGATATTTATTTTGATACTAAAACTTGTTTATGTCACATTTTGTTTAATGGAAACATGATTCAGAAAACCAACCCCAGTAAGTAGATATGTTTTAAAAGGAATTGCCATTTAGCAGTTACATTGGATTGCTAGGACTGTGGTAGGTTGGCAGCTTTCGCGGTAAAATTCGGTATTAAATAAACAGTAAAGAAAAGTTTGTCTGTATTATATATGCGCAAAAAGAAATGAACACTATATAATAAGAATATAATTGTTACACTAATGGAATATGTACTATACAACAAGTTAAGAATGTTTTATATCAACAATTAATATAAATATAAACTATAGACAACATCTTCTGTAATGTTTAAAATATAACCTTTAATAACCACCTTAATATAAACTCAATCGTGATTGTACCATAGATACATTACTGTAAGTTTAGTAAGAAAACAAGCAGTTAAAATACCAGGGTTTAGTATATACACAAACCATTCTGTTCGCACCATTTCCCCCTCTGGAACGTATTTAAACTTAATTAATGACCATATGCAAGTAAGGGAACTGTCTTTTGTTTAACTTCCACATGCTCTCAGATGTCGTTTGGTTGTCAGCCAGTAAAGCTCTTCATCCCTCGAGATGGAAAGTATTAAATCTCGTATTTCATAAGATCCCCGCCAGAATTAAGCACGGCTTTAATATAATAATGTCATCTGCTTCTATGTCTTTACCATGATTCTGCAAATGATGAACAGATTTGTCTCACTGAAAGCTTTACTGTCCCTGGTGATTTACTGTCTATGAATGCTGTAAAATATCTTTATAGAAAGCCGTTTATTTTATTTATTTATTTTTGGGGGCTGATGCTTTTTCGGAAAATCAAGACTTTGGATGATTGGATCTCTGCAGAAGAGGGCGTGAAAGATAATTTTAGTTGAAGATACTTCTAGTGACTTTGCTGAACGTTAAAGAAAAGCGTCGACAAACTCATACAAAACCTTTTAAGCTATTGTAATTTAATATTACTACAGTAATAAATTTTCAAGTTAATTGTAATGTAATATTTCCATATTAATAAGTTTTCAAGTAAATAATAATTTTTTAGTAGTTTCAGTTGAATAATAATAAGGTGAATAATAATTGTTTAGTCAGACATCTCGTCGTTTACATAAGCTAGGTTCATTAAGTAAATTTTGAGTGGGACAAAGAATGACATATTTATAATCAAATCAAGGAAATATGCTATGACTAACGGCGAAACTAAGACAAACAACAGTCATGACGCACGACATCACCTGATTCGGACTATGATTAATTCATACGTCAAAACATAAGAAGAAATCACCGCGCTGGTCAAAAGACACGATTAACAATGAAAATACTACTTTTAGCTTTTATTAATGCTGATATCAGAAATAATAGCCGTGTGCGGCGCAATTAGCAAAGGAGATGAGTTACAAGTGAGCTACTTTAACCGCCCTCCACGATCATATAAGAAAAGCATTGATGCGAAGCATCAAAGGGCGACGCAACAATGAAAATCAATATTTTTTTTAGAAATAAACATATGACTGATTTTAATTATTAATTTAACATACCTAAAATCACTGGAATAATTTCATTCTTGTATATAAGGCTACTTATATGTACAAACTGCAATCCTTAAAAAGTGCTTAACATGTCTTTATTAACAAGTATAACCGTCAGATGTACATAAGTGTTTAGAAATTTAGAAATTAAAAATACCTCGTTTCCGTGGAAGTTACAAAGAATAAATAAAAATAAAAAATAAAAATAACATCATTTACCGAATTAGGACCCGTAAATTGAGAACGTGTAAATCGCGGAACTTCCTAAATTCAGAACGCCTCGCCCATGTTCACTCACCTGTTCTCTAGCGAGAATGGCCGAGGAGATCCGCTCGCAAATGCATTTTTATAGCGTCGCCAATAAGTGATCAATGATCTTAATCAATAATAAAAATAATTAACATTTGTTATTGATCATTTTTTTTTGTCTGTTTTAATGTTTCGTGTGTTATATTTATTGCAAAAACAAAGAAGACAAATGTCACACACAAAAATATTTATTGCGAAGGGATTCGATCATTCCATCACCGTTTACATCAAAACAAATCCAAAACCACTGCACTATTCCACGATTGTCATCTGTGTGTGACTAAAATTGATATTATTCATAATATATTCACTACAGACCCTATTGATCTATTTTATAGAATTAGAGAAAACAGTAAATTTTAAACAAATATGGACTCTGAAATGCATGTTAGAAATTGGTAATCGTCTTTACTATTTCTTTTTAAGCATTCTATAAGACATATGAAAAATAAAGCTTAGACAACTTTTACCAGCTTAAACTTGAGATATGCGAATTTTAAGATTGTACCCCTCGTTTCGGATATGACCTGAAAAAATGACAACAACTGACAACGCAAACCCTCTATAATTTTGCCAAAAAAATAAATAAATTAACAAAATTTTCTTTATAGAGTACATATATATTTGCTTAAACTGAATAATACATTTTATTTGGATTTATTCCATCAGAAAATAGGCAAAATGGACTTTTATGAACAACATCCTAAAACACAACTGATTTTTTTCACTTTTTTTTCAAATGTGTGATTTTCCAGCTAAAATCGTAAAGATTTCTATAATCATTTATCAAAAAAAAAACATATATATAAATAATCTACGATGTATAAGTGACAAAATATCAACAACAAAAAAAAACTTTTACCACGTAGTTATTTCACAACATACTGGTTTATGACTATGGTGTCAAATTCCAACTGAGTTAATCTAAAGCAAATTTGTAGAAAATATTTAGCTTTCTTCACAAACATAAACTTATGCCTTTTTTAAAACTTAAAAAATGGAATTATTTGAAAAAATAGCCAGAAACTTGTTTCCTCTCTAATTTTAAATGCTAACAATTACATGAGTATTGTTACAGAATGTGACAAATGGTCCCGGCTGCAGCTTTTATGCAGGTTAATTGGATATAACTCCACAAAGGTCATAAAATCAAGAGTTCCTGTGCACTGCATGAAGTAAATTACTGTGTACTTTTTTTAAAGAAATTAGCTACGTTAGGCACTAAAGTATCAAGTGTTCTTTTAGTGTTTATAACACGAGGTTGCCCTCTTTATTTTTCGATGTAAAGGTAGAATGCAGTCCATCTTCTCCATCACGTGTGTATATTATCCTAAGATGTTCTAGGTTGAGTCAAGATGCTGCTATATGTTCTGCTGTTGGCAGTTTATATAATACGAAACAATGATAATGAATCAACACAACCAGCAACACTAGCAAAAAAGTCGTCCAACTTGTTAATCTTTGACACTGCTGACAGAAGGAAAGAGAAGTCAAACTTCCTGCCATTGTGTGCCACTAACACAACTTGATCAAACCTTTTCAGCCACTTGTCAACAGCACATTGTATACTAACAGTTTCTATTGTAGCCCCATTTACATACGTAACACCATCTACCACACTTATTCCAGTGGTCTGTTGCGCTCCATGCGAAATGGGTTCCTTTGGCAGCACATACGTAAAAAACTCGCTACCACTATCTAACTCTCTAGCAGCTATCTGTGTTATATGTGGTATTCTTCCATTACGAACTGAAGCATAAATAAAATTCATAAATTCCTAAATAACACACACAAAAATCATAATTGTCATCTCAGTCACACAAGTTGTCTTTATTTACAGATACTGGTAGAAAAAATATGAGAATAAATTATTTTTTAATGAACCATATTAATCAAAGCCCTACAATATATATGGAAGTGATGATCAAAAGTGTTGTTAACAAAGCCAATAAACCATGTCTTAGATTTAAAAACTCAATGTATGCTAATATACTTACTGAGATCTGATTTTCTAAATGGACTTCTCTGCCCATCTCGCCATCTTTTTCAGATTGGCGTTGCTAGTAGTTGGAATGTTAAGTGCTGCTATCATGTGGTTTACTTTTTGTGGACCTCCCAGACTGTCAATCATAGCTGTAAAAGAAACGAACTGATGAGCATGGCATCTGGAACTAACAATTCTGTTTTATTTGTGTAAGCGTGACAGTAAAAAAAGGACTGGGTGGTGGATGCTGTACACCTCTAAAAGAATAATTTATTGCTAAATTAATTAGCACAATAATGTTTGGCTGGTCCAGAAGATTGTGAAAAAAGTAAGAAGACCCACTCACCACTGAAGCTCATATATTAGTACGAAATGTTTTGGGTACGAATCTGGAGTATTATTTCAATGACAAGGTAACAAAACAAATCAACAACTAACATAATCAATTGGATTGCAGATGTTTTATGCACCTGTTATGGAAATCAATTCTTACCTGTTCCAAGCTATGTATTCACGGCAAAACTTCATCTGACCATCTTTCCATAAGCCACAGTGTTCACCTGTCCACAGTCGCTATTTAAGCATTTAATATATATATAACCACCTAATCCTTTTTTAGTTCCACAATAACACTATCTGAACACAGTGGATTCGGCCTAAGTCTACATAAAGGACAAAATTTAAGTCCTTTAACCAACACGGAGAATTCGACTATTCTGCGTCCTATTTTCCAACTTTCATACTCCTTGGGCGACCAATGTCCACATAATCACAAACACGGTAACTCACAATATAAGTATGATCTTATTTTTCATTAATTTCCTTTTTGACAGTGCTTTTGGGCATGATTTGCTAAATCGATCGTAGCGATCGCGTCTTTTCGACTCCATTTTTGCAAACCGGATGTCGCTATCACGTGGTGTTTTACTTTGGTCACATGGTCGGTAATATGAGGTTCCGAGGGTCTACGCTATTACACGGAAAAGTAGTAATTTTTAAAATCCATAATCCTTACTGCAAAGAACAACTTTACATATAACAATAATACTGCATACTCGTGATAGTTATAATATAAAAAGAACATTATTTACCGAAATAGGACCCGTACGTTGGGAATGTGTAAATCGCGAAACTTCCGGAATTCGGAACGTCTTGTCCGTTTTCCCTCGACCATTCTCTAGCTAGAACGAAAATGTCCGAGGACATCCGCTCGCATGTGCAAAAGTTTTCAGCATTCCATATATAGGCGGCGCGCTCAAGCGTCGCCAATGAATATAAATGTGTAGGTACTTTATGCGAAAAAAATCAATCGAATAACTCTTTTGCCCCTTTTTATAAGAACTGTTATTTATTTTGGCAATACCATTGCTTTTTTCGGGATATTATATTTGTTTTCTCTTTCCTGTATTGAAATTGATGCGGCTTTTAATTAAACATTTTTATCATAGATTTGCATTTTAGATTGTTACTTCTGTTTCTTTTTTAAATATATGAGTTAAATACACCAATTAAAATGCATGATTTTTAATTATTGTGTTTGCTCTATATACATAATCTACATTATTTATTATATATAATAACACAATATATTTATAAAAGTTTAATTAACGTTTTATCTAGCAAGTTATGAGAAAGAAATAATGGACATGAAATGCAATAAATGTACATGCTGAAGCAAAAAACAAACAAACAAAAACTGATTTAATATTAGTGCTGGCAGGTTAAATCTCGATCTGTTTATAGCGTTGACAAGTAAAGTAACCTTTAAAATACCAAATCTCGAAACATAAACTTGTGAACTTGTAAACTTATATGGAGACTCTGTTTGTTTGATAATACTGATTAGGGCAATCTCAGATGAAATATTGCCATTTTACTGTCTGATTATGCGCAGATAATTAAGCAAAGGTTCTTATCTGTGATGCCAATAGGAATGTTTATTAAGTTGTAACTCATTACAAAACCCCTTCATGAAATGTCTCGTCTCGACCGGGATTCGAACCCACGCGGTGAAGGGCCGAGGAGTTACAACTCAGCAACTCTTGCCGCTCGACCACGGGCTCCCCTTTATATAACTATATAAATTATATATTTATACATTATTTTATTTATATATAAGATGTTATGTGTATGATTGGTATATATATTTATTTGATACGCCAATCGATGCCAAAAGCTCGACAACAGCATTTTTCCACACTCGCCGGATAAACTGTCTGCTACTTATCTTATTTCATTTAACTATTACTTTCGAGCGTCTTAGTGTATCCTTGAATATTTTGTTGAAAAATAAAATATCAAGACAAAGACTTAATAAGATGAGACTTTTACAAGATAATTCATGTCGGAGAGTAGTTATTTTTAAGGATATTAACTCATAATAAACACGTGTGGAACAAGTATCAATAAACATGTATAAAATCTAGTTTAAGTATCTCTTAAAGGGTTTTGACAAAGAACAAAACATTTACGTTGTATAAGTAAGCTGACTTTATTGAAACACGACTATCCGGCAAATAGAAACATAGGAACCCCAAACAAGTTTAGTTTAAGCAGTCAGAGAGCGGTAAATAATGTTCTCCCTTAAAAGGTGCTAACAAGCGAATGAAGTGACATCCTAAACGCAACCGCCTGAGTAGATAAGTATACACGACGTTGAATAGGTAGAACCTTCAGGGGAGGGGTGTGTAATGTGTATGTATATAAGAATGCAGTCCCTAAGGCCTAAAAAGCTGTGTCCGGCAGTGGTAGAAGAATGTAGTGTTATTAAGCATTTTCGTTGAAAGCTAGCGTATAAACTAATAGCAATCACAACAACGGGCGTTGAACGGTGACTTACAACGCATTGTTCCTTTAAATATTGTCTGTATACATCTGAGTAGCAAAGCACCGAGTACAGAGGGGCCCGATTGTTCTTGTCAAGTTACTAATTACCGATACTATGATGTTTTTGTTACAATTTTTGAGTTATAGTGTATATGCATTTTACAACTTCTATGTTTTCTTTCCAACCAATTGGCTGAATGTCCAATTGAAGATAAAACTTCTTTTTGTGACGTTGTCAGAGTTGTATGTGGAACAGCGTGACTTCATCTATGCAATATATTTACACCATGTCCGCCTTTTTGTCAAGTTCATTACTTCCGTCGTTCTTGTTCTGGAAAGAATGATTTTACAAATATAAAACTTTATAACATTTTCAATATATATGTTTGACATATTGTTTACCCTTTTAACCAACCATCTTTAAATGACTCAAATGTTAGTGCATGTGGTGAAAATTGGCTTGAGTCGCTTGGAACTCATTAAAATACTTGCGGGTGCTGTGAATACTTGCATCGTTATGGTTTGTTGTTTTCGTTTGTTTTAGAAATACATTGCAGCGACCACTTATGAAAATTATAGCGACGTCAAGAAATTGTGGTGGAGGAAAACACCGGACAAATGTCTAGGCATTACCACAGGTGCACCACAGGTCAACTGAAAGATTCTCTTCGCGCATTAAGTCCTTCGCCCCGAACGGGACTCGAACCCATACGTTGGGAGGCTAAGCATTCAGAGACTTTCTTTATGAATAATGTGATCGAAGCATTTGATAAATGTTCGTTATGCTTTTTCGTGTTTTCCAAAATGGTCTACTCATAGTAAATGTGTAAATTATTAAATGTTAAAAATATCAAATCATGAACGCTCAATATAGAAATATATTGATGGACCAGGTGTCCTCTCTACATAATGTAGTGTCAATTAAAACTGTAAAAGTTTATCATAAAGCATTAGTTCCTTCTCACTGTCGTACGCAGATAAATTCTTAACACATACTGTAGTAGTTCTAATTAACATTGCAATTAGAGTTAGTTGACTTTGAGAAGAAATTTGACAATACCAAACTCAGGGATAGTCACTCGTACGTTATATCGAGTGTATTCCTTAATATTGTTAAGTGAAAATGAGTTATTGTCAGAGAAAACGAAAGTCAGTGATTGTGCAAAGAACCGCCATTTTGTCGAAGTGCTTACAACGGCAATACTAAAACGAAAAAGTAATTTATTGTAGACCTAAAATTGTAAAATAGATGTGATATTACCTAAATAAGGAGAATGTGAAGAACGATACTGACAACTGCATGACTAGATACTTGATACCAATATTAAATAAAAGCTTATATATGTATATCTTACCGGAATTTTCGTTGTCATCGTCACCTAAGTTCTCTTCTTCGTTGGTTTCGTTGTTTTCTTCCCCTTCCTCTTTGTCTTCTTGTACACTTTCATTTTCGTCAACGCCACTGTTTTTATTTTCCACGACGTCCTCGCTTTCCTCCCTCAGCAGTTCATCTTCGTATGCTTGATCTTCATCGTCAGTTAGTATACCTCCTTCGAAAACCCGGATACTGCAGTTTCTTAGCAGTCCTGTCGCCCAGGAGGCAATGTCCGGATTCAGGACGTTCAGGTAGATGCTGAAGTCACCAGGAACACCGTCATCTTCGATGGTGTTGATAGACAGTGCGATCCCTATCATGACCATTCTCTCCAATGCATAAATGTTTCTTACGTATGCACTGCCAGTGTCAGCGTGTTCATTCGTCCTGTAGTCGAATGAAAGTTTACAGAAAAAGATTAAAAAGCCCCTACACATTTTAAATACATCGCAGTGGTGTTGCGGTCATCATAGCGTTGTCGCAGTTGAACGAACCGTCGGAAAAAGGACCGACTGTGGCTTATCATGTGTCAGGCCGGAACAGCTCTTCTCGACATATGGCCAACATAAACAACGTAAAACAATATCGAATAATATACTACAACAAAGGATCTATTAACTGCCGTGCGATTGTTTCTATCTAGTGTGAACTGCCATTAGACTTATACTTATAACTTGTCTTACTGTGTTTTGCAATGAGGCTCTAAATGTGACTGCTGCACATCTTAAAGAAAGTCAGAGACAGTCGGTGGTTATCAGGCCAGGTGCAATTTATTGCAGTTAAAAGCTCTAATGTTACTAGGACTTTTAAAAGCCGTTAAGACATACATACTCTGTACGAATCCGATTGCCGACACAGAAGAACATTGTGTCGCTTAGGTCGGGAAAGACTTTTTGACAGTCTGACGTACTGCGAATAGACGTTTGGCTTTGTTTGAGACTGTCCTCCGGCAGGGGATAGTCCCATTGTTTCTCACTTTTGATACGCCAGCCTGCGATATAGCCAGGCAGTTCGCTACTTTCCGAAGATCGTTCTTCTGACAACATAAGTTTTGCATTCTTCCCAACAATATCGTCTGCAAAACAACAACACAACATAAGGTCTTGATATACACACAATCTACTAAGAATGGCCACGAATCATGTTACACTAGACGCAAATACGTCCAATAACAAAGTTTAAACGGTCCTGTATTTGCAAATATGTCTTGGTTTGGTTAGTATGACAAAGAGAGTCGCAATCTTTTTTCTTCTGAAAGGTCGATTGCATACATTATATTTGCCTCTGTCTGTGTTTTATCATCGGTGGAAATCACGATAGTGGAAACTCTACTGGGTGCATAACCAATATTGTTAGGTCCACAAGTCCCAACATGGTGACTGGTTTTACAAAGGAAGAAAAGATTGACATTATGACAATGTTGATAAATGCTTCCACCAGTAAATTTGGGTGAGTGGACCTACCGACGCTGGTCAGCTTGAATAATTTCTCACAGGATTTCAATTTTGGGGATTCTAGAGATTGTTAGCTGAGGGTTGATTTAGCTCGGCAATATTGTTATGTTTCATTTGAAGGAAATCTGTATCTAGGTCCACCGGATTTGATAATGTGTTACTTAAGGGTGTTTTACCATTGCCGGAATAGCAGATAGGTCGGATGGATTTTGCCAAAACAGGTCTAGTGAAGTTTTTTCTTCCAAGATACAAAAGAGCAACGTCATATTCCCTTACGCCTTCTGGCAGCTTGATACCGCTATAAGAGGGATGAATGAAGATCTTGCTGACAGGCACAACTATTTCGTTCTGGTCATTTGCATCGAGCAAGTTGTGATCTCCAAGATGGACGTTCACCTGTGTCAACAATAAATAATTTACATAAGGGATGTCAACGATTACTCGAGTAGATTATACTCGAGTATTAAAACTACTATTCGAGTACTCGTTAAAATGGGGAAGTAGATTTAAATATAACAACAATTAAAAGCCGTAAATTGGACAGTAACCAACTGCTACCAGTCGCATTACCCAGTTCCTCCTTACCATCTGACTGCCTTATAGATCGTTGATGCTCTACATCCTTTCCGAGCAGGCATCCCATTGTCTGTCAGTTAATAAATCCCATGTATGGTCACCTTTTCGCTAATAAATTCGTGTCAACATAGTACCCCGCATACACCACTACAACATTACCTTTACAGTTTATGACACGTTAATTATTCGCTAAATGGCATTCCTCAGCACCACCCACCAATTGTTCTGATCGGGTTCATGAAAAGCTTGGCAATTACTGATTGGTAAAGAAGGAAATACTATTTTTCATTACAAATTACCCTAGCAACAGAGTTGCAAAATGCATTCAATATGGATATGACATATATCGCCAATGCAAGGAAAATGATCGTATTTAGTAATCTTATATATTTCCGACAAAAAGCTAGATAACATGAAGTGAAAAAATATACAGAAAATGACCGGATAACTCGAAGACTCAATCTGAGAAGTGCCCGAGTAATCGAGTACTGATTTTTGTACTCGTGGACATCCCTAACTAAATTCACATATATATTATTTTCTCTCTATCCATCAAAATTGTTGTTAGTGTTGTTGCTGTTGCTGTTGGTTGTCGTTGGTGCTGTTGTTATTGTGGTTGTTGTAACTCTTGCTATTGCTGTTGATATTGCTGTTGCTCTTGATGTTGCTGCGCTGTTATTGCTGTTGCTTCTGCGCTTATTGATGTTGTTCCTATTATTAATGCAGTTTGGGTTCTTGCTGCTGTTTTAGTTGTTGTTTTTGTTGATGTTGTTGCTGCTGCTATTGCTTTGTTCTTTTTAATGTTGCTGTTGTTGTTGATCATGTTGTTGTTGATGTTCTTTTTGCTGCTGTTGTTTTTGTATTTGATTTGTTGTTTACATCAAACTCTTTTTTAAAACAAGAAAATATATACACTGAGTCTGCAGAACTCGCATGTAACAGACAAATAGAGTAGCTCCGCCTAGATCTGCGTTATTCGCTGAAGAGACCATTTCAATGTGTATTGTTACCTTTGCATGTCTGAAAGCAAATATCCAGTATTTTATTCTGGCAAATAAAAAGTATGATAAGCTAAATTTACAATTCTACGTCCTCGGTTTTAGCTTTTAAAGCGATAGCAAATATTACTAACCCAATTCGTGTCAACGGTATGAACTGTATGACTTGTAGTGTTGACCCAAGTAACGCAATGAGCAGGCGTCATGAACCATTTGTCACATAGCAGAGTACCGGCACAGCTGGTAGCCAGGCCAGGCACATCGTCAGGTTGAACCACGCCTATCCACCCATGCCATGGCCACGCCCCCTAGCAACCAAATGTGTATGTGATGGTACTATTTGAATTGCAAGATAAAAATGATTATAGAAATAAGATCTTAACACTAGTTAAACAACAAGAGGGCCATGATGGTCCTTAATCGCTCACCTAATGACACAGGCTTTACGTAGGCTCAAATCTGGCATTAAGTAATTAAGAGTAATTAACTTAAGAAATCGTTGGTGAAGATTGGACCATTAGTGTGGCCACTGGGTTGATAACATTTTCTAGAATTTTACCAAGTAACCTACTGAATCCACATGACTCACTTCAAAACATATGTAAGATTTCATACTGGCAAACATGATGGTCAAGTTTGGTGAAGACTGGGCCATCAATGTAGCCTCTTAAGTGTTTTCACAAGCTTTTTCTAAAATTTGACCTAGTGACCTACTTTATGACCCCACGAGACCCAATAACCAACTCATCCAAGATTTCATGTAGACAAACATTATGACCAAGTTTGATGAAGATTGGCCTATAAGTGTGTTTACAAGTTTTTTCTAAGATTTGACCTTGCGACCTACTTTTTGACCCTACGTGACCCAGTTACGAACTCATCTGAGATTTCATGTAGACAAACATTCTGACCAAGTTTGGTGAAGATTGGGCTATAAATGTGGCCTCTAGTGTGTTCACAAGCTTTTTCTAAGATTTTACCTAGTGACCTACTTTTTGACCCCACGTGAGCCTGTTACGAACTCATCCAAGATTTCATACAGACAAACATTCTGACCAAGTTTGGTGAAGATTGGGCTATAAATGTGGCCTCTAGTGTGTTCACAAGCTTTTTCAAGGATTTGATCTAATGACCTACTTTTTGACCCCACGTGACCCAGTTACGAACTCATCGAAGATTTCATGCAGACAAACATTCTGACCAAGTTTGGTAAAGATTGGGCTATAAATGTGGCCTCTAGTGTGTTCACAAGCTTTTTCTAAGATTTGACCTAGTGACCTAATTTTTGACCCCACGTGACCCAGTTACGAACTCATCCAAGATTTGATGCAGACAAACATTCTGACCAAGTTTGGTGAAGATTGGGCTATAAATGTGGCCTCTAGTGTGTTCAAAAGCTTCTTCAAGGATTTGACCTAATGACCTACTTTATGACCCCACGTGACCCAGTTACGAACTCATCCAAGATTTCATGCAGACAAACATTCTGACCAAGTTTGGTGAAGATTGAGCTATAAATGCGGCCTCTAGTGTGTTCACAAGCTTTTTCTAAGATTTGACCTAGTGACCTACTTTTTGACCCCACGTGATCCAGTTACGAACTCATCCAAGATTTCATGCAGACAAACATTCTGACCAAGTTTGGCGAAGATTGGGCTATAAATGTGGCCTCTAGTGTGTTCACAAGCTTTTTCAAGGATTTGACCTAGTGACCTACTTTTTGACCCCACGTGACCCAGTTATGAACTCATCCAAGATTTCATGCAGACAAACATTCTGACCAAGTTTGGTGAAGATTGAGCTATAAATGTGGCCTCTAGTGTGTTCACAAGCTTTTTCTAAGATTTGACCTAGTGACCTACTTTTTGATCCCACGTGACCCAGTTACAAACTCATCCAATATTTCATGCAGACAAACATTCTGACTAAGTTTGGTGAAGATTGAGCTATAAATGTGGCCTCTAGTGTGTTCACAAGCTTTTTCTAAGATTTGACCTAGTGACCTACTTTTTTACCCCACGTGACCCAGTTACGAACTCTTCCAAGATTTCATGCAGACAAACATTCTGACCAAGTTTGGTGAAGATTGAGCTATAAATGTGGCCTCTAGTGTGTTCACAAGCTTTTTCTAAGATTTGACCTAGTGACCTACTTTTTGATCCCACGTGACCCAGTTACGAACTCATCCAAGATTTCATGCAGACAAACATTCTGACTAAGTTTGGTGAAGATTGAGCTATAAATGTGGCCTCTAGTGTGTTCACAAGCTTTTTCTAAGATTTGACCTAGTGACCTACTTTTTGACCCCACGTGACCCAGTTACGAACTCTTCCAAGATTTCATGCAGACAAACATTCTGACCAAGTTTGGTGAAGATTGGCCTATAAATGTGGCCTCTAGTGTGTTCACAAGCTTTTTCTAAGATTTGACCTAGTGTCCTACTTTTTGACCCCACGTGACCCAGTTACAAACTCATCCAAGATTTCATGCAGACAAACATTCTGACCAAGTTTGGTGAAGATTGGGCTATAAATGTGGTCTCTAGTGTGTTCACAATTTTTTCCTAAAATTTGACCTCGTGACCTACTTTTTGACCCCAGGTGACCCAATAATGAACTCATCCAAGATTTCATGCAGACAAACATTCTGACTAAGTTTGATGAAGATTTGATAAAAATTGTGGCCTCTAGTGTGTTCACAAGGTAAATGTTGACGACGAACGACGAACGACGGACGACGAACGACGAACGACGAACGACGGACGCCGGACGACGGACGAAGCGGTATCACAAAAGCTCCCCTTGAACACGTTGTGCTCAGGTGAGCTAAAAAAGGATAAAGTAGAGGTGCAGGTTTATGTAAGACTAAGCGTTGGCGTAAGTCTGGTTTTGTCGTTTGTACGGAGATCGCATTTAGGTTTATACATCGGAGTTGACTGAGTCGAATGATCTGATTAATGTTAAACAATAGAGAAGGCGTTTGAGTAGGTGGATAAGGTACAACAAAAGGTGTTCCGTACATCGAAGCTTGAAGACCTCTCAGCATTAAAGCTCTCACCCTAATACCACTCGAACCCATTTGCTGAAGGGAAAGGGATTCTAACCGCTCGACCACAGGGGCGCGTTTTTGTAGACACTGAGAGGCTGATCAAATGGCTCAATAGGTTAGACTGACGTCGGAGGCTGCGATAGATTGGAATAGGATCAAGACTTCCGTGAACTTGTGTAATGTTGAAGGGCATAAAACATGAATTAGATAGGTCAAGAAGTTATGGGAAACACAAAAATGAATAACCTTTTTAGCGTCGCTCGTGCTTGAACTTGTATCGCCAGAAATTCCACACTGTCCATAATCTGGAACATAATAAAGAACATGAATCATGCGCTATTGTAGCACCAATGTGTCAACGGATTAACCAATAACACGTTTAAATATATACTACATATATTTTAATAAAATTAGTAACATTATGAACACTGTTTTTCACTGCTTGTATGAGCCGTAATATATGATTAGTTAACATAGTGTTGCAAAAGTTTTCATCTTGGTGTATTACTCCAAATTACTGAAAGACCAAATCTAACCATTGACTCCAGGATGCAAAGTTCAGAGGCATGTTTCAGCTGTTTTGTAATATAATAAAGTGTCTTATAGAGTCATTTATAAAGTGGCTTCAAAATGTCTGGGATACAACAACTGCTTACGGCTCCTTTGTTTACATGAATTAAGATCGTCATTGAGTCCAACTGAATTTGGTGGAGAAAAAAAGCCCATTTATCCCAACTACGGAATATAGTCTTACAGACATAAACCTTCACAAACGTCTAATCCTCTGCCACGGCCACTTTACCACATATCTTTACAATTTACAATTTTACAATAGTGTATGTTAACACAGATCGTACAACAGATACACAGTATTTACAAACACTGGGCATCATGATTTTTTTATTTAATGGAGATAACGCGTCACTACTACCACAATCATCATCATCATCATCATCATCATCATCATCATCATCATCATCATCATCATCATTGTATTCATTTTCACAAACATCATCTTTTCCTACTTGTTAAACTTAAGCTTGATTAGGATGATAATCATCATCATTGTCAGGTTGTTTATTCTGACAAAATGCTCTGGAACTGTGAAATACGAACCTAACGTGACTTTAATTCAATTGACTGGAACTTTAATTAGCATTATTAATTTGATAGCTTACAGTAAGTTGATGAACATAACATTTACATACATGTGCTGGAAAATATACGTACAAAATAAATGAAAGCAACTTAAAATAAAACGATGAATGATTAAACATAAAACAAAGCAATATGAAATTAATAGAGCATGATGAACGACGATGATGAAGGGATCGGTGAGGACTGTACAATCTGATATACTAGTAATAAAGGGCTGTATTTATAAATACTAAACAATGGCTAGCACCGGGCCTGGTAGCGAATATGGTAGAGCGTCTGCTCCAGGAACAGGAGGCCCCAAGTTCGATTCCGCAACATACAAACGTCGTTAAAAATGCTAGTTGTTCGATCAAGCCAAAAAAAAATGTAGTGTCACGAGTGGTCGGCCCGGTGTCAGTATGATATAACTGTTGTTATTATCATGCTAATTGGTAACAGTAAAACACAGTAAAGACAGCACCATATCTACTTTGAAGTTATCGTTATAATAATCATCATCACAATCATCATAATCATTTAGTTACCTATATTTTTCTCAGCAATTATGTCAGACATCTTTTGCAGGTCATCGTACGACGACACTGTAAACACGTGTTCTGCAAACGGAGGCGAGGCCACTTCCGATAGTGTCACTTTATCAATACGTTGCCCAATACCGATAGCGAAAATCTCGAATCCCTCTGTAAAGAAAAAAACAAAGGTGAAGGAATAAGGTACCATCCTGCTAGAGTTACTCTCATGTATGTCTATGCAATAGGCTCATGGCCCTAAATGTTAACATTCATAACGTAACATAGATTTAGGGGTTTGTTATGTCTCTGTATGTTCGTATCATTTGTTGTTTGGACTGAAATTGTATCGAGGAGAAATTGTATCTTCATTTTTATTCTCTCTAAATATGAGAATGACATGTAGTTACTTTTATATGCAGACGACATCTTAGTATTGTCAGGAAGGGGTTACAACTAGAAATGGCCATGTAAAAGAATTACCGTGGTCGCTGGAAACTTATTGCAAATGCAGATCAAACAGTGGTTACTGTTAAAAACACAACAGAAACACAAGAAATACATGTTTGAAATACAACGCACAATATATTACTAGGCTTACTTGAATTTTGAATTTAAAACATACTTAGATGCAATAAAAATTAAATGTATTGTGAATAGCATGTGCATGTCTTGTATCATCACATAGTTTAGCTACCAATTAAGGAAGATAGGCTAAGCCCAGCAGTAGTATATCATTGAATGATAGAAATTGTATGTTTTGCCATGGTCTAGAAGATGAACTACTATTTTAGGCAATGCCATATGTACATTGTTTTCGAAAAATCAATATAAATGGGTTCTTTTTGAAACGTCCCAATATGATAACAAAAAAATGTTAACAGCCGAAAATCATGATCTATTGAATGAATTATCCATGTTTATACATAAGAATATGAAGCTAAGATCAGTTATGCTCAAATATTTTAATTTAAATAGAATCAGAAAAAATCGTAAACACTTTATTGTGAAGAAATGGTTAGGGTTTATCGTTCACAAATATAGAACACTTAACTATGATTTAGCATGTATATAAATGGTTAATTTACATTATTCTAGTTTATGTTTTATTGTATATATTGTTATTGACGCTAACAATATAGATTGATACACATTAACTAACTCTGTCATTGACTTAAGTAATAAGTATGTTGAACGTTTTCTTCAAACCATGCACTCATAGGTCAGATAGCCTTTAGTATCGAATAAACTATATTATACTACACTTCGATCACACGGTCGATTTGGCTTGCCATTTGCCATATTTTCTGCATGTCGATCCCACGGCCTCTCGGTCTTGCCAGTTGCCACACATTAAACATTTTGATCACAGGCCTCTTTGACATGCTAGTTGTCATAATGTTTACTCTTCGAACCAATAGCCTCCCTGCAGGGGCGGATCCAGACAGTTTTGGAGAGGTGTATGAATCAAGATCCGATAAACTTTATCGTAGTAAATACTGATATACGCCCTTTCTGACTTACCAGTTGCCATGCTATATACACTTTGATCCCACATCATTTCTAACCTGCCAGTTGCCATAATTTATACAAGACGATCCCTCGGCCCTTCTGATTTGCCAGTTGCCAGTTAACATTCAATGTACACTTTTTTTCCCACGCTCTTTTTGACTTGCCAGTTGCCATACTTTATACTGTTCGATCCAAACACATTTCTGACTTACTTGTCATACTTAATACAAGTCGATCCGATTTCCTTCAATTGCCATTTAATATTATTTATACTCTGTCATAACAAGCCCTTTCTGCCAGCTGCCAAACTTTATACTTTTCGATCCCACGGCCGCTTTCACTTGCCAGCTGCCATATTTTTTACAGTTCGATCGAACTGCCTTTTGGCATTGCCAATTACAATAATTTATACTTTTTGATCCCACGACCTTACCGACTTGCCAGTTGCCAAACTTTATACTTATCGATCTTACGGCCTCTCTGACTTGCCTCTTGCCATATTTTTTACACTTCGATCAGACTGCTTTTCTGACTGTCATTTTCCATATTGTATACTCTTTGATCCCAGGACCTTTCAGATTTGCCAGTTACCATACTTTAGACATTTCGATCCCACGTCCTTGCTGACTTTCCAGTCGCCTTACTTTATACAAATCGATCCCATGGCCTCTCGGATCTGCCAGATAGCATAGTTCATACCCAATGATTCCACACCACTGTTGACTTGCCAGTTAACATAATTTATACTCTTCGATCCCACGGCCTGTCTTAACTGACTGTTAACATACTGTCTACACTTCGTCCCCACGCCCTTTATGATTTGCCAGTTGCCATACTTTGTACACTTCGATCACACGGCCTGTCTTACTTGCCAGTTGCCATACTCTGTACACTTTGATCACACGGCTTGTCTTACTTGCCAGTTGCCAAACTTTGTACAGTTTGATCACACGGCCTGTCTTACATGTCAGTTGCCAAACTTTGTACAGTTTGATCCCACGGCCTGTCTTACATGTCAGTTGCCAAACTTTGTACAGTTTGATCACACGGCCTGTCTTACATGCCAGTTTCCGAACTTTGTACACTTCGATCCCACGGCCTGTCTTACATGTCAGTTGCCAAACTTTGTACAGTTTGATCCCACGGCCTGTCTTACATGTCAGTTGCCAAACTTTGTACAGTTTGATCACACGGCCTGTCTTACATGTCAGTTGCCAAACTTTGTACAGTTTGATCACACGGCCTGTCTTACTTGCCAGTTGCCAAACTTTGTACAGTTTGATCACACGGCCTGTCTTACATGCCAGTTTCCGAACTTTGTACAGTTTGATCCCACGGCCTGTCTTACATGCCAGTTTCCGAACTTTGTACACTTCGATCCCACGGCCTGTCTTACTTGCCAGTTGCCAAACTTTGTACAGTTTGATCCCACGGCCTGTCTTACATGCCAGTTTCCGAACTTTGTACACTTCGATCCAACGGTCTGTCTTACATGCCAGTTTCCGAACTTTGTACACTTCGATCCCACGGCCTGTCTTACTTGCCAGTTGCCAAACTTTGTACAGTTTGATCACACGGCCTGTCTTACATGCCAGTTTCCGAACTTTGTACACTTCGATCCAACGGTCTGTCTAACTTGCCAGGTGCCATACATTATACTCTTAAGCAAGAAAGCAATCGCATAGACAGGTTAAGAGTTTCCTGAATGAACTTTATGAATCTTCTTGACGTAGCACATCAAGGATATATAGGATTCACCATTTTCTATTTAGCTATCATTCTAAATAATTTTTAAGATTTTTTGCGTCAGAGTTATTAGAAAACTGGATTTCGGAAGCACGAAAGACTGACCTTGCATGACCTTGACTACTAGCGGTTAGTTATTCATGGCTGGGAAGACGTAGTACGTATAGAGAACAAATATTTATGACTAGACGTGTCATTTGTGCCCAGGCAAAATCCCTAAAATACAGAATTATGAATGAACAATTATGCGCACGAATATCACCCATTAACTAGAGGAAATGGTCGAAATGGCGAGCAAACTTATAATAGAGCGAGTGTTTCACTATGAATTGACTACTAGGCTGAGAGATTTGCAATATCCCTCGCGGAGTCTCACTGTCGTCTACGGCTCTGCACCAGGTTATGATCGAGGTCGTTCATATCCTCTCAGAATGTCAGTTCAACGTTACCGGACAACAGCGACGCATTAGAGATTTTAGATTCAGTTCACACGGTCGTAATGATTACAAAATAAACTAGTGGTTAATTCTTAACTCATTGTAATTTGTCGTGGCTGGTAGCATTTATGAGCATTTATCTTAGACCTTATTAAAGATAACAATAATAAAAGTTATTAATATTATAGTTTTTATTATCGTATGTTAGTGAATGTGTTGTAATGTTTGTATCAATAAAAGATCTATATTTTAGCAGAGATGGTTGCTTTCGTCTACCTTTTATTGATAGGATTTTAAAAATATGCACATGCAGATGACTATTAATATACGCATTTTTAAAGGCAGGGATCTGGGCGGTGTTGTTTGTATGTATGACGGACGTCATTCCGATCATCTCAGCGTCTTAGTCTAAGTTACCGCACGAAATCGGAAAATATGGGGCAACCGGGATCGGGTTTTTTATTAAATATTCAGATCACAGGGGTTACGTGGGGACGAAATAAACAAGTGCGGGTAATTTTTTACTGAGTTAACTTTGGTCGCATCTGGTAGCATTTATGAGAAGATATTTTAGAACTAGTTTAAGTTAAGATTCAGTCAGATAGAAAGTAGAGTATGTTTTTAACAAAATCGTTTCTGTTATCGCATGTTAGTGACTTTTTTTTTCAAATATGCTCTGTATTTTTAAGCTGAAGACTTTCTGTGCTGTTCATTTGATTTCCCACGAAATAATTTTGATTATTATTCGCACACCTTTGATCGCTTACAGGGTTAAACTTACACTCCCCAAACAGCGCTTTTCAGTGCTTTGATATTATTTTGTTTGGAAACTAATTAACAATTGCATTAATAAAGATACTGATTTTGCCATGTTGGCCATTTTTATTTAGATGTTTTATGGTACAGCCAGTCCCGTAATTCGGATTAATGTAAAGACTTATTTGGGGAATAAGTAAAGACAGCATTAAGGAATGACTTACTCTCTTTTAAAGTATCCACTCTTCCTAACAATATCTCCTTATCTCTTTCTGTTTCCTGGTTCCTTTCAGAATCGGTGACAAAAAATATAGCTTTGTTTGTTCCAACCTTGCATGTAGGGTTTTTTTCAGTATCCCGGCATCTAGTGCTAAGTATAATCTGTTGAAGGGCAGCATTGTAGTCTGTCCCTCCGCTTGTTTTCTAAGGAAAGGATAGAAACAATATTATCTTATATTAGTAAATGGAGGACAGAATGGTGTAAAACAGCATGTTTTATAAAGCTATAATAATTAGGCGACGTTTTATATTTTTAATCAAGAAAAGATTTGTTATCTAATATTCTTTTTTAATAAACTGTCATTACTTACAAAAACGAGCAATGTATCTACTGCAAATGTGTTGTATTGGATGTTTAAGTACGTTTGGAAAATAAAGCTTATTCGTGACATTTGAAAAAGTAACAGCCGAGTATTGCTATGATTCCGCTATTTACTATTATTTTTTCACATTTATAAAATGTTTAATAAAAAGGCTTGAGGTGATTGCGTGTAGCTTACTTATTTTAAGCGCATTTATAGAAAATTAACAAACAGTCTTGCCGTGATTGTGTTAAGTTTGTTTTGGACATCTTGTACAGATGTAATGCTCTCGTCATTCAGACCAAAGATAAGGCTAGCATTGGAGTTAAAAGTGACAAGACCGATTCTTGTACCATTGCTATGACCATCTGCCGTGGCTGGAAAATATCAATGAATTTAATTGAAGATGACAACGATAACAAAACAACAACAACAACAACAATAATAATAATTAAATAATAATAATAGTAATGATGATAATAAAAATATCAAAAATAATTTAGAAGAAGAAAGAAAAATTACCATTGTTCATGCTGCTGCTTCAATTGATGTTGTGGTGTGGTGGTGGTGTTGGTGGTGTTGTTGTTATTGGTGGTGGTGGTTATAGTGTTGTTTTGTTGTTATTGGTGGTGTGGTGGTGTGGTGGTAAAAGTGGTGGTGGTAAATCCATTGTTTTGGTTTATGCAACACTTTAAATATTTGTAATCACTAAATTGTTAGAGAAGTTTTGCAGTACAAACTAGAAACAAAACAAACTATTTAATGCATTTAAACAAAAGTGTGAAAATGTGAAAATAATGAAAACCAACTTCCATTCGTGTAGTAGGCCACTCCGAACTCTTTGACGATGCTCATGATGAACATCTTGGCTAAATTCAGATTCTCAAGTCCCACACTAGCTGACGTGTCTAGCACGAAGAAGATTTCAAGGCCACTCTTCCCTGGGCTGAGTTTGCCTGCAATATTAGGTTTTAATTAACGTTTTAAACTTTGCGACCTATTAATCTAAACGACAAAATCATCAATCTACAGTGGATACAATTATTGTCATATTCCGCAGCTCTGAAACAGGTGTATAATGACCGAGGTCATTCGTATCGTCTGGCCCACGTTACGACAAATCTGCCCTTCGGAAATATTTTGACGTTTCGTTATCAAGTTCGCGAGAAGAATGCATCAAAGTTTGTGACAAATCAACGCGTTTAAGAAGGTCGCTATTGTAATGTTATACTACCATATTAATTAGTTTTCAAGTTAATATTAAATGTATCAGTAGTTTTCATAGACTGGTTAGTTAAACAATAATTGTTTAGTTTAAGACATCGCGCCGTTTAATTAAGCTAAGTGCAAAAAGTTAACTTAGAGTAGGACAAATAATGACTTGATTAATAATCAAAACAAGGAAATATGCTATGACGCACGGGAAAGTAGTAAAATGGCAATAAAGTGGCACAATTCGACCTGTGATTGATGCATACGTCAAAATATAGGCGGGAATCGTGAAACGTTGACACGATTATCAGAAAATATATGCGAGCTTAGTGCGAGTGACAAATTTAGTTAGACTGCATATATAGAGAGAGAAGAAAGTGGGAATTTAGGAGAGTTGGGGAGAAGAGTGGATTGAGACGAGATAGGGAAAAGTTCTTATGCTAAGCTGTTGTTAGATTGTAAAATGTAACTTTCACTAATAAAATCGTAATCATGGGATGATGTTGCGTTCTACTATGGTGCCCCGATACGTCACACTATAATATTCGCTCACATTGTATTTTATGATGTTTACAATTTTGTGGCGCTAATTTCTTTTTTTCTTATTTAATTTGCACGTATTTGATTTGTCAAACAGAAAATATATCTGTTGATGTCTGCCACGCAAAATTGTTCAAAAAACAATTAAGTTTCTAAATTTACTAAAAACAGATCCTGACTTATATGTTGACGTATTTATTACAACCCTTTTTATAATGCTTAAATATAGTTCACATTACTAACTCGTGTGTTTTAATAAACAGAATACCAATGTACTGGTAAGTTGGGGTGGAGACTGTTACGTACAGTAGTACCCCAGCGTTAAAGGTTGCGCTAGTCAGGTTAAGGGTTGTTTACCGTTGTGTTATTGATGACGTAGCATTCGCGTAACTGCTAGAAAGAAAAGGGATTATGCTAGAAAGTTCATTTGTTTACTTTGAACTGGGTTTCGAAAATGTTCTGGGTTTCGTGAATGTTCTAGATTTTTTGGGGGTCTATGTAAGGCTGTATTGGCCGATTTAAAGAAAGTTTGGATAAAAGTTTGGGCATAAAGTTTGGACATATAGTTTGAAAATACTTGCAGCTTCTATATTAAATCTTTCTGTGTTGGGACTTACGTTGACTTAATATATTCTATAATAATATAAATATTAAAGTGTTGGGTTTGGAATATTATTTACATTTGTATATTGATCTGCTTTTGGATTATTTCCACTGTGCGTATCTACGATGACATTCTACCGAAAACTCTTCAGGATTATTCGACGTTGGATTATTAATTGGACTGTTAAAGGGACACCTCCTAAAGGGACAAACTGTAAGCTAACATTTATTTTGCTTTCTGAAAGTTTGTCTGATTTATTTGTTATTGTTTTATTACGCGATAAATTTATTTGTTTATTAAAATAAAACATTATTGTACTACTTTGTTGCTGGCTTGTTCTTTCTGTCTGTCGTTGAGTAAACGTGCCATTTTATAAATAAACTTATATAGCGACACCAGTCGTAACAGAGACAGGGAGTATCTATCGAAATATTTGGCAAAATGGACTAGGTCTTTTTGCCACCCTTGCCATATCTGTTGGAGGGGAGTGTTGGTGGGGCGTATTTGTCCAGCTGTTCAAATTTTACTGAATATATTCGTCATTTTTCCGAATATCATTACGTATATCTAGGCATTGTCAAGAATGCATTACATTTTGTCATATAAAACTATATTTCTGTCTTAAATACATATCTTGTGGCAACAATATTGATATTATTACACGAAAACATTTTAAATTGACAATCTAAAACTAAAAAGAACATCCATTTGCAGTCAGTCTGCAAAACGTACTCAAACGGCACACAAACATAAACAAGTTCAATGGCGATGTAAAGTACATCATAAACTGACAAAAATGATACATTTAGGTGCCTTTAAATGTGGTATCGAAAAGTTTGCTTAAACATGAACCAATAGCTTCCCCGTGTTTTGGAGAATGGAAAAAATCGTTGCTTCCTCTGTTTAAAAAATAGCTAACGGTAAAGGTACGAAGTCAAGTGAGGCCGATCGTCGCAAAATTTGCACTAATACATTTTCCAATTTTCGTCCGATCTTGGAAATTATTATATTAGTGATTAAGCAAATCTTTGTTTTAATTAATGTTGCGTAGAGGCGTTTAGAGCGAGTCTGGTAACTATGAAATGTTAAGTTTGGGGACAAACTACGTATGCTGAATTAGGATAAAATTAAGTTAACATATATCCAAACATATGTTTTTAAAAAGATAACCGTTAAATTTCAAATGTAATTCATAACCATGGCATCTATAAAATTTTCTAGTGACTCTTATTACCTTCTGTATAATCGAGATTTTTTTTCATTATTTCTACAAAAATGAGTCGTTTACACACGCACGCATGCAGAGAGAGAGAGAGAGACAGACAGACAGACAGACAGACAGAGAGAGACAGAGACAGAGACAGATAAACAGAGAGACAGAGAGAGACAGAGGCGAGGAGAGAGAGAGAGTGTCACGGATTTGTACCTCTTCTTTCTGCATAGCCTCTCACCGCGTGGGTTCGACATTTAAGCAACGGCAGCTTTTGTATTTATCTCAAATGAAAACAAATATCCAAAGTATTTGCCGTTAAAGTAATTAAATATCAAATAAGCGCGTATTGTAAACGAACGGAGAAATCATTTTTAGAGAATCTTATACGTATTTATTACGTTGTTACTGTACTATTGATATATCAAAATAACCAGATGGAACATTTTCCTATAGGACTTTCAGTGCATATAGTGTTATGATACAAGACTTGATTTATTACAAACAATTGGTGGATTTATATTTTGTTCGATATGGAAGGGGATATCCGCCAATATTCTAATTACTATTTCTAACTTTCAATACTCGGATTTGTCACTTCAAATGTCAATTTGTAAATTGCAACACAGCGCATGCTAAATACCGCTATCTAATTACATCAAAACTTTTATATATCACATGAAAATGTTAACATTTCAACATAACATTTGAACAATTTCACATTTCCTGCAAATACAATTTACAAGTTACAAATCGCGGGGCGAAAATCACGATTACATTTTACATTTCTAGAACCTAATTTACAAGTTACTAATCTAGAGGCGCAAATCTCATATGTAAAATGTACACCGCATAACACCAGTTCAACATTAGGACGCAAGGGGGCGCTTCTAACACGGGAATGTCCGTCTATAAATAGAATGTATCGCTTGAACTTGTCCGCGTTCCAGTGTACTTTCAAATTGTGATTTTCTTACCGACAGAATCATACACATGTATTATTTATTTTTGCTATACAATTTGATATGACCACGTATGCTATATATAGGCCTATGTTTGTGATTATAGAAGATCAAGTGATAATTCAATGTTATCGGCACATTAAGAAAAATGCGTGATACATGCATTTATAATCTTTCGTGACATGTACTGAAGACCTGCACCAATAATAGTTGGTCCATATTTACGTCTCTACCTTTTGCACAAACTGTATGAATCGGTTTAAATGTTGTTTGTATATTTTTATCTCTCAGGTCTGACCGCCCCTACACCCCGCCCTTTCAACCTCTATGGGTCAACCTCTTTCAATTAACTGCTAATATCCTGATTTAACCGAAGTGATTCCTTTAGCGGTACACAGTATTGACTTCGAACCCTAGACCTCCTCCGTAATCAGGTGCTCTACCACCTTGCCTACCTGGGCAGAGAGCTTTTAACCTTCCTTATTTTTAGCCAGGTATCAACTGGACAGAACCACCAGTATCTAGCACGTTCCTGCTCAACATGGTGTTGAATTAATTCTGACGCCACAAAAAAAAAAGGTTGTAAAAATCCCAGTACCGAGGGCGGGGGTCGAATCCAGGACCTCCTGCTCTTGAGGTAGGTGCTCTAGCAACTGAGCTACATGGGTACCTGCCTCTGGGGAAAGCATTCTAACTACATCAAGTACTCCAGTTGATGTTGTTCAATTCCTATGCATTGTAAACAAATCCGAATGTGAATGAGAAAGCATGTTCTTCTGGAAATGTCCGATATGTATATTAAATTGAATTGAAGGTAGTTTTAAGAAAACAAAGACTTATATACTTGCAGAATTGTTATATATACATTAAAAACTACTTTTTGCAAAAGATAACGCGTTCAATTTGACGCCAAATAACGTTGGCTGTTTTATGTTGTATCTCCCTTGAATTCCCTTCTATTTTTAACTTATGATATTCCGTTCTATTTTTAGCTTAGTGACGTCTATATTTATGTGGAACCGCCACCTAGCGTCTGAATGATGCCAATTCTTAACTTGTACATTAGTGATTTGTGACTTGAGAATTGTGACTTTGAGATTCGTTACTTGTAAATTGTAAGCGAACATTACATTTGTGACTTGATAATTGTGACTTGAGATTTGTAATTTCCAAATTGTATACGAGATATGTGAATTAGATACATGTAAAAACGAACGTGTTTGTGCAAACAAATAGCAAATTTAAGCATATGCAGTGTTGCAATTTGCAAATTAGAAATTGAATATTGGCGGATATCCCCTTCGATAGTTCGAAGCATATGTGATATTTATTAAAAGTGTTCAATCTCCACAGTGTTAACGCATCAAATCGCGCACAATACACTACTTAATTGTCTATAAGTTGTAGACAGATTAGCAGTGTACTATTACAGGTACAAAGATCACCACTGGTAGCCATATATACCGTGTGCCTACAATAACATCCTGAGGGTTAATAGTGACCAGAATGGGGGAAGCGGACCCAAGGAAAATCTATGACGTATAAAAGCGCGAAAGAACAATAAGTCGAACTATGAGCATGACCACGAAGTGTTAAAGGTCTGCGTACTCCCAGCAACACATTATGTGGCCTTTCCCGAAAGAATTATATACGAACGACCCTGCAATATTGCCATAACGACTAAAACGGCCTGAAGAATATAGACATCGCCTGGCAGATCGAGTCCTAAAACATCCTGTATTCGCATTTGTAACGACCGCAGAGCTAGAAATATAAGTACTTTAAACCAGCCTCGCTGCTGGGTTAACATTTTAGCGTCGTAGTTAAAGCGGCTTCCAAAAATGCGCGGTTAAGCAACGGTTACCGTGACAAGTGTACGAATGGGTGACCGTTGGGGAGTGCCGGCCTGCGTTACTTATTTGTTGTCAATATCAATGCCTAACTGGTGCGCATTTCAGAAAAACAGTCGAAAGACTCGCTTAATATTGCAGCTTTGCAGATCAATATAAAGCAAATAGTTAGCAACTGTATGCTTCTCAACTAAACTTTACGCAACGTTCTAGCCCGGCTTAGTGACTTCATGTTTAAAGTCTTGGTTCATCAAAAGCAACGCTAAACCAGAGGCTCCTAGACACCTCCTCAAATAATGTCCTCACAGTCAGTCCTTACACTCCAGATGTTGAGATCATTGAGCCAGGTAGATCTCAATTAAAGAGCCAAAGCGACGACTTCAAAAAACTACAAACTACTTATGCAGAAGTATCACAACCTCTTACTTATACCACCGATACAAAGCAGCAGGTGCAAAACGAAACTATCTCGCATGACATTATAGGACGTGACGCACATCCGCCATCAAAGCCGCCAGATTCTTCACGGAACGCCAGTTACAACATTGACGACAACTATAAAAGAGAAAGCATACATCCAACGGAACCCAAGTTTCAAGATATACGAAGGAAGAAAATCACAGCCGATTTTGTTGGCCACATTGATCCGGCCGTCGCCGAGAAAGATATTGTAAGGCCCCAGGATTACGTGTATTAAAACAAATGTTGTTTTCTTTCATAAATGTTATTTTTTTCTCACCTTTGAAATAACACATAAAGTTTAACAGCTGATGATTAGCATTAGCACAAGGATAAAGACTGATGCTCTTGTTAATTTGACAGAAAAAAATAAATTCTATACATGTGATTTAGCTACATTCCTACTAACTGTCCACAACTGTATCTTACTTCGAATGTCATTAGTTTCTGCGAATTCCTTTGTTTACATCAGCCTCATTCCTCGGTAAGTGATCCTATATCCTCGGAATCCATGTAATAAGTTGTGTAGCAACTTTGTTTTATCCTAGAAATGACTGGCTGCTTTTTAAAGACATTTTTATATAGAATATTCCTTATTTATTGTCTGAGCAGGCGAGCAACTTTGACAGGGTAGCCATTTTACTTGATGCAGTAAGTTTACTCTGCGGTCTGTTTAAATCTCGTTGCAAAAGGAGGTGTGTTGTTCTATAAACCAGAAATTATTATTATCTGGTAGAAAATGTATTATAATATTGTATTCTTTGTCGGCATGTGATTAATTAATTGTTAAAGAATACTTCTCACAGCACACTTTATCTTTTGCACATGAATTTCTTGTGTGGTCTATTCTGCACAAGATTTTCAAGTACATGCACAAGATTTTCAAGCACATGCACAAGATTTTGTTGTGCATGCACAAGGATCCCTATGATCGTCGAGTCGATTCTGTCTGGGACTTTAGGCGAGACGACGACTGGACGACCGAATGGCCTTTTGCTGAAAATAGCCAGTGCGATCCTGAATACTAAAATACTACATAAGAATTTTTAACAATCATTGTTTTAATGCTGTTGAACCTTTTGTGCAGAAATTGTTGTGGGATTATGCCATCGCTTATTTCCTTTCTGAATACATGACAAAGTATGATGTGGCAATTATATCCAAACACAAGTTACTCCCAAGATCTTCTGCATTCCCGTATTAACAAACATTATCCTGCTATAGTGACTCTCGACAAAAAGGGTAATATCTAACGTCCAATTAAGTATAATAAATCAGGAACAGCAGTAATTACAAAGAATCTCTTAATGGAAGTCCACTAATCAGAGTGGTGCCAATAAACTCAAACCGGACAATGGAAAGTAAGGATCATTGAGTTGTCGAAAATGGCGACCCTTAAATGTATAGCTGGTATGTTCTTATGTTATTTTGGACAATTGGGCAGTGCAATGGATTTTGTAAAGTGTTTGTACGTCGAAAATAGCTTCAGTGCATAGGGGATTTATTCAGATTGACAAATATATCAACAATAATCTGTCCATCTCCAAATTTACTTGAACAAAATGGTGCCTCAACTCGCAAGACGTTACGTTGCAGACCTCCCGATTTCGACACTACGACGTACATGGCGTCATTATTTTATATTCATCGGCTTTGCTCATTATATTATAGCTTAGTTAAGCTTAGTTAATAATAAAGTAAACAATGTGAAATAAATATGTATTCAGAAAAAAACATAATATATAAACATCGCGATTTAAAAAAGGTCCCCTCATTTTATTTTGGTTGAATCTAGTAGCATGTATGAGTATTTATTTTAGACCCAACTTAAGTTTAAATGCAAAGTCATATATAAAGAATTAAATGTTTACTACAACGGTGACTAATATGGGACGCTAGTGACTCTGATGTAACTGTTGTCCCAATACATGTATATAATCTCTATTTTAGACGAGATGTTAATTTGCAGCTGAATAACGAAATATGACCAAGTCCTATGAGCACTGCAACATATACCAACTTGGAAAAGGCACAGAACAATGATAGTCAAATGCAAGCCAAATGTAAAAGTAAAAACAAATCTGTGATGCGTCATTAAACAAAAAGAGCAAACCCGACAGTAACCGCCTTGGAAAGGTCAGTCGGCAATATGGACCGACTGGGGTGCTTAAACCGGTTTTACGGAGTTCTAACCTCGCACTTCCTGATGGGTTTCTCAAATGCAAGCAACGAAAACCGATCTATTTGAATAAATTCCAAGCGCTGACGTTTTGTTTGACAAGTTATGACGAAAGCATTGACGTCATTGAAAAATAATGTCCACATAGTGTTAAGAAGAGCGAGAGAGAAAGAGATGTATTATTTCTATTAGAAAAAATACACGCAATTGTTGATTGTGAAGGAAATTATTTTTAATCAAGTAAAAATACCAGGGAAGAAGTGCAAATGGATGTAGCATCCTGTTCATGTGTAGATGGAATTGTAGAAACAAAGTCCTAAGTCCACCAAACAACCGCCACACTGCACAGGTAACATTGTTGTAATTATGAATAACGAAGTATTATAAAGTCCTATGAGCATTGTAACATATGCCATATTTGAAAAAAAGGACAGGACAAAGGTACTCGCATGAGATACTCTTGTACTCTTTGGACAAACCGACTGATGTGTTAAGTAGGCCAGTCGTTCTCTCTGTGCTATACGCTTGTACTGTTTGGACGAACCGACTGATGTGTTAAGTAGGCCAGTCGTTCACTGTGTGCTATACGCTTGTACTGTTTGGACGAACCGACTGATGTGTTAAGTAGGCCAGTCGTTCACTGTGTGCTATACGCTTGTACTCTTTGGACAAACCGACTGATGTGTTAAGTAGGCCAGTCGTTCTCTCTGTGCTATACGCTTGTACTGTTTGGACGAACCGACTGATGTGTTAAGTAGGCCAGTCGTTCACTGTGTGCTATACGCTTGTACTGTTTGGACGAACCGACTGATGTGAATATCTAAGAACAAAATATAATTAATGTAACATTAAGCACACGAATAAATATAAATAATTGATAAAAGAAAAACAAACATTGACAAAAAAGCAAAAACTAAACCTAGAGAATTCTGGAGAAAATTAAAACGCAATGTAAAAAAACTGTCACAAAAACCAAGAACCATCAGTAAAATAGATTTACACAACCATTTTTAATCATTATATATCTCGAAAGAGAACGACGATTTTCAGCAACAATTAATCAACGATGACATCATACAAGATGAAGACCTTGACGCAGAAATCACTTATACTGAATTAAGAGATGCCGTGTATTCACAAAATAACGATAAACGTTGTGGAATTGACCAACTACACGCGAAAGTATACAGAACAAGACAAAAGAGTCCCTGTTTCTGCTGACGAATACTGATTAAAAGTTGAATGAAAGAGACTGATTAAATGGCATTTTTGTACAAAGTATGTGTAAATCCGTAAGTAAATGTCAGTTTTGATGGAAGTTTAATGATAGATTGTTGCAAATCAGCTATTGAACTGGGATGTCTTTGGCCTGTTTACCGCCGAGATTATTGACCTGTCAACTCACCGGATATACTTTTGAAATTATTGGCCTAGACTACTGGTCAACGTGTAATTTCCTGCGGCTAGAAAATGTCGCAATATGTAGTATTACAAAGTTCAGGTAAGATTTTTCTGTTCGGGAAGTAAACAAAATGTTCTGTTCACAGATGCTTATATGAAACATATAGTGAAAAAAACTGTTCTTAGGCCAGACTACTCTCAAAGGGAGAGTATCCAGAATGTTTTGGTGACGGTGTTATCTCCCATATTTAAAAGGCGGTGACAAGGAAGACCCTAAAAACTGTAGGGAAATAACTCTTATAAATATCATTTCCAACATATATTCTCAAATTATTTTAAATCATTAATTCAATTTTAAATTAAGCATGATAAAATATTTGAAAATCAGTTTGGTTTCCAAAACGGTGAATAACCAAAAGATTGCATCTTTGTCTTACATTCAATAATCGCAAATTCTGTAACAAATAACAAGACATTATATTGTGCTTTTGTGGACCTTGAGAAATGTTACGATAAAATAAACCGTAGCTATCTTTTTCGTAAACTCATAAAGAATAACGTAAGCTCTAAGTTTATCTCATCGATAAAAAGTATGTACAGCGTTGTAAAGGCGTGTCTTAAATGTAATTCGGAAGTTACCGATTATTTCGAATCAAATATCGGATTAAATCACGGTGATCAATTCTCCAGTTTACTATTTTTATTTTTCATAAATGATATTTTATCAAGTTTCAATCAAAATATTGATAACTTATTCACCAATAATGAGCAAAAGTTATTACTATTATTGTTTGCGGATAACGCTGCCCTATTTGCCCATACGGCACAAAGTCTCCAGTCTTTATTAAATGATTTAGAGCGATACTGAAATACTTATGATGGTTTTTCTTTATGTGTGTTATGTCTCGTGTCTGTGATTTTGTCACATTTACATTTACCTTGTTTGCCGTTGTCTACTGGTAGATAAAATTTAAATATCTGTGGAAATTTTGATAGGACCTTTTCTTATTTACCTATTAGAATTTGACAGTTAATACTAAAAAAATGATTTTTGAAAGCGAATGACAAACAAAATATGATTTCAGACTAAATAATAACACATTAGATAAAATTCGAAATTTTAATTATCTCGGAGAAACTTTATTTAAAAATGAAAAATGGACCAGAACTGAAAAATCCATCGCGGATAAAGCGTTATCTGCCATACACATCCTAATTATAGTATTTAACCAAGTGGAAATGTCAACAAAAGATACATGTGTATTATATAAAAGGTTAGTTTGCTCTTTTTATTAAATGACTTATCACAGATTTATTCTCACTTTTACATTTGGCGTGCATGTGAATACTTTATTGAGTCCTATGTCTTTACAAATTTGTGTATATGTTGCAATGTTTATATGTCATATATATTTTTATTCATGATCACAACAATGTTACTTGTGCAGTGTGGCGGTTGTAAAAAGTCTCCCCGTGCATGTAATCTATTTTGTCATTTAATTCATCCTATAAAGATTGTTACATGTAGTTCCTTTGATGGTCACTGGACTTTGGTTCCTCAGTTCCATCTCCACATGAACAGGAATCTACAACCGTTTACTTTTCTCTGGTCATTTTTTTTCTTGATTCAAAAAGTTTATTTCATTTACTATCAACATTTTTGTAGGTCTTCTAATCGAAATTAAACGTATCTCTCTTCTAAACAATATGTGGACATTATTTTTCAATGACGTCACTGCTTTCGTCATAACTTGTCAAACAAAACGTCCGCGCTTGGAATTTATTAAAATAGATCGGTTTTCATTGCTTGCATTTGAGAAACCCATCAGGAAGTGCGAGGTTAGAACTCGGTAAAACCGGTTTAAGCACCCCAGTCTGCCTATATTGCCGACTGACCTTTCCAAGGCGGTTACTGTCGGGTTTGCTCTTTTTGTTAAATGACTCATCACAGATTTGTTCTTACTTTTACATTTGGCTTGCATGTGAATACCTTGTGTCTTTTGAAATTTGTGTATATGTTGCAATGCTCATAGAACTTTGTCATATATATTCTTATCAATACTAAATTATGGAGAAGGAGTTTTTACGGAGAATCCGGTAGATATCCTATGATTATTAGAAGCAAATTATGCTTCTTAAATATTTGTATAAAGTTTTACAAGGCGAAAACAGTTCTTAGTAAAAATTACTTTTAATTTACTACGCAGTGACGCTGATAATAACAAACACTAAAATGGTTTAAATTGGGCTTCAAATGTTAGGTTATTGCACGAACTAAGAATGACAGATATATGGATTAATCAAAACAACATAAACAGAAGACATATTTAAGTGATAAAACAAAGACTTACTGATTAATTTATCCAAACATGGCACGACAATAAACGCAACTCAAATAGGCTTGAATCATACAGGAAATACAAAGAATTTTAAATGGAAAATTACCTGAACAGCACACATGTTAACAAGTATTGAATCAACCTTTCGAGATTTCGTGTCATTACATGTGTTAGCTAAAGAAACTGGCAGACATCATAACATACCAAGAAATGACCGCATATGTCAAAATTGTAACATGAATGTAGTAGAAACAGAGTACCACTTTTTGTTAGTTTGTCCAAAACGAAAAACATTTTACCCAGATATTACTGTAACTGGTCTGCTCGGGCGAAATTCAAAACTATAATCTCAACATTATAATACAAACTGTCTAAACAACTTGGCAAAATTTATCAATAACGCGCTTAAGCTAAAGAATTCGCTGGAATAACTACCCCGGAATTTTGCTTTTCAGTTTATTTAATTAGTATTTATATGCAAAATAGTATTAAACTTTAACTCAACAGCTTATTTCTCTTGTTAATCATATTTTATGTCGCACGCTCTTTGTGCACTAATATTATGTTTATTGTTTGTGGCTATAAAAATGTATGTTCTGTGCTAAACAACTTTGTTCTATTCTGTTCTGTTAAGTAGGCCATTTGTTCGCTGTGTGGTTTACTTTTGTGCTGATTAGAAAAACCAACACCGACTTGACAGAGAGTTTGGGTGCAGTCTTATGACATAATTTTCCGTTTCAAAACACATAAAAATGGCATAAAACCAAATATAAAAAATCTTTATTTAGGATTTGAGCCTTGAAGATCTTGTATGATAGTCCATTGTCTATTGATAAGTATCACTTCTGAAAGAGTTTCAGCGTCGCAAATACTGCCATTTTACATATTTTTCTAAAGAAATCAGACACAACTTTTTAATTTACAAGTTAAAGGAAAAAGCTGGTATGCTGTTTACAATAACTTCGCGTTTTTACTGCCTACCTTCTTGTCCTCACTATAGCAAATAAATATATTTCAATATAAATGTTGCCTAAGTAAACCTAGGTGTTTGCCACTGAAACTGTATTGCACAGTTTCCTACATGTTAATTACGATACAATTAGAGTTAATTATAACATCAACAGGCTGTGTACATGATAATTTTGTAGTGCTAATGGATTGTAACTGTATTACTCTTTCAGTCATGGGATCATGTAGAACTACAATTTGTCTCGCTGGAGGCATAATCTTAAATCGTTAGAACGACAGCTACTTGTGCTTACCTGTAACTGGTAAAGAAGTGATTACAAAAAAATGTTTCCTACCCTGGGCGCCTGTTGAATCGGCCGTCGAACCACGAAAGTTGTCAATAAACTTCTCTTGAAGCAGATGGGTGTAATCTTCTACAGTTTGGTATGCTAAGAAATAGTAACACGATAAGCGTTATACAGTGAAAAGGAAGACAACAGAAGATATCATCATCATCATCATCATCATCATCATCATCATCACTACTACATTTTCATCACCATAAATTGTTCTTATGCAGGTAATATTTTCTTGGAATTTTGTGTTTTGACCGAGTTATATATTTTTTCTGTTATAGATTTGGTCGCAGGGGATCCTTTAACCATCAGTATTTAAGTTGTAAGACGAAGATAAATTTTGACTTATTTATTATAGCCGAGAAAGTCACCAGTCCGACTACACTAAAAGCTGTTAACACTTACGTCTACAAGTTGGGACCTGTGCAGTCCAGGCGTATCCCGTTCCACACAGTATTACTGGCTCCCCAAGAAGGATATAACCGTTTTTACATGAAAACTCCGCCGTGTCTCCTGTCTTGTAACCCGATACGATCATTATGCTATTTTTAGGCGCCTGTAGCTCTTGGCATCTCTTTTGATCTGTAGAATACAGCAAGAACATTCTAATTAAAAAGACCATGCTACATTTCTTATGCCTTCCTTAAATAGCACGTTTTGTCAACCCCGTGATGTTGGCTCGCCTTGTGTTACATCCTTATTGATTAACAGTGGTATCTAACATTTTGGTAATTTTTTCTTCTCTTAAACATCCAACATATATCATTGTTACATAGATCCAGAGAAAACTTTATCCTAAATGCCCTATATGTATATGATAAGTTAAGCGTTACACTCCAATCGTCAGGGCAAACATATATATCCTAGCAGAGCCACGCTATAAGCTATTTTAAAACTAAGAAAACCACGTGACCACTTTCTTTTAATATCACGTTTTATCATCATCCGGGTATTTTATCGTAACGTCGATATCCAGTTTTAGCAGAAATCTCCTTCGTGCTTATTTATAAATATGAGACTAGACAGTTTAGCCCATTTTTTCACAATTTGTACTGTCTACCAATTGAGATACGGTTCACGATCGCCTTTCTTTAGACTACAGTATGAGATAATGTAGAAAGTAGGTCCAAGTTTCCACAAGCAGGTTTGATACATGTATATTGTAATAAGCATTGTTTGTGATTTGGCAACGTCTCGTATACCACCTTTAATTTTATTATTTAGCTTCCCAGACTTTACACGAATCTGCACTAATACTGAAGATTTTAATGCCAAAAATCTGTTTATTATTAATAAATTGTTACCAGGTTTTACACTTTACAAAAAAGTTACAAGTAAAGTTATATTCACTTTTTACTATTAATTATATTTTTGCTTCTTTAAAAACAGTTATTATATACAAGAGCTCCCGGATGACATTGTGACGACGATCAAGTGTTATGATACATCGTTGTCCACAAAAAAACACGTGATATAGTGAGGCAGATAACTTAAAAATAAAATACCAAACTACATTTGTTCGTGATGCAAGCATGAAATTCTGTGCAGACACTTGTACTGGTGTATTGTATTAAAAATGGCGCTGGCCACGAAAAAAAAACGTGACAAAAGATGACGCAATTAAATTTTGAAAGTATTATTCACAAAGCGTATTGTGAAAACTAAGAGAATCTATTGATCGTTAACATAGGTAAATTGGTAAAAAAGTAAGTAAAAAATTTATATTTTTGTTGGGTTGGAACGATTACGTTATTAGATAATCATTACATACATGGCGTCCTAGATGTCCAGTATAAAGCTATTAATCCTAAAATCTCTTAAACCGTTAGACAATGTTTATAACTTTCATCAAACTACCTTATGTTGATATAAATGCTCTCTAGTGTCTAAGGATGATTTTCAATTCACCTTGTTGCTTCTGCTGAAAATAAAAATGGTTGCCATTGCAAGATGGCTGCAAATCAGTGTCATTAAAAAACAATTGATTTCATAGCTATAATACATTTTACTGATAAAACCATTACAAAGATCCCCTAAAATCATATTCCTGCTTTGTCGGCTTAAACACATAACAGAAAGGTCTAAAATGACGAACATAATATATGTAGTTCGTTTTATTTCGTTTTATTTCAGGACATATGTAATAGAAATCACTTTCTACAAAATACATATAAGCATCTTTCGTTCTTAATTCAGTGGTTAAGTAAATTTTCTGATTTACTTCAAAATGTTTATTGGCGAATCATAATTTGAAAATTACATACGTAAAAGAGATTCCAGGAAACAGAATCAGTAGGAACATATTTAAAGTTTTTATTCACATCAACACATCTATTAAAATTTTAACTACTATTAGTAACAAGTTAAAAACAAACACTACATCGAGGCATAACACAAATTGAGACAGTCCAAAAGTTGAACGATCAGTCTGCAAAACGACGACTGGGTTGCTTAAACCTGGTTTACTGGGCGCTTTAACCTCGCTGGTCCTCAAGGTTTTTTATCAATGACTTTCACAATAAACATATTCCATCAAAGAAAGACAACTAACAGAAAGCACTTGCATCGTAAGTAAATAACTTCACAAAGAAAGCATTTTACAAAGTGCGTAACAATAAATACAATTAACTATCTTAAATATATACAGTATGTAGACCAGACAAATGCATCGGCATAGCATCCATTTTCCTTTTTCGTTGGTATGGTAGATCATGGAGCAAGGATAACGTCACAGCTATAATTTGAGGCTTCAATGTTTTAACATGCCATTTCCCAGTTCCTACAGCATAACTGATATTCTCAATACTTAATACTCAAAAGAGAGCAGCAACACATACACTCCAAATACAGGGAAACACCATTCCCAGTGGACACAGGACTCTCTGGCTTTGCTACAATCAAAGCGCTGTTTGAGCGGTGTAAGTTTTTGGACAAAGGAATCTCTGGTTTGCTACAATCAAAGCACTGTTTGAGCGGTGTAAGTTTGTACCTGTAGGTGATTACAGCTGTGCAAACAACTGTCAAAATTATTCCGTAGTAAATCAAACGTATACCGCATTTGAAAATGGAAAGCAGGCAAGTCTTCAGCTGCAAATAAACACCTGTACTAAAACATAGATAACACATTGCGACAAATTTACACCAAAGTCATTCCGACAACCGACAACAGAAACCATTTAATAAACATTCAATACTGTCCATGTGATTTTCCAATTATCTTAAGCTAGGTCTCAAAATAAATGCATATGTATGCTAGCGGATTCGACCAAACTAAACTGAGTTTGAAATCTAATAATACCTTTTACATCCCATTCATCTGAACTAAAAATCTTAAGAGTGCTATTCCTCATCAAATGTGTGCATCTTCTGTTAAAGGTTGACTTCGTATTGTTTTTGACATCTATGTACTTCTTACAAATACTAATATTGTCTTGTTCTAAAATTTAGTACAAAAATTACGCAATCATAAAAATCGAGGTTTCTAAGTAAGCCGCAGAATTAGATTTGGATTTTTATATAACCAATATTCCCGCAAAAAAGCTGTCTAAATATATTAATCAACATAAAATTACATTCCTGTTAATACAAAATTTTAAATGTACTTATATCATTACTTGATATTTTCATTATAATAAAACGTCCTTTTTAATTAATAAGACATTTTAATACTTTTCTATAAAGTAATATAATGGACTTCCGAGGAAAAGGAGAAACACGAGGGTCGCGAAAAAACAACAACATAAAACACAAATATCTTGCGATTATAATAATTCCATGAAAACTTCTAGAATGCAAATAGAAGGAGTCAAGAAAACTAATAGCCAAATGTTTATCACATACGTGGAATATATCTAAACTGGTTAATAAAACAATAAAACAAGTAACGATTTGAGCGTGTACATCAAAATCTTCCTGCCAGATGGCACCCAAAACGTCAAGTGATATCAGTTTGCAGATATTAACCGTTCGGCTTAAATCACTTCAACCGATAAGGCCGAACAAAACACAAATATCGCAATAATACTTACTACTTAGAGGGTAAATACATTTCACATTCCAGCCTGATAATTTGCCGTTTTGATCGCAGTGTCGTCGATAAACGTCATTAAGCCCTATGCTTAACCAGAATCCCGGCTCACATGAATACTCCGCGTCTCGGGTGTGGTCATTGAATTTCACCGTACCATACAAAGGTCTATCCGGAAACCGGCAACCGTACTTGTAGACATATCTCGCTGAAATAAACAAATGGGGACCACATCAACCTCATTAATACATGCAATTCGCGATACAAAGAATACTAACCGGACAAGCAAAACATTCATAAAATTTGAAGCAACACCTATCATTCACAGCTATATGAATACATCAGCCATCCTTGTGTCGTATATGTATATCAATTTCATGCATAAATTCTTGTACTGAGTTCTAAGAAGAACCATTGCTGACTGCTCACTGGCTTAAGGAGATGTTTTATCACAACTAACTGCACCTGTATTCCACTGTTATGCACAGTCTGAAATGTCTTTTCCTACCAATATACATAGTCAGTCCCTATTCCCTATTGACAAGCCTATTATAATATATAGCTATTTTGTGCTCATAAATATGGGTAGTTCTAACAGTTTCTTCCGGTTAGACGTGTTCAGATTTGCGTGTGTATAAGTTGGAGATTTTGAAGGTATTGATCATTCGCAAGTCTTAAAGAGTAAATGATTTACCGAGTTCTGACTGGTTAAAATCAGATTCTTTTAAACGTTGCGTTATGGCGCTGCGACACAAACCCACAGACGTTAAACTAAATAAACCCATGAAATTAATTGCTTTTAAGTTGCAGTCACTGCGTCAGCAGACACCACAATGTTACTATTCAGGAAAAAGACAGCCGGCCTAACAGGGTTCAACTTATCCTAGCACGACAAGAAATAGTTCCGCGTATTAAGATGATAGGGTGTGACACAAAACACAGCGACACGGTTAAATTCCCATAACAGTACAGAGTCGTCAAATGTTCACAATAGTATGTCCAGTCTGTTTTAACTCAACGTAAATGTGACTACAAAATGCAACGAGTCTTGGTTCTCAACCCAAACATACAAAAGCTATATACGACGATTATTTAAAGCTAGTTTTGTACTTAATTAAAATCGTTTTTAAGTTAAGACAGAATGCGACACAAACTCTCTGACATACATGGACTTAAACTTAAATGTATCCCAACTGATTCGGTAAAATCAAATATAATTGTTTTATATTCATGATAACAATCAATATATTTGTTATTTTGTAACAGTATATGTAAGGTACATGTAGAATAAAGTATCTATCGACGGCAGTCTATAAACGTGGGTGTTCATCGTCTCAAACTGGGACTATTTTTCCGACGCAATCAATTACGCTGCGTTTGCAGCGCTGTCATAACAAATACAGAACAGAACAGATCATAACATATTTTTCTTCAGATTTGTACTCATGTACATCATCGTATTATAAATACAATATACAAATATAGTATCCGATTTAATTATTAATATGGAAGCGAAAAATAATAATGACAATATATTAAGCTTTTTTATGTGATAGTTGCATTATAAAAGAATAAAAGAAACAACATTAGAGAATGAACTTTATATATTATTAACGCTTATGTTCCTTCTTACTAAGGTTGCTTTCTTGATAAAAAAGGCGAGATTAATAAGTATGTTCTTGTGTTTTGAATCAAACAGCAAACACATTTCATATACAGACGGTCTATTATACAAAGTTGAGTTGAGGTATTTTCTTCTTAAATCAGTGTATACTGGGCATATACAAATAAAATGAAAGACATCTTCAATGTCTCTGTTGTAACATAGCAAACCGCAGCGACTCAATGTTGATCATCTTAGCGACGTCCAACTATCAAGGCGAAGAAAGACCCTAGACAAATGTCTATATTAGAAACAACAGCGCACCCCAGGTTAGCGGTGAGAGGCCGGTGTGTAAGAGGAGTTACCGCTACCCTTAACTACAGGCATCCAAAAAGTTATTAGTGCAGCCCGACGCCTTTATTTTGGATTGCTGGCTGAAATTTCGTCAAGAGGTAGGCATGTAATTTGTCGGAGTCAGCAACTGCGATACTTAATTCGGGAAAGGTCGATCTCAGTTCAAGATACGCAATATATTAATAATATCGGGATTATTCTGAACGAAGCTATACAAGTTGAAATGTAACTTGGTAAATAATTACTTCTCACATGACAGCTGATTTTGCATGATATATAGCCATTTTTGTACGACCTGCGCACATTTAAAATAGTATTCATACTCTTTAGCATTTATCGAAGTGCTTAGTTATAGCTGTTTTAGGGCGGCGTTTTGTCCGTTTTATACCTTGCTGTCAATTTGCACTTGTAGAAAAAATAACTGAAATCTAGTGCCATCAAACATTATAATAACAAGTCAGTCATTATAATGCCTTTTTGTAAAGCATGGTAGGGGTAAAATAACAAGAACATGTTGAGGATATTCAGAGACAACATTTTTACAGAAAAGAACAACGTCATTTAAACTGTTAATTTACAAACTAAAATCAATTGTCAATTTAGTGTTTGTGTTGTTGTTTTTTATATGTCTTATTGTTTACGTCGTCTTAGATGATTCGCGTCGCCAGTTTTCTTGCGGTAGTATTATAATGCTGGTATTATAATGCTGGTACTGTAATGCTGGTATTATAATGCTGGTACTATAATGGTGGTATTAGAATGCTGGTATTATAATGCTGGTACTATAATGCTATTATTATAATGCTGGTATTATAATGGTGGTATTATAATGCTGGTACTCTAATGCTGGTATTTTAATGGTTATAATGCTGGTATTATAATGGTTGTATTATAATGCTGGAATTATAATGCTGGTATTATAATGATTGTATTATAATGCTGGTACTATAGTGCTGGTATTATAATGGTGGTATTAGAATGCTGGTATTATAATGGTGGTATTAGAATGCTGGTATTATAATGCTGGTACTATAGTGCTGGTATTATAATGCTGGTACTAGAGTGCTGGTATTATAATGGTGGTATTAGAATGCTGGTATTATAATGGTGGTATTATAATGCTGGAATTATAATGCTGGTATTATAATGATTGTATTATAATGCTGGTACTATAGTGCTGGTATTATAATGGTGGTATTATAATGGTGGTATTATAATGGTGGTATTATAATGGTGGAATTATAATGGTTGTATTATAATGCTGGTATTATAATGGTTGTATTATAATGGTGGTATTATAATGGTTGTATTATAATGGTGGTATTATAATGGTGGTATTATAATGCTGGTACTATAATGGTGGTATTAGAATGCTGGTATTATAATGCTGGTATTATAATGGTGGTATTATAATGCTGGTATTATAATGCTGGTACTATAATGCTATTATTATAATGCTGGTATTATAATGGTGGTATTATAATGCTGGTACTCTAATGCTGGCATTTTAATGGTTATAATGCTGGTATTATAATGGTTGTATTATAATGGTGGTATTATAATGCTTGTATTATAATGGTGGTATTATAATGCTGGTATTATAATGGTGGTATTATAATGCTGGTATTATAATGGTGGTATTATAATGCTGGAATTATAATGCTGGTATTATAATGATTGTATTATAATGCTGGTACTATAGTGCTGGTATTATAATGGTGGTATTATAATGGTGGTATTATAATGGTGGTATTATAATGGTTGTATTATAATGCTGGTATTATAATGGTTGTATTATAATGGTGGTATTATAATGGTTGTATTATAATGGTGGTATTATAATGGTGGTATTATAATGGTGGTATTATAATGGTGGTATTATAATGGTGACATTATAATGCTGGTACTATAGTGCTGGTATTATAATGGTGGTATTATAATGCTGGTATTATAATGGTTGTATTACAATGCTGGTATTATAATGGTTGTATTATAATGCTGGTATTATAATGGTTGTATTATAATGCTGGTATTATAATGGTTGTATTATAATGCTGGTATTATAATGGTTGTATTATAATGCTGGTGTTATAATGGTTGTATTATAATGCTGGTATTATAATGGTTGTATTATAATGCTGGTATTATAATGGTTGTATTATAATGCTGGTATTATAATGGTTGTATTATAATACTTACGTTTTTTCTTTTGTTCTCTCAGACAATTATCAAAATGTTAAGTTATGTAATTGGGCCCATTTGCTTCCTATCCGAACAGTGCACATAATATAAGGAAATTAATAACTATACTGATATGTGTACAAATATGGACACCTTTTAAGCAAAATAATGCATAAAATAAGATGATGAATGACATACAAAATTAACCACTTTTTATGATTTTTTTAGAAAAACATTGGAAGGAAACAATTATGATCAGTATAGTGACGTCCAACGATTGTGGTGAAGAAAGAGCTCAGAAAAACGTCTGGATAGAACAACTGGCTCACCGCGGGTCAGCTGGAAGACATTCCCACATTAAGTCATTCGCCCCGACAGAGACTCGAACCTAGACGCACGCAATTCACATTTACATGATAAAATTGACAAAATCTATCCTGTAGTAGCTTATTTCTATTATTCGCATGATTTGGGCTAATTGATGTGTTAAATCTGGTGATACAACTGTGTGAAGATGACAAAATATTTACCTTTCCGTTTGTATCCCTGACAAACATACAAAAGCGACAACATCAACAACGCGATAACTAAACATTTCATCGTGCATCTAGCACGTAGCACCAATACCAGTAAAATGACATGTAATGCTCTACCCATTCTGTCCAAATCGACGTCAACCCCAATTAACTCTAGAAGGGAAGTAAGCTGTTCAATTAAAGTGGATGCTTTAATGGGAGACACTTGTATTATAATAATAAGTATATTTGCGTGTGGTACAGTCCTTGAGGTCGCTTGTGTATTTCTTGGATGTGTATGATGGAAATAAAGGCCGTCGTCAAGTTTTTGAATTTCAGGTTCAGGATTCATTGCAAAGAAATTGAAATGACTGAATAATAGAATATGATGATGATGAGTATTATGGAAGTGATTTGTTGATGATGAAAATAAGGTTGTTGTTGTTGATGTTGTTGATTATGGTGATGATGATGATGGTGATGATGGTGATGATGGTGATGATGATGATGATGATGATGATGATGATGATGATGGTGGTTATGATGATGATGATGATGACCATAAAATGATATTATCATATTGATACTATATTATATTTATATACTAATAATACAAGGTATAGTAATAAACAATCATGTTAAAGGCGCCGTTCTAGGTTTGGTGAATCTTTCAAGAAAACAGCTTCCTACATGTTACATCCAATGACATGGGTTTACCGTGGAGGAGGGGTTGGGGGCTACCATAGGTAATAAGCTACATAGATCCTGACACGGTCGGTATGTGTTATGCTGTTTACTTCTTAAACGATCTCTGCTGTCTTCCATTGGAAACAATAAACTGGCAGTAACACACACTTTACAATACAAAACACATATATACATCTGTACATGGTTCATTATCAAGGTATAGTAAAACAATCAACCCAAGTAGGTTGGCCAATAATGACGTATAGTTCTATTGTACCACTCCAATGATCGCATAATGTATGCTTCTTCTAACCCTGATCAAACAATACCCTGGCCTCTTTACATGATCGTGATTCAAAGATTATCATTTAAAAACACAGTTGCTTGTACAAACGGCTCTAATCTGTACTTACTGTTTTGTGGTTTGTTTCGTCACATGCGTGTAAGAGACGTTTTCTATTAAATTAAAAGATAGTATAATACATCTTTACACCTGAATATCTTTGAAAAGGAAATAGTAACAAAAATTTCAATAAAAGCCTAAAGATCGTGAAGTCATAATGGATTAAAATATTCTAAGGTAAGCTTTACAAATATGTCAATTTCATCCGAATGGAATGCGCCCATAGTGGAAGCGGGCTTGGCCGGTATTTGGAGGCTCGTGGTATGATTCCCGGCTGCGGGTGTCATATATTAATGCTGATTTTTCCCTTATTTCTGTTAAATAAGCATGCCTTGTTCCTGTTCTTGCTTTTTGTGTGTTGCTCTCAATAATATAAAGGCTGCTCATTTCTTTAATCTTTTAAACAGTGTATGTTTGATTTTATTTTTGTACGAAACGTTTAACATTTTCTTGAAAAATATCTGATTTGGTGTTTGGTGTATATCTTTAATTTTATGTACATGTTTGTGTTTTATATATCAAAAGTATAATAAATTGTTGTAACATGCGGTCCTCTTTATAAACAATAAATTCAATTAAAATATTTAACTAGTCATTCTTTGATTTCATTAAATCTATGTTGCTTTTAGATTCATTCATATGGCACAAAAGGCATACTACAATATACATATAGACTCTACATATTCAGATAGACAGCCAAGCATAGTTGATTTTCGCTGAACTCTGACAGTGTTCTGTTTACTAATTGTAATGAAAATATGCGAAATAGCGGATGAATTAGAGGACATAACGGCTGGCTAATAATACTTGCATTTTTACTCCACGTGTTAGTGTTTTCTGTTTAAATAATTAAAGATTAGTTTTATTTTTAACTTTTTAAAACAATATAGTAAGATATTGTTAAATAAAGCGGCAGATCGCCACTTTATCAGAAATTGTCATAAAAAGGTGGTATCCGATAGTTTGCATACCGTAAAAAACATGTGACCATTTTTTACCCCTGTTTGGGGATAAATGGGGTTATTTAATTCAGAAATTCGTATATTTGTGTACATAAAGCTATTTTGAACACTAACTCAATTCGTACTTTAGTTCAAATCTTGAAATAAATTGCTCTTAATTTTTTTCTATACAAATCTTTCACGATGGAGATTTCTGCTAAAAATAGCTATAACGTTATTTCAAAATAAGTGGTCACGTTGTTTTCTCACTTAAAAATAGCTTACTGTGCAACGTGGCTCAGAGAGGAAACTCACGTTTGTAATGACGAATGGCTTGTTATGCTTTGTTTTTTACAAAGATGCGGGACATCAATATACAACATTTCGATGGATCTTTTAAACTACCAGTACTTTGTTTTGTTTGTTTGAGCAACAAAACGTTGGTCCAAACTGGACCAAAGTTGGGTCTTTTTTTCTCAAATAACCAAATCAGGAACTGTAATCTGAAAATATCTTGCAAAATGCTGATTTATTGATGCCCTATATCTTTGTGAACAGCGAAGCAGTCCACACTCGTCATTGCAAACAGGTATTTCTTATCTGAGCAACGCTATTTTTAAATTAAGAAAACCACGTGACAACTTACTTTTGAGAACGAGTTATGTAGGCAGTGTTCAAAATCGTCATTACTTAGGCCAAATATGAGTATATACAGATATTATGCATAATTTCCCCCAATACAGTGGGAAAATATTGTTGCATGCATTCGATGTAGGCAAACTGTCGAACACTACCTTTAAAACCAAGAAATGATGTAATGGACAAATTTGTATCCTGCACCAATGAAAATGGAATTGTGGCGGTAATTGGATAAAACAGGATACAGCAAAAGAAATGGTTAAGCCGTAATTAGGTTTAAAAAAACTCTATACTGCGCAGTTATATAATCAATTAGAGCTGCGATAGTAATGCGTAGTTAAGGGCATTAGAGTGGCACAGCTGTATAAACCAGGAATACGTGACAACCGTAATGGTCTATTGTCGCTTTAATTGAAGTATTTTTCTTTATTCTTGTTTTAATTATTTATATAATTGCTATCATTACTATTATAATGATTATTATGATAATTGTAATAATAATAATAATAATAATAATAATAATAATAATAATAATAATAATAATAATAAAAATAAAAATAATGATAATTATTATTATTATTATTATTATTATTATTATTATTATTATTATTATTATTATTATTATTATTATTATCATCGTCATCATCATCATCGTCGTCATCATCATCATCATCATCATCATCATCATAATTATTATTATTATTATTATTATTATTATTATTATTATTATTATTATTATTATTATTATTATTATTATTATAATTATTATTATCATCATCATCATCATCATCATCATCGTCATCATCATCATCATCATCATCATCATCATCATCATCATCATCATTATTATTATTATTATTATTATCATTATTATTATTATTATTATTATTATTATTATGCACACAAACATTTTCAAATGAGCTTGAACGCTACCTCAAGTGTTAGACAGTTCAATATGTTGCTCTCAATGTTTATTGTTTCCAAATCTATTAATTTGCAATGTGATTTCTGGTAAACATAAACATCGTAAGTGATCACGGGATTTTGTTTTAGCTTACTGTGCAGCCGGGATCAGAAATGAGATACATGTTTGTTTTATTAATGAATATTTATTTGGCACTTAAAGAATATTACCCTGTCAAATTTCGGCATTCGGCGATATTTACCGCTAAGGGCTTTCGTGATTCGTCGGCATTTTTGCCGATACTGTGCAGCGACATTTCTATCATTATGGCACAGGGGCACTTATGAGGTACCCAGGGATTGAACCCGGCCGGTCCATTATACTAACACCGACGAGTGAGGGGTAATGCTGTCCCCTTTAGCCTAGAGCGTTAGGAGGGAAGCCACTACTACCAACTTTAAAGTCGTTGGTTTGACCCGGCCGGGGTCCACAAGCCGACCCTCTACCACTTGAGCTATTGCGGCCGGTCCTGGGGCTTTCGGTTGAAGGCTTGAAGTAAACCGTACAGATTTCATCTGAACAAGCATGCTATGCACATCACATTGCTCGAAGGTCAAATCGCCAGAGTGTTGGCTTTGTAAATTAGATAATCATCCCCACCTGCAGATCCGAGTCTAGAAAACCTTTCTATTGTTTTACTGTATTGAGACACAGTTTGACTTATTCGCTACACTTTACATACGGGTGATATTGATGTTAAATCATTCGATATGATCTGTGCGCTCATTGACTTTCAGTGAAAACGTGTCAATATCTCCCAATACTATTTTTTATTCATAATATTGCATCAAGAAAAGCAGTAAAGTATAACTTAAACAGTTACAGAGAAATACATGAAGAAAATATCATTCTGGGATAAAAAGCAAAGAAAATGTTTGATAAAAATATTTGGGAAAAATAACTCTAGCCAGCGGTATTTGGTTTGCAAGGAATGTGTTTAACCATTGCTTTAGGTGATCATTCAGCACAAATTACTGTCATTGCTTATTAATTACAAACTTGATCGGCAACGGTCTGAAACGGAAACATGCGATATCTCCGAAAGACGTTACAGATGACAAGTGTCAGGTTAAACATTATACAATGCATACACGTGGAGAACACACGTCTGCATGTCGGGCAACCTAAACCGCCAGACTCAAATATTCATTGAAGGGTATTTTGGTCCACGAATGTTGACGTGGATTCATATCCTACTTCTGACAATACTTTCTATGTGTGTGTTGTTGTATTCAGTCTCACGTGATTTTCCTTCAAATAGACCTTCGTCCAAATGTTTTCATCATTCTGTATGCTGATTTTTCTTTTTTTAAGCGGACATACTTATTGACAAAAATTAAAAACATAAAAATGTAAAAAAAATATGAAATATGAACATTTATAGTAAAATATGATACGCTACGTTCTTTTATAGGGCTACTTAGCTATGTCAGCACGTGTTTCTACTAATTGCCCATTTAACAGAAGCACATGCCCATGGGTCAAAGGAAGACAGTTCTAACTTAAACAAGAAGCAAAACTATATTATCTACAAAAACAACTACAGCATCTATTGACATACAAATAAATACACGTTAGAAGTCCTGAATTGGCGCCCTTAACCTAGTGGTAGGGTCGCCGCCTAGTAACTCATCTGACAGCTTATCCTCTCGAGTCCCGACGAAGGCATTAACGGGGATTGGGGAGGGGGGAGGGGATGGGGGGGGAGGGGGGCTTGAAGCTGACCTGCAGTGCGCCACTGGTTCTACCTAAACATTTGTCTTGGTGTCCACCAAAATAGCTACACGTCGCTATTGTGTCGCTTGCTAATAAAACAAAGGAGGAAGAAAAAACAGAAAATAACAGTTTTCTACTTGCATAATTACGTCACTAATCACACTGACAATAAATCAATGTATATGGTTTGGTGTCGTTGTTTCGTTCCAATCACTGGTTACTAACAAACGGTGCCATTTGTTGCCGGACCAGTTCATGTTTGGGTTGGTTTCAAAGCAAACAAGTCAATTTTCATCAGGTTGCTTTTATTGATAGTGTTGATTATCCAACATCTATAATAGAAAATTAAATATCGTACAATAAATATAATCAAAATATTAAATTACATATCTATATATATATATGCATGTAGGCCTACATAGTAAAAGTATTTTGGTACAACATAATGAATCCACAACATAATGAAATCAAACAAATGGTAAACATTATAAAACAAAGTAATAATTATTGATCGGATTTATTATATGCGTGTGCTTAAGATTAGACAAATATAAATGGCTTTAAATAATATAACTATACCTATCTGCAGAAATATAATTTCTGGCAGATGTTAATCTACTTCTCTTTGCCGTTCTTATTCCTTCAAAATTTGAATCGTGACTGATAGACAAGCGTCAGTGGCTAAAATTTAACCAATCAAAACAGTTTAATAGGTCATGACCTTATGAACGATAATTCATCGTGAACTTTATTTAATCCAGACTGAGTAATCTTTCTTTGTATAATTATTTACTGCATTTTTATAAAATAATTTAATAATTTAGAACTTCACCTAAAAATAGTTATAATAATAAAATATAATCCTATGACATATTCCCCCCAGTTTGAAAATGTCGTCCCGACATTTGTGGGAGAAGTTTCTTATAACAATATAATTTATACGAAATACAAAACAATTTCAATACAAAACATTTCTAACTACATGTAGTAACATCAGTTACAGACGGATATAGACAATGATCCGTTATTTGGCATAAAATTGAGTACATGGTATGTTTAACATATTCATATACATTTGTATATTCATTTTGAAATTTCTGTATTGTTAACAAAATCGTGTGTATCTGTATGTATGTTCGTAATGATGATCCATTAGGAACAAGGTAGGTTAAGACTTACATATACATTACGCACGATATCATTGCATGACAAAGTTAAATTCAATTACTACAATCGCGTCTATACAAAAGTTAATAACAATTGTGCAGATTAAAATTTGGCGGAACATTTCTTATTTCTATTTACAAATTAATACGGCCTAGCGGTTTAAAGTTAGTTGGGCAGGGAGAGGGACACATCTATATGACAGCTCGATACCACTGTGGCTGTCTCCTGATTCGATTGGATCGTCTCTGTGGGCGAATTACTTCTGAATCGTCACTGTCAGAGTTGTCTGTGTATCCAGGCCGACGTTGTGGTATTACGTATGTTGTTGACGGCATGTTGCTCGTTATTATGTCATCTGTGGGTTTACACTCTGATGACATACCAAGTGGTACTAGGAGATTCCGGTGTAATCGTCGCACTCGTTTTGCATGTGAATTATTTTTCTTTACATCAAACACCGGTATTTCAGGGTTGGGCTGGGCAATGACTATGTACGGATCTTTCTCCCATTTGTCGCCGAGTTTACATTTTCCTCTAACTGATACATTTCTAACGAGGACTAGATCACCTGGAATAAGTTTTGTATATCTTGCTCTTTTGTCATATAACTGTTTGCTGTTTTCAGATGTTTCAAGCGCTGTGGTTTTTGCTTTGTTGTAGGCTTCAGTTAGGCGAGTTTTCAATTTTCTTGCGTATTCTTGTGTGTATTTTTCACTGATGTTGTCATTTTGTAAGCCTAAAAGTGCATCTATTGCTAGTCTTGGATGTCGTCCAAACATTAAATAATATGGTGAAAATCCAGTGCTGTTATGTGAAGTTACGTTGTACGCATGAACTAATGGAGCGACATGTGATTTCCAATCTGACTTCTTTTCTTCGTCTAGGGTTCCTAGCATTTGTAATAATGTTTGATTAAACCGCTCGACCATGCCGTTTCCCATAGGGTGGTAAGGTGTTGTCCTTGTTTTTGAAATACCAGTCAGTTTGCAAAGTTCCTCGATTAATTGTGAAGTGAAGTTTGATCCTTGATCGCTATGAAGTTTTTCCGGAAATCCATAATGTACAAAAAATTTATCAAAAAGAACTTTAGCTGTTGTTTTTGCAGTTTGTGAAGTTGTTGGAAATGCCTGTGCGTATCTTGTAAAGTGGTCTGTAATCACTAGCACGTTTTCATAGCCTCCTTTCGACGCTTCCATACTAAGAAAGTCGACACAAATCAATTCCATAGGAGCAGATGATGAAATCGGTTCCAATGGAGCTGTCTGGGTAGGCGTTTTACGTCTGATGCAACGCTCGCAATTTGCGACTTTAGACCGTACGTAAATGTCCATTCCTGGCCAGTAAAATCGTTCTTTAAATAATGATGTTGTTCTGTCTCTACCTTGGTGTCCGAGATCATCATGAAGAGCACTGAATATAGTATCTCTTAGTTTTTCTGGTAGAAGAAGTTGTAGAAATGTCTGGCTCTTGCTGTTGTAACGACGATATAGTACTCCATCTCTCTGTTCTAGTTTAGTCCATTCACGTCTATATTGTTCAAGCTGTTGTGAACATGGCTTCGCTGGTTTAGTTCCTTGCTTGATATGGCGATGTAACTCTGACAAAACTTTGTCTTCCATTTGTGCTTTCCGCCAGTCTTTAGAGCAAAGCGATTCTGCAGTAATAATTTCCTCTGGAACGTCCAAAATTGTATCGGTAATACCGTCGGCGTTTTCTTCTGGGTTAATAATGTTCAGATTGAGTGATTCGCATGATAGTTTTGCTGTAATTATGGCATCTACTGATGGTTGTTCTAAAGTTTCTGTTTTTATTCTTGATAATCCGTCGGCATCCGCGTTTTGTTTTCCAGGTCTGTATTTGATTTGAAAGTTGTAATTTGCTAGAGATGCTAGCCATCTGTGTCCTGTAGCATCGAGTTTTGCTGTAGTCGTGACGTATGTTAAGGGGTTGTTGTCAGTGATGACTGTAAACTCACTGCCGTAGAGATAATCGTGGAACTTTTCTGAAACTGCCCATTTTAAAGCCAAAAATTCCAATTTGTGAGCTGGGTAATTACGTTCAGCTGTTTTTAATGACCTACTGGCGAATGCTACTACTCTGTCTTTGTTGTCATGTTTTTGATACAGAACCGCTCCCAAGCCTTTCGTAGACGCATCTGTATGTACCGTAAACGGTCGACTATAATCCGCATAGGCCAGAATTGGTGCGTTTGTAATCATGAATTTTAATTTTTTGAATGCATCTTCTTGTTCATTGTTCCAAGCGAATGGTGTTCTTTTGTTAGGCAATTTTGCTTTCTTTTGATCTTTCGTAGGGTGTCCAATCAGTAAATTGTTAAGAGGTCTAGCAACAGAAGAGAAATCTTTTATAAAGCGTCTGTAGTAACCGGCGAATCCCAAGAATTTACGTACTTCTTTGACAGTCTTAGGTCGTGGCCAATTGACTACGTCTTCAATTTTCTTTGGGTCGGTCTGTATGCCTTTTTCTGATACGACGTGTCCAAGATATGTGACGCTTTTCTTGAAGAACTCACACTTTTTAGGATTAATCTTTAAGTTGTATTCATGAAGTCTTTGAAATACTTTGTCTAGACGTTTGATGTGTTCTTCAATGTTGTTGGAGAATATAATAATGTCATCTAGGTATATAAGGCAGTCTTGTAGGTTCATATCTCCCATGCAACGTTCCATGAGTCTTTGGAATGTAGCTGGCGAATTTGAAAGGCCAAATGGCATTCTATTACATTCATAGAATCCAACTCCTGGAACTTGAAATGCGGTCTTTTCCTTGTCTTCTTCTTCCATTTCAACCTGCCAATATCCTGATTTAAGATCGATCTTTGAAAAGTACTTTGATCCAGAGAGCATGTGTAATGTTTCTTCTATTTTTGGAATTGGGTAGGCGTCTTTCTTCGTTCTTGAGTTTAGCTTTCTAAAGTCTATACAAAATCTTATGGTTCCGTCTTTCTTTCTTACAACTACCACATTTGAAGACCATGGGCTTTTTGACGGTCTTATGGCTCCTATATTAAGCATTTCCTTCAAGTGTTCTTTAACTTCGTTGTAGATTGCTGGTGGGATTCTTCTACATGGCTCTTTAAATGGTGTTTCGTCGCTTAGTTTAATCGTGTGTTTCACAACACCTGTGTGTCCTAAATCAGTTGGGCCTTTGGGTATAATGGATTGCCATTTTTCGAATAATTCAAGAACCTTTTGCTTTTGTTTTGCATTCAGGTCTGTTTCTTGAAGATCCACGTTGACTTTATTTTCTTTCTTTTTGTCAGTCCTGTTGTTGACGTTTTGTTGTTCTGTTTCTTGCATCGATGAACACTTGAATGTATTTTCTGAAACTATGTTATGATCAATAACTTTTACTTCCTGTAGATTACACAATATTTGTTTCTGGTGAATTTTTATCGGCTTAGTAGATAAGTTACAGATTCGAACCGGTACTCGAGTCGTTTTTCCAGGACCTTTCAGTGTGATCACTCTTGGACATATGACTGCTTTATGGTTAGCATCTTCTACCGCTTCAGTTATAACTGTTTCGTGATTGTTTACTTTTCTTGTAATACCTGTCACAGTCCTTGTTTCCATAGGTTTGAGGTTAATGTTCCTGGTAGCTATAACTGTTCCTGTTGAGCCAGATATGGTTAGTACGGCCGTTTTCCATTCGTCTGGTAGTTGATTGTCTTTAAGTGATTGCCTCACGTCTCTGATGATGTTGGTTCCAAGGAGGACTGGTACTTTGTTGTGATATTCTGTATTTGGAACTACCAGAAGAAGTGTCGGGAATGCTTTATCTTGGTTCTGTAACATAATATCTGCTTCTATGTAACCTAAATATGGTAATGTTGTCCCATTTGCTGTCTCAATTGTTATTCCAAAGTCTGTCATGTTGTGTAATTTTGGCTTGTCAGGAAGGTTTCTATATAAGTTTTCTGAAATTGTACTGACCACTGATCCACTATCAATCAGCGCTTTTGTAGTTTTTCCATTTAGTTCGATGTCCGTTAAATTTTCTTCTCCAATAATTCTCGCTTTAATTTCTTTGGCTCTGTTTTCCATTTCTGCTTTTGGTTTAGGGCATATATATTCGTTCTCGCTCTCATCTTGCCCCTCGAATTGAGCGTTGTTTAGTTTAAATGGCCCACTTTGTTTGTCTCCTTTTCAGCTCTCGGCGTTAATTTTCTTAATTCTGTTTCAGTTTTATCATCGTTCAATGTCCTCTCTGTGTATCTTTGTCTGTAACAGTTTCTCTGCCGAAAATCGTTATAATTTCCTCTGCCTCTTCTGTTGATATTACTTCTGTACGTCTGCCTTCCTCTGTCCTGATATCTATACTGTCCATTTTGTTCTGTCTTTTCTCTTTCTAATCTGTTCAACTTCGATTCTATTCTGTTGATTTTCTCTAAAAGTTCTTTTAGCAAAGTGTCGTTATCTCGTGTTTGTTTGGTTTGTTGTGCTGATTTAATATGACTGATTTCTTCTGTTTTCTTCATTTCTTGTTCTTCTCTTCTGGTCTTCAAGCGTAGTTCTTCAAAACTCGAACATGTCTCGAATGTAAGTCTTATTGCATTTTTCAGATCTTCATTTTCTAGGTATCTCCAGAATCTTGACTTAAGCATGTCATCTCTCTGATTCTCCTGAATGTGTCCTTTTTCTATTGCAACTTGAACCAAATTCTCGAGTCTTAATCCCCATGCTGAAATACTTTCACCTTTCCTTTGTTTTGAGCTGTAAAATTCTTCAATAATACTTTCTCCAGATCGTACATTTCCATAAATCCCTTCTAATTTGTTAATGATTTCTTGTATTGACGCTTCTTTCTTAATTGTTAGCAAGATCCTTCTCATATTTCCTGTAAGTGAATTCCTTACTGCTTGTTTTAATATCTCTTCATTGTATAGTCCAGAGTCGACCATAAACTCAACTTCCATTTTCCATTCTTCAAATTGCCCTTCAGATAGTTTTGGCACATTTGGTTTATGTATCATTGCTGGAATAGGTTGTTTTCTGGGATAATGTTTTTCAATGTCATGTTCAATTTCGTCGTCCAATATTGATAATCTTTCTGTCTTTTCCGACAAACTCTCTTGTAACTCTCGTTCTTTTTCTAGTAATGTATTTATCCGCCTCTCTTTCTCTCTTCTTTTGTTTTCCTTTCTCTTGAGTTCTTCTAACTCTGATTGTTTTTGTTTTAAGTATTTTATCAACTCTTTCTGTTTCAATTCTTCTTTTATTCTATTTTCTCTTTCTTGTAGCACTATTATTCGTTCCTTTATATCCTCTTCTTCATCATCATATTCTCTCTCATCACTGCTATTTCGTTTCTCTTCTTCTTTTCCTCTCATCTCTTTCCTGTATTTCTTATAGTCTGATTGATTCATATCTTCTTCCTCCAATTCAACTAGCTGCTCTGCCTTCTTATCTAACCATTTTAATTGTCTGTCTAATTCTTCCGTCTCTCCTATTATTTCAACTGGCTGTGTATTAATCCAGCTTTGAACTCTCCTCTTTCCCTCATTATGTCTGTCTGTTCCATTTTCATCCTCTTTCTCTATTTCTCTCTTTTCCTCCTTTAAACTCTTAGTCGATTTATGTGCCAAGCTGTTTCTTGATTGTCTGTCGTTTCTCTCCCGAAGTTCTGCTATACTTCGTTTCAGCTCTTCTTTCTCTTTCTCTAATTGCTGTAAATTATTTCTTACTTTTTCAATTTCATTCATTGATCCTTCCCTCTCTTGTTGTATTCTTGATATAGGCCTTTCATTCCTGATTGTATGTTCTTCTGTTTGTATGTTATCATATCTTAACCTTTCTTTTTTCTGTTGTTTTAATTTCAATATTTCCGCTCTTTGCCTCTGTAACTCCTCCAGTTCATTTCTCAGAGATCTTTTTCTCACACAGCTTTCATTGTTTCCAAATACACTATTCTCCTCATCTGTTGAGTCGCTTATCTCCCTTTCATGTGTTCTATTATTTCTACTAGTCTGTCTTTTCATTTCAGTATGTATTTTCTTTTCTCTTTCCGCTTTTTGTAATTCTCTTTTAGTCATGTATGTTGCCATGCTTAAAGATTTGTTTCTTTTTCAAACTAATCAATACAGAAAAAAAATATACTGTTGTCTCCGTTTTAGTACTCTTTCCAATGTGTGAAGTATTTATCTCCCTTTCCTAAGACACGTAACGTTCTATGCTTATGTCCTCTTAGCGATGTCCACAGTTTGTACTGACTTATGTCCCTTGTATATAGTTAAGGCACACCTCTATAACGTAGTTTGACGCAGTTGTCTTCCTTGACAGTTATTTCCTTTCAGACGTTTGGGGTGTATTGGGGGGCTTATTTGGGTTGGGACTGGGAAATAACGGGGTTAAGAGGGATAATTTGAAATAGATATCGCGTTAATGTTTACGATTATCGAAAATATACGGTTACGATATTTAAATGATATTTTCAGATAATTAAAATCTGATGGCGCACGGACGGTTCGAACTTACTACCGTCTAATATATATTGTACTCTCTAGCGCGCTACTCTATCGACTGCGCTATTCCGCCAAATATCGACGCGATAATGTATGTAGTCTCTTGTGGGCTACAATCGGTTTATCGGTGTGGTGTGGTCGTGCATGTGTAGTGAAATAAAAAATAGTACATAAGTGTGTATGTAGGGCCCTTGCAAATTATACAACGTACAATAACAAAACAACAATAATTCAATACAATGTATGATACACAAATGGATTCATCTCAATTCAACCTCTGACAAGTTACTGTACTTTTTACAACACATTTTCCTTCGAAAGATAACGTGTATTAAATATATAAACATGAAATACTTAACACAACATCTGCGTACAGTACGAATCGTGTAGAAAAATACTGTCAAATACAGTGCTTACTTTCTCAACACTCTTCTAATCAATAAACTCGTTACTTTTTTTCGATCAAACAATTGTGTACGTAGTTTCCAATTGTTTATATAGAAACTAAGTCTGATTCTTATTTATTAATGCTTTGTATAACTTCTAATTTATATTGATCAGTTTATCTAAATGATGATAATTTTAAACCATACAAATGTATATAGAAAGCACTTATGATAGTTTATGCCCTATTATATAGTCCCTATTTGAATTAGAATAAGTGCGTTTTACTTAAAGATAGGAACTATAATAACTATGATTGTAATAGGTGTTATCTCTTAGTAAAAAGCAAAAATTTATATGACAATGTATAACAATATCTCAGTATAACAAGTACAATAGGCAATAAAAATAACAAGAATTTTTCTCACCTTGTAAACATAAAATCCGTCCAATATACGAATTTTTTTCCCAATTCACGCAATGACATTGATTAAAAAAAACTATTCACTTTTAAAGTGTTTCAAATAGTCAATGTGTCAAAGCATAGTATGATCATACTATTTCTCTTTTCACTACTTTCTCCTCCTCTTCTTTTTGTCTATTATCCTGTATATTGTTCTCCTTTCTTTCTTTCTTCTCCCGGGAGATAATTCACTGATGCGCGCACAAAATCTTTACACAATTCCAGAATCCGATGAGTCATCACAGATTTCTCTCACCACAAGTAGATGTTCAATGTTTATTGCTGACACTTATCATTCACGTTGGGCGCCATTGTTGCCGGACCAGTTCATGTTTGGGTTGGTTTCAAAGCAAACAAGTCAATTTTCATCAGGTTGCTTTTATTGATAGTGTTGATTATCCAACATCTATAATAGAAAATTAAATATCAAACAATAAATATAATCAAAATATTAAATTACATATCTATATATATATATGCATGTAGGCCTACATAGTAAAAGTATTTTGGTACAACATAATGAATCCACAACATAATGAAATCAAACAAATGGTAAACATTATAAAACAAAGTAATAATTATTGATCGGATTTATTATATGCGTGTGCTTAAGATTAGACAAATATAAATGGCTTTAAATAATATAACTATACCTATCTGCAGAAATATAATTTCTGGCAGATGTTAATCTACTTCTCTTTGCCGTTCTTATTCCTTCAAAATTTGAATCGTGACTGATAGACAAGCGTCAGTGGCTAAAATTTAACCAATCAAAACAGTTTAATAGGTCATGACCTTATGAACGATAATTCATCGTGAACTTTATTTAATCCAGACTGAGTAATCTTTCTTTGTATAATTATTTACTGCATTTTTATAAAATAATTTAATAATTTAGAACTTCACCTAAAAATAGTTATAATAATAAAATATAATCCTATGACACATTTAAACTTCGCTATTTCCTTCATCCACTGATTCAATAATAATTCATTGAGCAAAGAGACATTGATATGTTGACCGATTGAAGCAGACCTGATATGTTGACCGATTGAAGCAGACGTGATGTGTTGACCGATTGAAGCAGTCCTGATATGTTGACCGATTGAAGCAGTCGTGATATGTTGACCGATTGAAGCAGTCCTGATATGTTGACCGATTGAAGCAGTCGTGATGTGTTGACCGACTAAAGCAGGCCTGATATGTTGACCGATTGAAGCAGTCGTGATATGTTGACCGATTGAAGCAGTCCTGATATGTTGACCGATTGAAGCAGTCCTGATATGTTGACCGATTGAAGCAGTCCTGATATGTTGACCGGTTGAAGCAGTCCTGATATGTTGACCGATTGAAGCAGACGTGATATGTTGACCGGTTGAAGCAGTCCTGATATGTTGACCGATTGAAGCAGACGTGATGTGTTGACCGATTGAAGCAGACGTGATGTGTTGACCGACTAAAGCAGGCCTGATATGTTGACCGATTGAAGCAGACGTGATGTGTTGACCGACTAAAGCAGGCCTGATATGTTGACCGATTGAAGCAGACGTGATGTGTTGACCGACTAAAGCAGGCCTGATATGTTGACCGGTTGAAGCAGTCCTGATATGTTGATCGATTGAAGCAGATGTGATGTGTTGACCGATTGAAGCAGACGTGATGTGTTGACCGACTAAAGCAGTCCTGATATGTTGACCGATTGAAGCAGACGTGATGTGTTGACCGACTAAAGCAGGCCTGATATGTTGACCGATTGAAGCAGTCGTGATATGTTGACCGATTGAAGCAGTCCTGATATGTTGACCGATTGAAGCAGTCCTGATATGTTGACCGATTGAAGCAGTCCTGATATGTTGACCGGTTGAAGCAGTCCTGATATGTTGACCGATTGAAGCAGACGTGATATGTTGACCGGTTGAAGCAGTCCTGATATGTTGACCGATTGAAGCAGTCCTGATATGTTGACCGATTGAAGCAGACGTGATGTGTTGACCGATTGAAGCAGACGTGGTGTGTTGACCGCTTGAAGCAGTCGTGATATGTTGACCGCTTGAAGCAGACCTGATATGTTGACCGGTTAAAGCAGTCCTGATATGTTGACCGATTGAAGCAGACGTGATATGTTGACCGGTTGAAGCAGTCCTGATATGTTGACCGATTGAAGCAGACGTGGTGTGTTGACCGCTTGAAGCAGTCGTGATATGTTGACCGGTTGAAGCAGTCGTGATATGTTGACAGATTGAAGCAGTCGTGATATGTTGACAGATTGAAGCAGTCGTGATATGTTGACAGATTGAAGCAGTCGTGATATGTTGACAGATTGAAGCAGTCGAGATATGTTGACAGATTGAAGCAGTCCTGATATGTTGACCGATTGAAGCAGTCGTGATATGTTGACAGATTGAAGCAGTCATGATATGTTGACAGATTGAAGCAGTCGTGATATGTTGACCGCTTGAAGCAGTCGTGATATGTTGACAGATTGAAGCAGTCCTGATATGTTGACCAATTGAAGCAGTCGTGATATGTTGACCGATTGAAGCAGTCGTGATATGTTGACAGATTGAAGCAGTCCTGATATGTTGACAGATTGAAGCAGTCCTGATATGTTGACCGATTGAAGCAGTCCTGATATGTTGACAGATTGAAGCAGACCTGATATGTTGACCGATTGAAGCAGTCCTGATATGTTGACAGATTGAAGCAGACCTGATATGTTGACCGATTGAAGCAGTCCTGATATGTTGACAGATTGAAGCAGTCCTGATATGTTGACCGATTGAAGCAGTCCTGATATGTTGACCGCTTGAAGCAGACGTGATATGTTGGTAGATTGAAGCAGTCCTGATATGTTGACCGATTGAAGCAGTCCTGATATGTTGACCGATTGAAGCAGTCCTGATATATTGACCGCTTGAAGCAGTCCTGATATGTTGACAGATTGAAGCAGTCGTGATATGTTGACCGATTGAAGCAGACCTGATATGTTGACCGATTGAAGCAGACGTGGTGTGTTGACCGCTTGAAGCAGTCCTGATATGTTGACAGATTGAAGCAGTCGTGATATGTTGACCGATTGAAGCAGTCGTGATATGTTGACAGATTGAAGCAGTCCTGATATGTTGACCGGTTGAAGCAGTCCTGATATGTTGACCGATTGAAGCAGTCCTGATATGTTGACCGATTGAAGCAGACTTGATGTGTTGACTGATTGAAGCAGACGTAATGTGTTCACCGCTTGAAGCAGTCCTGATATGTTGACCGATTGAAGCCGTCGTGATATGTTGACCGATTGAAGCAGTCCTGATATGTTGACCGATTGAAGCAGTCGTGATGTGTTGAACGATTGAAGCAGTCGTGATATGTTGACCGATTGAAGCAGTCGTGATATGTTGACCGATTGAAGCAGTCGTGATATGTTGACAGATTGAAGCAGTCCTTATATGTTGACCGATTGAAGCAGTCATGATATGTTGACGGATTGAAGAAGTCCTGATATGTTGACCGATTGAAGCAGTCGTGATATGTTGACCGATTGAAGCAGTCCTGATGTGTTGACCGATTGAAGCAGACGTGATATGTTGACCGATTGAAGCAGTCCTGATATGTTAACCGATTGAAGCAGTCCTGATATGTTGACCGACTAAAGCAGTCTTGATATGTTGACTGACTAAAGCAGTCTTGATATGTTGACCGACTAAAGCAGTCTTGATATGTTGACCGACTAAAGCAGTCGTGATATGTTGACCGATTGAAGCAGTCCTGATATGTTGACCGATTGAAGCCGTCGTGATATGTTGACCGATTGAAGCAGTCCTGATATGTTGACCGATTGAAGCAGTCGTGATATGTTGACCGATTGAAGCAGTCCTGATATGTTAAACGATTGAAGCAGTCGTGATATGTTGACCGATTGGAGCAGTCGTGATATGTTGACAGATTGAAGAAGTCGTGATATGTTGACAGATTGAAGCAGTCGTGATATGTTGACAGATTGAAGCAGTCCTTATATGTTGACCGATTGAAGCAGTCCTGATATGTTGACCGATTGAAGCAGTCCTGATATGTTGACCGATTGAAGCAGACGTGATATGTTGACCGATTGAAACAGACGTTCTGCAATGACCGATTGAAGCAGTCCTGATATGTTGACCGATTGAAGCAGTCCTAATATCTTGACCGATTGAAGCAGTCCTGATATGTTGACTGATTAAAGCAGTCCTGATATGTTGACCGATTGAAGCAGTCCTGATATCTTGACCGATTGAAGCAGTCCTGATATGTTGACCGATTGAAACAGACGTGGTATGTTGACCGATTGAAATAGACGTGATATGTTGACCGATTGAAGCAGTCCTGATATGTTGACCGATTGAAACAGACGTGATGCAATGACCGATTGAAGCAGACGTGATATGTTGACATATTGAAGCAGTCCTGATATGTTGACCGATTAAAGCAGTCCTAATATCTTGACCGATTGAAGCAGTCCTGATATGTTGACTGATTAAAGCAGTCCTGATATGTTGACCGATTGAAGCAGTCCTGATATCTTGACCGATTGAAGCAGTCCTGATATGTTGACCGATTGAAGCAGTCCTGATATGTTGACAGATTGAAGCAGTCGTGATATGTTGACAGATTGAAGCAGTCGTGATAAGTTGACAGATTGAAGCAGTCGTGATATGTTGACAGATTGAAGCAGTCCTGATATGTTGACCGATTGAAGCAGTCGTGATATGTTGACAGATTAAAGCAGTCGTGATATGTTGACAGATTGAAGCAGTCGTGATATGTTGACATATTGAAGCAGTCGTGATATGTTGACAGATTGAAGCAGTCCTGATATGTTGACCGATTGAAGCAGTCCTGATATGTTGACCAATTGAAGCAGTCGTGATATGTTGAAAGATTGAAGCAGTGGTGATATGTTGACAGATTGAAGCAGTCCTGAAATGTTGACCGATTGAAGCAAACGTGATATGATGACCGATTGAAGCAGACTTGATGTGTTGACCGCTTGAAGCAGTCCTGATATGTTGACCGATTGAAGCAGTCGTGATATGTTGACCGATTGAAGCAGTCCTGATATGTTGACAGATTGAAGCAGTCCTGATATGTTGACAGATTGAAGCAGTCCTGATATGTTGACCGATTGAAGCAGTCCTGATATGTTGACAGATTGAAGCAGACCTGATATGTTGACCGATTGAAGCAGTCCTGATTTGTTGACAGATTGAAGCAGACCTGATATGTTGACCGATTGAAGCAGTCCTGATATGTTGACAGATTGAAGCAGTCCTGATATGTTGACCGATTGAAGCAGTCCTGATATGTTGACCGCTTGAAGCAGACCTGATATGTTGGTAGATTGAAGCAGTCCTGATATGTTGACCGATTGAAGCAGTCCTGATATGTTGACTGATTGAAGCAGTCCTGATATGTTGACAGATTGAAGCAGTCGTGATATGTTGACCGATTGAAGCAGACCTGATATGTAGACCGATTGAAGCAGACGTGGTGTGTTGACCGCTTGAAGCAGTCCTGATATGTTGACAGATTGAAGCAGTTGTGATATGTTGACCGATTGAAGCAGTCGTGATATGTTGACAGATTAAAGCAGTCCTGATATGTTGACCGGTTGAAGCAGTCCTGATATGTTGACCGATTGAAGCAGTCCTGATATGTTGACCGATTGAAGCAGACTTGATGTGTTGACCGATTGAAGCAGACGTAATGTGTTCACCGCTTGAAGCAGTCCTGATATGTTGACCGATTGAAGCCGTCGTGATATGTTGACCGATTGAAGCAGTCCTGATATGTTGACCGATTGAAGCAGTCGTGATGTGTTGAACGATTGAAGCAGTCGTGATATGTTGACCGATTGAAGCAGTCGTGATATGTTGACCGATTGAAGCAGTCGTGATATGTTGACAGATTGAAGCAGTCCTTATATGTTGACCGATTGAAGCAGTCGTGATATGTTGACCGATTGAAGCAGTCCTGATATGTTGACCGATTGAAGCAATCGTGATATGTTGACCGATTGAAGCAGTCCTGATATGTCGACCGATTGAAGCAGACGTGATATGTTGACCGATTGAAGCAGTCCTGATATGTTGACCGATTGAAGCAGTCCTGATATGTTGACGAATGGAAGCAGTCTTGATATGTTGACCGACTAAAGCAGTCTTGATATGTTGACCGTCTAAAGCAGTCTTGATATGTTGACCGACTAAAGCAGTCGTGATATGTTGACCGATTGAAGCAGTCCTGATATGTTGACCGATTGAAGCCGTCGTGATATGTTGACCGATTGAAGCAGTCCTGATATGTTGACCGATTGAAGCAGTCGTGATATGTTGACCGATTGAAGCAGTCCTGATATGTTGAACAATTGAAGCAGTCGTGATATGTTGACCGATTGGAGCAGTCGTGATATGTTGACAGATTGAAGCAGTCGTGATATGTTGACAGATTGAAGCAGTCGTGATATGTTGACAGATTGAAGCAGTCCTTATATGTTGACCGATTGAAGCAGTTGTGATATGTTGACCGATTGAAGCAGTCCTGATATGTTGACCGATTGAAGCAGACATGATATGTTGACCGATTGAAACAGACGTGATGCAATGACCGATTGAAGCAGTCCTGATATGTTGACCGATTGAAGCAGTCCTTATATCTTGACCGATTGAAGCAGTCCTGATATGTTGACTGATTAAAGCAGTCCCGATATGTTGACCGATTGAAGCAGTCCTGATATCTTGACCGATTGAAGCAGTCCTGATATGTTGACCGATTGAAACAGACGTGATATGTTGACCGATTGAAGCAGTCCTGATATGTTGACCGATTAATACAGACGTGATGCAATGACCGATTGAAGCAGACGTGATATGTTGACATATTGAAGCAGTCCTGATATGTTGACCGATTAAAGCAGTCCTAATATCTTGACCGATTGAAGCAGTCCTGATATGTTGACTGATTAATGCAGTCCTGATATGTTGACCGATTGAAGCAGTCCTGATATCTTGACCGATTGAAGCAGTCCTGATATGTTGACCAATTGAAGCAAACCTGATATGTTGACCGATTGAAGCAGTCCTGATATCTTGACCGATTGAAGCAGTCCTGATATGTTGACCGATTGAAGCAGTCCTGATATCTTGACCGATTGAAGCAGTCCTGATATGTTGACCGATTGAAACAGACGTGATATGTTGACCCATTGAAGTAGTCCTGATATGTTGACCGATTGAAACAGACGTGATGCAATGACCGATTGAAGCAGACGTGATATGTTGACATATTGAAGCAGTCCTGATATGTTGACCGATTGAAGCAGTCCTAATATCTTGACCGATTGAAGCAGTCCTGATAAGTTGACTGATTAAAGCAGTCCTGATATGTTGACCGATTGAAGCAGTCCTGATATCTTGACCGATTGAAGCAGTCCTGATATGTTGACCGATTGAAGCAGACGTGATATGTTGACATATTGAAGCAGTCCTGATATGTTGACAGATTGAAGCAGTCCTAATATCTTGACCGATTGAAGCAGTCCTGATATGTTGACTGATTAAAGCAGTCCTTATATGTTGACCGATTAAAGCAGTCCTGATATGTTGACCGATTGAAGCAGTCCTGATATGTTGACCGATTGAAGCAGTCCTGATATGTTGACCGATTGAAGCTGTCCTGATATGTTGACCGATTGAAGCAGTCCTGATATGTTGACTGATTGAAGCAGATGTGATGTGTTGAAAGATTGAAGCAGTCCTGATATGTTGACCGATTGAAGCCGTCGTGATATGTTGGCCGATTGAAGCAGTCCTGATATGTTGACCGATTGAAGCAGTCCTGATATGTTGAACGATTGAAGCAGTCCTGATATGTTGACCGATTGAAGCAGACGTGATGTGTTGACCGATTGAAGCAGTCGTGATGTGTTGAATGATTGAACCAGTCATGATATGTTGACCGATTGAAGCAGTCGTGATATGTTTGTTGACAGATTGAAGCAGTCGTGATATGTTGACAGATTGAAGCAGTCCTGATATGTTGACAGATTGAAGCAGTCGTAATATGTTGACCGATTGAAGCAGTCCTGATATGTTGACAGATTGAAGCAGTCGTGATATGTTGACCGATTGAAGCAGACGTAATGTGTTGACCGATTGAAGCAGACGTAATGTGTTGACCGATTGAAGCAGTCCTGATATGTTGACAGATTGAAGCAGACGTGATGTGTTGACCAATTGAAGCAGTCCTGATATGTTGACAGATTGAAGCAGTCCTGATATGTTGACAGATTGAAGCAGTCGTGATATGTTGACAGATTGAAGCAGTCCTGATATGTTGACCGCTTGAAGCAGTCCTGATATGTTGACTGATTGAAGCAGTCCTGATATGTTGACAGATTGAAGCAGTCGTGATATGTTGACAGATTGAAGCAGTCGTGATATGTTGACAGATTGAAGCAGACGTGGTGTGTTGACCGCTTGAAGCAGTCCTGATATGTTGACCGATTGAAGCAGACGTGATGTCTTGACCGACTTAAGCAGTCGTGATATGTTGACCGATTGAAGCAGTCGTGATATGTTGACCGATTGAAGCAGTCCTGATATGTTGACCGATTGAAGCAGTCCTGATATGTTGACCGATGAAGCAGTCCTGATATGTTGACAGATTGAAGCAGATGTGATATGTTGACCGATTGAAGCAGACGTAATGTGTTGACCGATTGAAGCAGACGTGATATGTTGACCGATTGAAGCCGACGTGATATGTTGACCGATTGAAGCAGACGTAATGTGTTGACCGATTGAAGCAGACGTAATGTGTTGACAGATTGAAGCAGACGTGATATGTTGACCGATTGAAGCAGACGTAATGTGTTGACGGATTGAAGCAGACGTAATGTGTTGACGGATTGAAGCAGACGTAATGTGTTGACTGATTGAAGCAGACGTAATGTGTTGAACGATTGAAGCAGACGTAATGTGTTGACCGATTGAAGCAGACGTGATATGTTGACCGATTGAAGCAGACGTAATGTGTTGACCGATTGAAGCAGACGTGATATGTTGACCGATTGAAGCAGACGTGATATGTTGGCCGATTGATGCAGACGTAATATGTTGACCGATTGAAGCTGTCCTGATATGTTGACCGATTGAAGCAGATGTGATATGTTGACCGATTGAAGCAGACGTAATGTGTTGACCGATTGAAGCAGACGTAATGTGTTGACCGATTGAAGCAGTCCTGATATGTTGACCGATTGAAGCAGACGTGATATGTTGACCGATTGAAGCAGACGTAATGTGTTGACCGATTGATGCAGACGTGATATGTTGACCGATTGAAGCAGACGTGATATGTTGACCGATTGAAGCAGACGTAATGTGTTGACCGATTGAAGCAGTCCTGATATGTTGACCGATTGAAGCAGACGTAATGTGTTGACCGATTGAAGCAGACGTGATATGTTGACCGATTGAAGCAGACGTGATATGTTGACCGATTGAAGCAGACGTAATGTGTTGACCGATTGAAGCAGACGTAATGTGTTGACCGATTGAAGCAGACGTGATATGTTGACCGATTGAAGCAGACGTGATATGTTGACCGATTGAAGCAGTCCTGATATGTTGACCGATTGAAGCAGACGTAATGTGTTGACCGATTAAAGCAGACGTGATATGTTGACCGATTGAAGCAGACGTAATGTGTTGACCGATTAAAGCAGACGTAATGTGTTGACCGATTGAAGCAGTCGCGATGTGCTGACCGTTATATAAGTTATATACATTCCCCTACTTGTCTCACACATGTTGGTCTAAATTTCATTCGATTTCGTACATTTTATGATTGTTTAGAATTCTTCTTTTTGTTTTTTGTTTTGTTGTTGTTGTTGTTTTTTGTTGTTGTTGTTTTTTGTGTTTTTGTTCAGATTCGCTTATTCAATCTAAATGCATAATTTGGCCAGACGTCTGCTTATAGCTAATCATAACATTGAAGAATAATTTTATACTGTTTCTTAAGTTAAGTGGAGGCTATCACTAAACTTAGATTTGAAATTGCTAATTAAACAAATTAGCTAACATGCATTTTCATACATAGTAATGAGAATCTACATACAGATATCAATTTTGACAAATAAATTAGAATTTATTTCATTTAAAGGCCATACTTAAAAAAATGTACTGTTTTAAAGGTTAAGTAGACACCCGCCTTTTCCTTGTCCTTTGGTGAAGGTTATCATTAAGATTTGAACTTACTAATTATGCAAACTACTTCTCATGAATATTCAAAACTCTTAATTGTGAGATTACAATATGCACTTAAACAGTAAAGCAGGTATACTAAATACATTTTCGGTCACTATTAAATTAGTTGTATATTTTAACAAGCATTTAACTAAAAATCTTTCTGCGTGTCTATCAAAGTGTCTAGTGAGTATTTTATTAGTTATTTTATCCTACAACCTCATATTCCCATGAACTAAATAATAATAATTTATTGAAATGGAATAGGGTTGATTGCTTAAAATTGTTTTTGTTTGTTGTTTTTTTGCTAAGTGAATTAATTATTTCTCCGATTTTCGGTAATCATACCTAGCCGCCGGACTATAATCTTAGCAGAAATAGTGGAGAATTACAAAAAGGTGTTTAAAGAAAGATCTATTTGTTATCCCGCTGTTAAAACGTTTGTTGACATTTTTGACGCTAGATATCATATAAGGAATGATTATTTAGTTTCAACCCATTTGTTTATAATAAATTTGGAAACATGTCCCTTCAAATTATACTAAGCAATCCTGCCAGTGCACTTTCTGGTAGAACATGTTCTAAGGTACTGAATAGCCTTGTGCAATGTGCTCAAGGACTAATATAGGTGATCGGTTTCGGGGTGCGATCAGGGGACCCTTCGATCGGGAGTTCAACATCTTAATAACTGAACCAGACCCAGAACGGAGACCCAGAGACAATGTTTGAGTAAAAAATACACAAATACACAGGGATCGACATTTTCTGTCTTGTATATAAACGGATTTATTTTGTGCTACACCCCTACCCAAGTTTCCACATAAACGAATAGGAGACGTGTGTAAAAGACGATACGTAATTGGCACCGTTCATTTAATCAAATCTTCATAGCGGCAAATATTTTTCGTCCCAATATCTTTCAGCATAGACAATATGTTTTAATTGATCTCGTTTCCGTTGTGGTTTATCCGTTAGTTTGGAATAATGTCCGTATTTATTATGGGAAAATAAGGGTAGCCGTTATTTGGACAAACTTTTGTGCCATTCACTGACTATTTTAACTTTAAATTTGCCTTAATTGTTGTTGTTTAGACTCTTACCTTTTTGAATACTAGGAATAATTAACAATAATTTAAATTTACCTCTAATCACTGGATTTAATGTTAACATTCTTTCGCTGAGAGAATCCAAAGCGTCCAGATGCTTTCAAGCGCCTTTTAGCCGTTTTAAGTCAGGAACAGTATCTTCAAACTGATTATGCCGGAATATTCCATGTGTCATAAACATGGCGTGCGTCATGAACAATGCTTCAGTCTTAAGTGTTTTTCAAAAGTTTAACAATTGGAAAAATCATTAGTTTTCTGCAGAAAATTTATACTAAATACCTAACAGTAGGGGAGGTAAGAATGTAGTTTTTTATAGTTAGAGTAAAGTCCCTTCACATAAGGAAAGAGGGAATTCAGAGGTGCTTGTCTTCCAATTAACCGATTAAACGTTTAAAATGTCAACTGGTTATTGATTTTGTAACCGTTACCATTTGTATTTAAATTAAATACACTTGAAGTGAGGATCTGAGGTTCTATGCTTTATGTTCCTATGTGAAATTATATCGGGATTGTTTGTTTGTTGTTGTTGTTGTTGTTTTGTCGTAGAACGATACCATTCATCATAAAACGAGGTATGTCGGAGTAACAAAGACGAAACTATGATAGACGTAGTATTTATAACGGCAAGAAACATGTTGCTGATGGTACATGATCAACGAGATATTTCCACAGTTAATAACTACAATATTTCTTGTAGTATTAAATGTAGGTATTTAATATTGAGTTGTGTAACTAGAACTAGGTCTATGTTTTAGGTTAAACGCTATAAGATATTTTTGGTGTTGTTGCTGGTTTTCCTAAGACAGAAATACTATTGCTTTGACCTAGCGTTTTGTTGATGGGCGCCTCTCGTACCCATAATGGACTTTGCATGTGTTTTATACAACGTATTTATAGCAGCATGCATTATGACGACACCAAGCTATTGTTAAGATATTCCAAGTCAGTTCTACCTAGACATGCGGTTTTGGTTTGCCTCCACACCAAAAGCTAGTCTTTGTTTGAATGACAATAAGAGGGTCGCTGAGAAGGATTCTGAAAACACAATCAAACAAATATTGTTTAATGAAGCATGACATTTGTTATTCATTTCAGTGCAGAATGAACGATGAACCATGAAGCTAGTTTTCCTAATGCTGACAATAGCCGTCATCCCGCCGCCATCTTTCAACTTGCCAGACCAGCCGCTTCTGAAAATTGTAAGTGCTGATCTATTTCTACAAACAAGGGAGAGTACTGCAAAAGTTAAAAATATGTCGCGATAATATCGGTTGTCTTTCGTGATATTTTCTGTGACTGGCGTATCTTTTTATTCTGACAGCGCAGTGAGCTTCCGGGGGCGGATCCTATTTATTTTTAAAACCGGTTTCAACACTTTAAAGTGAAGTGGTTATTTCAAATGAATTCCGTATGACGTAACATGATTTTAAGAGATACATACCAGTCAATATAGGGTGTCATTAATCTTATTAAAACCGATATCGATGTATCGTCAATATTTTGCCGATCAATTATCGATACACATTATTGAATATTGATAGTTTGGATGGAAAAATAAAAAGTTGATTCCCAGCTGATAGGTCTGTCGTCGTAATACTCGCGTTTTCAGTCCTCTATTCACGCTCTCATGCATGTCTAAAAACACGTAAGTTTAAAAGAAAGAAAAAAACATTACAAATATGATTTTAATAGAATCAGAAGATTACAGTCTAAAGATTTAGTCTGGAAGGTGTGCATGGATTATACGTGTTGTAAGTTTTTTTCTTTTTATTGTTTGACCAAAAATAATCTAGCCATTGTCAAAAGGTAAATAGGCCTATTTATGCTCACGATTTTAGCACGTGTGCATGTTGTTGTTGTTGTTGTTGTTGTTTTTATCATACTGACGTCTTATGACATTTGTAAAGATTTCATGGGTACATTGATCATATCCTCCGGCAAGCACAGTCTCAGTCACTGATACCACGACCTGAGGTGAGGGTTATAAAACTATGAGAACAAGAAATCTGAAATCATTTTCGAGCATCTCACTGTTTAAACTTTGAATAAAGTTTTAAAATATCTGAACAGTTAGAAGCTGAGAATGATCTCAGGCTACAAATGTTCATTTAAAATTCAGCCAATCAGATCCTGGAATATAATGCCAGATTCGAGCTGACAGTTTGACAACCTCGGGTTATTAGCTTTCTTTTAACAAATCGTTAAATTACCATTTACCCAGCTATTTAGGCGGGGAATAGGCCCCAGACAAACGTCTAGGTGGAACCACCGGCGCACCACATGTTAGCTGGAAGACCTTCGACAATTTGTCTACCCCACCCCCGTCACCTCACCCCACCCTATTAACAAGACACGAACCCACGCGGCGAGAGGCTTAGCAGTCAAAGGAGCCTTGAGCCCTGACGATGTAAGAGCTAAGACCAATACATAGAAATTAGAGGTATAAACATTGAGTAAAGGTTAAAGGTGAAGCTATTTTGACTCTTGTAAAAGGCAGTCCGAAGTATGTGGATCACAACAAAGCTATCGAGTTCGACAGGAGGATTTTGGTATATGAGTAATGGTATTTCCCCTTTTTGTTACAAGATACTATGTACTTGTTAAATTGTTCAATAACGTACTTATTGTTCGATAAATAAAGCGATATAATATTATCTTGTTCCTATATAAAGTGCATATCATTGCCGTATGAGTGCAATCTGAGTCCAAAACTTTGGGAAAGTTATGACAGAAGAAAGGAAAATATTTATTGTAGTGTAACCTGCTGCATGTATCAGGTTCCCGGTGTCAAATGAAGTAGCCGTGAATCTACGCTACAGTTACAGTGTGAACACTGTTTTGTAAAGTTTCAGATCTTATGCAAACCCAGTTGTGGGAAAGAGGTTTCAGATGTATTGGTTAAAGGACAATCACGGGTCCCCCTTTCTGATCAGAAAGCAGACTACAGCTTTAACGTTTACTCTTGCTATTTACTTTCAGAACTCACGCAATATTCACTTTCTTATTTAATTGCGTTAATAACATCAGTTTGTCCCTCTCTTTATTCACTGTCAATGCAGGGTAACTGTTTCACTAAGGAAGCGGCCTAACATTTTAATAAAACCCCGTAGCATAGCAAAGTAATCGTTGATATTTATATGTTGTTCCTGTTTGCTCTATATAGTTTCAGAGCGTACAGGAGACCAGCCAGAAAGGATGTGACGTCTCTATTCTGCCGGACTGGGTCCAGTGGTGCGGTGGTACCATCACCAAGGATACCCGTCTACCTGAGTACACCGTGTGCCAGTCCAACACTCCCGATTCTCCATTTCTCATCTGCCTTAGCAGCAGATGGCGACGGAAGAGAAGGGTTTCTTACCTAGGATCCCCATTTTATGAAGGTTTTAAGATGGTTATTTATTTGTATTTCATATTAATTCATCATAACATTATAACGACAATTGAAATCTTGAAATTGTAGCTCATAAATATATTACATATTATTAGAAAATTAATGCATTTAGATGACCCCATTTATAACTGCCAATGGTCGCGTAGTTGTAAAAACCTTGGGCAATACATTTAAAGGGGTGCCCATGGCATAGACTTGTAACTGCTTTGACTACTAAGCCTCTCACCTCGTGTGTTCGAGTCACATTTAGGTCAGATAACTTGATATGGGAAGGTCTTCCAACTGACCTACAGTGTGCATGTGGTTCTAGACAGTCGCCTAGGGTGTTTCTCCATCATAAATGCTGAACGTCGCTAAAATGACCATAACTGACCGTCGTGATATATTTCAACAACAACAAACAAAACAATAAATATTATCTCGAATATTCTTAGTAATATACTAAGAAAAACACTGTACGTCCGGGTTTGTTTTTTTACTATTAAACATCAAATTAGCTCAGTATTTTTTTTTCTAGCATAAAAACACCATCATGATTATATAACATATTTCTGAAAAAAGATCTCGTTTAACTTGGTACATCTCAACCAGTAGCATTGACAGCTAGCTAATGACATAACATAGGCCTATTACAACGACGGTGGCCTCATATGGCCCAATCGTTGTACAAAAAGGCAATTATGACATAGTATTAAAATAAACAAAATATTGATATTACCTTAAAAAAATGTTTAAAATAAATCGTTTTTATACATTGCATTCAGATCAATGGAATCAGATTGTCCAAGTTGTCATTGTTTCAGGCCGAGAGAAGCGAGACATCCGGCGGGCTTATGGCAACTTTTCGGGTTCCACGTGTTCGCTTTTCTGCAATGTAAATAATACGGGTAAGCTTGTTGATAAAAATGTATGATGTTGTAGAAATATGTATTCCTACACAATTGAGGAAAGAATTGCCTTTTTAAAAGACATTTTAAATAGTTTGCCATAAAATAAAGTACAAGACGAAATGGCATGCATTTAGAGTCTGTACAATAGGGCCTTTATACTTTTAAATTTATCAATTGTTCATAAGAACAACGTGTTCTAATCACTTTGGCGACAGTATCTGTGAACAATATTTTTTATTTTCACTTTGCATAGCCAGAAGTACGTAAATACATAAAAGGAAATTAAGAGAAACGATTACAGAAATGGCCGAGAACAAAACGAGTAAAACTAGCATAATGATGTCATAAGCAGGGTATATGTGAAAACCAGCTAACAGAGAAAAAATATATATATTTATCAATATTGACTATTATCTTGTGCGGCAAGCCGTGGTTAAGTAATAAATTCAAAAAGAATAGCAAAAACAATAACAATTCAAATGTGTACTCATATACGAAACGCCCGCGTCCGACAGCGTTTTGTCAATAACGTCAAAATGGCTGTTTGGCGGAAAATGCCAGACCTTTCCGAACCAATTGACTTAACGTTGCAAAAATGCAAGTTTATAACTCAAAATTAACACAGAAAGTCATCATGAAAGGTAGATAATGTCATACTCGTATCCACCCATAAGACATAGCATTTAAACTATTAAACTGCGATAGTACAGGAACTTTAACCAACACCAGACGAAATGACAAGTATGTATATCTGTGTAAACAATAACGTTTTATTGACGGGATCCAACGTTTTGAAAACAACATTTAAAAAAACTGTGTCAGAAGTGGGATTCGAACCCACGCCCACATTCGTGGACCAGAACACTCTACATTGAAGGCTGTTAGCCTTGAGTCTGGCGCCTTAGACCGCTCGGCCATCCTGACATACTTAGTGAACATCTTCAGTGATGTAGTTTCTCTAAGTCCGTTGCTTCTTATTTATTAAAGGTGGTCCGACAGTTTAAACCAAAGTTTTCTCAAATTATCCAAAGAAGTTATTGTTACCAGCAAAGGTCCTTTATAATACTGTTCATTGATGCCCTAGATCTGTGTCAACTGTGAGGTATAAATCCGCACTCGTCATTGCAATCAGGTATTACCTGTCTAAACCACGCCGCAGAGATATCTATTAACAAAGAAAACCTACGTGATTACTTACTTTTTAGATCACGTCATTTCATTATCTGGGTTGTCCGTTCTCGATATCGACTTTTATCAGAGATCACTATCGTGATTATTTATAAATTTGGAAAGAATTAACATTTAGATTGACTTTTTTCCGCAGCTGTATGGTCCAACCGCTGATCAAAATCGTCTATCTTAGACTAAGGCATGAGTTTATGCAAAAAAATGTCTTATTTTCTCCAAGCAGAAGAAACATATTGTTGCATTTGATTTCTGCAAACTGTCCAAGACCACCTAGAATAACTCGCAACTAGTACTTTTAACCTCAACGCAAAATAAATCATTAATTATGTGCAGATGTTTGCAACAAAATGGATTTTGTTTAATTAAATAAATGCACTTGTTTTATTTTACTTCAAGGATTTATTGAGAAGACCCCTCCCACTTTCGTGAACTGCCCGGATGCAGTGACTCTATTCCCGCCAGGGGGCAAAACAAACGTCACCTATAATTGGACCTCGCCCTTCGCAATTGACGGAACCGGAAAGAACGTCACACGGTACAAGCAAAGAGCATGCGCTTAATGCAAGACTATAAAAGTGCCGGGAACCAGATTATCTACTACTTTGCTTTTTTTTCCTTATTGCTGTACTGCTAACGACGGCCTAAGCGGGATTGTCTTAGAAAAAATATCTCGTCAAACAGCTTGGCTGCGAAAATCTGCTTATTGTCTGCTACATTATTTACATATTTATAAATGCAAGATGCACTGTATGTTGTTTTCCTGGCAAAAGATCGTTCAACACAGCTGCAAATATATGTTATTGCCTGCTACAGTATTGTTCCCATCCAGAAAATTAGTAAGAAGTGCCTCTCCCCAGAGCTACGCCAACAAATGGTGTAGGCCTGTAGTGGTATCGTCTCCTTAAAATTTTAGTGTCTGTATTTAATGGTGTTATTCTCAGTGGTTCAATATTACTGAATAGTTTCAAATAATGCGTTAAACATAATGTCAGAAACTCCATTAACAGATCAACATGGTGATGAAAGTTTTTAATAAATAATGCTTTATGTTGTTGTCACACAACAGCGTGAAACAAGTGGCAGGCCCCGATCCCGGCTCCGAGTTCCCCAGTGCGGTATCCCCGGGCAACTATCACGTGATATCCTACCTAGCCACGGATTTGGAAAACATGAACTGGCCTTGTACGTTCACAGTGACTGCAGAAGGCAAGTTTTCAAAAAACTCTTATGTATGGATGTTGTACGCTTCATAGATGGGAAATGTATGGCATCTCAAATATCAACAGTAGTTGAAATAAATCCGTCCGCAAAATTTATATTCTACACGAACGTTTCCATATGTCAGTTTTATAAGTTCCTAGAAACATTAAATGCAAATGTAAACCTTCAAATATCTTAAGGGTTTTTAATGAGTAAAGCCATTTAACTAAAACCCAGTGACACTAGACCAGAAAGCACAAGCACAATGTTCGAATATGTTCTAGGTTAAAGTTTCGTTTGTTTGGTGTTTTTATCTCCATTACATCCGTTAGTTTCCAGTGATGTCCTTTGAACTTCATGTGATAACAGACTTTCGATGCGTTTTTATCTCTTATTTTCAGTTGATGGTAGTTGATTTAGTATTGCCGTACCCTCACTGTTGTTTATGCAGTTACCAGATGTACAGAACAAACAATTCACAAATATTTCATTGTAAACCGTAAATGTTATTTAACCGTAACAAAGCACATGTTTATCTTCCCGCCATCCACAGTCCCCACCTGTCCACCCTTAGTCAATCTGACGGACGGAAACACGACCTGTTCTGGCGAAAATCTCCGAGGAAGCACGTGCCACTTTACGTGCAACACAGGATACAGTCTAAACGGAAGTGACGTCACAGTCTGCCAAGATGACGGCACATGGTCAAATATTGATGTGGAGCCCAGTTGTAACAGTAGGCACTTATCTAGCCTTCTATTCTGAATATTTCGGGTAGTTTTTCAATAAAACAAGTTAAGCTTGAAAGGCCATTAAAATCCTTTTTTTAGACTTTAGAATACAAAAAGACTAGTTTTTATTTTCTTAGTATCATCTCATTTAATCTCAATCTAAATCCGTCTTTGGTCTCCCCAAGCAGCTGTTGATTCGACAGAGACACTATAACACCTCCCGGCCATGGGCCAATGCCGACAAACGCTGAATTGCCAAATGCATAATATGCTTGCCAGATTGGTAACAATCAGAGGTACGCGTTATTCTCTTAATTGTGTCGTTATGACTATTTCTTATTTTTCTGTCTTCAAATCAATAGTGACGTTTAATTTTACCATTCACATTAGTTATCCACTGCGACGCTGACTTCATAGGCGTAAACGTAACGCATGCTGACGTCATTTGTGAAAGCGATGTCTACGACCTATATGATAGTGTGTGCTGGCTTTCATGTCGGAACGGCTACCTGCTACGTAATGACGATCTAGAGTCTGACCATGTGACATCCCTGTCTGACACAGTTACCTTAACAACGATGGCCTACAATACAGCAAGGTAATGTTTAGGGTACGAGATACACATGCATTAGATGATAGTAGTCGTATATGTTACAGCCTCACAGTTAGGTTCCAATTCAAGTGTGGGGCAGAGGCTTTTATTTGAGCCTTTAACTGCTCTACTGTTGTTTCTAAAGCAGTTTTAGTTAAGCAATCAATAAGAAAATTTCTAGTTTTGATAATACCGCTCAACACATTTCTGCTATTATAGTAAATTCATTGATGCAAACGTTTAATCAATTCTAATCAGTTGGTAGAACGTCGGCTTGCGGATCGGGAGGTCTCGGGTTCAAACCACGACCGGGTCAAACCAAAGACTTTAAAGTGGGTAGTAGTGACTTCCCTCCTAACGCTCGGGGCTAAGGGGACAGCATAACGCCTGACTCGTCGGTGTCAGTATAATGGACCGACCGGGTTCAGTCCCTGAGCACCTCATAAGTGTCCCTGTGCTATAATGATAGAAATGTCGCTGCGCAGTATCGGCAGAAATGCCAGCAAATCCCATCCAATCCAATGCGACTACTGTATGTTCCGTTTTCATCACGATGCAAAATAAAAAAAAAGTTAAAATTTTTAACACTTAAAATTTATCTTTTTATGGATTTAACTAAAACCTTAATATATCATACAATCCTTATCAAGCAAAATTTAAAAATAGCAATTACTTGTTTATTTGTTGTGGCTGAATACGATCAAAGAATGATCAACCTTATTTTATGAAACAGACAAGAAGCCGATGAAGCACGAGACAATGCAACACTTGCCAGTCAAGCCGTCAGTGATGCCGTAACGAGTTTGAACGACTCTCTTACCAACTTTATCGCCGTCAATGCTTCATACCACGACACGTTAGACGAAGTAAATACTATGAACAATACATTCCAGCAACTCTTGATCACCTACAATGAATCGTACGAAGCCGCGAATATTGCCATCGAGAACAACTTCCCGAATGCAAGCGATCTCCAAAACGCCGTTCAACAGATTGCGATAGACTTAAACAAGACTATTGCTGAGTTTGAAAATCTTCAAGCAGAGTTTACAAACCTTACAAATCAATATATCACATCAGCAGATAATGTCATCAATAAACAGACTGCATACGATGAATCTATTATAGCTGCGGAGATTGCAGAACAAATTGCTGATATGAAGGAAACAGATGCTCAGCAGAAGTTGGAGGTACAGCAAGCGGCTTTGGCTGAGTTCACTGCAGCGGTCCAGTACCAAGTGACGGGGCAAAAAGTAGTGCCGTCCTATGTCAGATGTCTGGCCAGTGGGGAGTGGGATATACCAGGCAATCCGTATTGTGAAGGTAGCTTAAACATAAACATCATTGTTTAAAGGTGGTCTCCTCAAGTTTGGACATTTCTTCTCAAACAACTAATTGTATGCTATTGTTTCCTGTCAAGATCCCTCGATTAGCTGTTTTAGATGACCTATATCTATATAAAAAGGAAACATAACACCTCACTCGTTATTATAAACATGTATGTTTATTTTAGCATCGCTGCACGGCTAGCTATTTTTAAACTAAGAAAACCACGTTACAACTTATTTTTAGATGACGTTAAATCATTATTCGGGTAATCCATTTTGACGTCGACATCGATTTTAAAATGAACGATGACTCATTTTGTGCGATTTGTTAGCCAAATGTACTGTCTAACAATCGAGGAAGTGTTCAAAATCTGCTTTACAAAGACTATGAGTGTATGCAGAAAGTATGCCTAAATTCCCCAAACAAAGGTAAATATTGATACATGTATTTGATACAGGCAAACTGTCGGACACTACCTTTAAACATTATGTATATATACTTAGTTAGACCTTGAGGTCAATCTTATAATGCAGTTGGGCTTGTATTAGCTAACCGTCCTGACCGTTCTGGACAAAAGTGACTAAAGCTTTGAAATTTACGCTTTAATTTAGCCCAGTTTGGTAAGATACATTATGGCCAATTATTATAATAAATTTAAGTCTTAAGTCTGACAATGGCATCCATTAAATATTAAACTCATTATCAGGCACATAAATAGTGAGTTGACAATAAATGAGAACTTGGTATAAATAATGATGCATATGGATTAATTTGCATCAAGTAATGGTAAAATCTAAACTTGTGATAAGGCCTACTTGCCTTTTAATCTTATAATTAATTTTAAAATAATATAGAAGACAAGTCCTGTTGAAACATAAAGTAACGATACCTCTACCTAAACAGGCTGCAGATTCGGGAGGTTTCCTGGTCCATTAACGACATTACAAATGTCGTTAAAAATGGTAGCTGTATAGCTTCCTTGCTAATGCTAAAATAAATAAAAGGATAGCTTCCTGAACAGTCGGTTGGTGTTAGGATAATGTGACAAGGTATAGGGTCATGCTAGTTGTTCACGGCATGCTATACACAGAGAAGACAGCACTATATCTCCTTCAAGTGGGCATCTCCAAAATAACTGAAATACTGTTCGTGGGACGATAAACACAATAAACCAAATGTTCCAGACACGACGTTGCCGGAGATGATATGTCCCGCCAGCTTTACCGTGTACCTGGAGCCGGGACAGACCTCCGTGCTGGTAGACTGGTCCCTGCCCACGGCCTCCGACAACAGCGGCACCACGACCATTGAGCGACTGTTTGGTCCTGAACCCGGCTCCAGCCTGACACTAGGCCAACACCACGTCAGCTATCAAGCGATGGATGTCAGTGGAAACACAGCCCTGCAGCCGTGTGATATCTATATTAATGTTGAAGGTAAGTTCGTGTTGGATTACGAATAATCACTTGTTAAAATATAGAGTATGATTGTAGAAAGTTTGGGTTACTAAGATAAAATAAAGTTTAAAGCAGCCGGTGCTGGTGTTGACGTAACTTAGAGGTTTATCGTGTTTTTGGAACGTCGCGTATATTATACACATGGCTATTAAATTATTTGACTCTTCAGATTACTTTAATAAATTTAACGCTAACAGTAATACCGTATAACAAACACGTAGATTTCAAATCTACGTGAATTACTTATAGGGCCTATCATTTAATTAATATTTAAATAATTCAACCGTATCCCAAACAGGGATGGATCCAGGTGTGTGTGTGTGCGCGCGCGGGGAGAGAGAGGGAGATAGAGAGAGAGAGAGAGAGAGAGAGAGAGAGAGAGAGAGAGAGAGAGAGAAAGAGAGATGGAAACTTCCATCACATTAGAAGAACCTCATATATTAAAATGCGTAACTAATAAATTCATGTATAAATATGTAGTATTGTATCAACAGCTCGCACGTGTGACGAGTTACGCAACCACCCTGGCGATGACACCATCATAGTCTTGTGTGAAAGTTACCAGGTGGGCACCACTTGCAATTTAACGTGCGGGGTCCTCTCCGTGCTGTCCGGACTATCCACGGCCGAGTGCCGATTGAACACCAGTACAACTCCTCCCACCACATACTGGCATCTCCCTGACTCTTACTGCCAAGGTACGTAAAACCGGGGATATCCGCACAAACATCTTTCGGATAAACCCCTGTCAGACAGAAAATTCTCCGAGACAAAAACCGTTCCGCTACTTTGAAAGAGATGAACAAAACTCTCGCGATTTTAAAAGGGTCCGATAAAACCCCTCCCGGACCAAACCCCCTCCTGCTATTTGAAAGGGTCAGACAACAACCTTCGCGGACAAAACCCATCCCAATAAATTGAAAGGGGCGAACTGAAACCCTCCAGTATAAAAAATCTTCCACTATTTTAAAGGGGCCATAAAAAGCTTTCCGCCTTATAACCGAGCGGTGCTATGTGCAGAAGCTGTATACGTGTACACGTTAAGTTGTACCCAAATACATTCTTGGAGTGTGTTTTTGTGACTTAAGTTAAGAAACTTCCAAATATCTTGAAATATTTTCTTACGTTCTCACAAGATTATAATTTTAAAAAGACATGCTATTGCCCCGAAATTCTTAATCTAATATTATCTTTATACAATCTATTGTTTCAGTTGAAACGTGCCCTATTCCTCCATCCATCGAGCAAGGCAGCTGGGAGTGTACAGGTGTGCCAGGAGGAGACATGATACCATCAGATAACGGCACGGACACGGACAATACCACGTCGGGTTTCGCTTGTACCGCTATCTGTGACGACGGTTACGTGTTGCCGTACATGACGGCTTCAGTGTACACCTGTGATGTCAACGGTGTATGGTCGTCTGACAGCTTTCCCATTGAATGTATCGGTAAGTGTGATACGGTTTTTAGCATCAATGTTAGTAAATATATCAGTAAGTGTGATACAGTATTCAAGCTCCGCCATACAATGCTGTCAGTGTTATGCAGTATTTTAGCTTAAGATTTAAATGTATCTGTAAATTCCATACAGTATTTTAGCCGCCTAATGAATATATCGGTGTGTTAAGTTACCTTATCTTCTCTTATGAATGTATCGGTAAGTGTCATAGAGTCTTTAAATTCGCTATTGGATGTATCGGTAAGTGTGATACTGTATTTTAGCTTCCCTAATAAGTGTATTGGTAAGTGTGAAACAGTATTTTAGCCTCAATAGTGAATGTATCAGTAAGTGTGAAACAGTATTTTAGCCTCAATAGTGAATGTATCGGTAAGTGTGAAACAGTATTTTAGCCTCAATAGTGAATGTATCAGTAAGTGTGAAACAGTATTTTAGCCTCAATAGTGAATGTATCGGTAAGTGTGAAACAGTATTTTAGCCTCAATAGTGAATGTATCAGTAAGTGTGAAACAGTATTTTAGCCTCAAAAATGAATGTTTCGGTAAGTGGGAAACAGTATTTTAGTCTCAAAAATGAATGTATCGGTAAGTGGGAAACAGTATTTTAGCCTCAATAATGAATGTATCGGTAAGTGGGAAACAGTATTTTAGCCTCAATAATGAATGTATCGGTAAGTGGGAAACAGTATTTTAGCCTCAATAATGAATGTATCGGTAAGTGGGAAACAGTATTTTAGCCTCAATAGTGAATGTATCGGTAAGTGTAATACAGTATTTTAGCCTCAATAATGAGTGTATCGGTTAGTGGGAAACAGTATTTTAGCCTCAATAATGAGTGTAACGGTAAGTGGGAAACAGTATTTTAGCCTCAATAATGAATGTATCGGTAAGTGTGATACAGTATTTTAGCCTCAATAATGAATGTATCGGTAAGTGTGAAACAGTATTTTAGCTTCAATAATGAATGTATCGGTAAGTGTGATACAGTTTTTTAGCCTCAATAATGAATGTATCGGTAAGTGTGAAACAGTATTTTAGCCTCAATAATGAATGTATCGGTAAGTGTGAAACAGTATTTTAGCCTCAATAATGAATGTATCGGTAAGTGTGAAACAGTATTTTAGCCTCAATAATTAATGTATCGGTAAGTGGGAAACAGTATTTTAGCCTCAATAATGAATATATCGGTAAGTGTGATACAGTATTTTAGCCTCAATAATGAGTGTATCGGTAAGTGGGAAACAGTATTTTAGCCTCAATTATGAGTGTAACGGTAAGTGGGAAACAGTATTTTAGCCTCAATAATGAATGTATCGGTAAGTGTGATACAGTATTTTAGCCTCAATAATGAATGTATCGGTAAGTGTGAAACAGTATTTTAGCTTCAATAATGAATGTATCGGTAAGTGGGAAACAGTATTTTAGCCTCAATAGTGAATGTATCGGTAAGTGTGATACAGTATTTTAGCCTCAATAATGAATGTATCGGTAAGTGTGAAACAGTATTTTAGCCTCAATAATGAATGTATCGGTAAGTGTGAAACAGTATTTTAGCCCCTATAATGAATGTATCGGTAAGTGTGAAACAGTATTTTAGCCTCAATAATGAATGTATCGGTAAGTGTGAAACAGTATTTTAGCCTCAATAATGAATGTATCGGTAAGTGTGAAACAGTATTTTAGCCTCAATAATGAATGTATCGGTAAGTGTGAAACAGTATTTTAGCCTCAATAATGAATGTATCGGTAAGTGTGATCAAGTATTTTAGCCTCAATAATGAATGTATCGGTAAGTGTGAAACAGTATTTTAGCCTCAATAATGAATATATCGGTAAGTGTGAAACAGTATTTTAGTCTCAATAATGAATGTATCTGTAAGTGTGAAACAGTATTTTAGTCTCAATAATGAATGTATCGGTAAGTGTGATACAGTATTTTAGCCTCAATAATGAATGTATCGGTAAGTGTGAAACAGTAATTTAGTCTCAATAATGAATGTATCGGTAAGTGTGAAACAGTATTTTAGCCTCAATAATGAATGTATCGGTAAGTGTGAAACAGTATTTTAGTCTCAATAATGAATGTTTCGGTAAGTGTGAAACAGTATTTAAGCCTCAATAATGAATATATCGGTAAGTGTGAAACAGTATTTTAGCCTCAATAATGAATGTATCGGTAAGTGTGAAACAGTATTTTAGCCTCAATAATGAATGTATCGGTAAGTGTGAAACAGTATTTTAGTCTCAATAATGAATGTATCTGTAAGTGTGAAACAGTATTTTAGTCTCAATAATGAATGTATCTGTAAGTGTGAAACAGTATTTTAGTCTCAATAATGAATGTATCGGTAAGTGTGATACAGTATTTTAGCCTCAATTATGAATGTATCGGTAAGTGTGATACAGTATTTTAGCCTCAATAATAAATGTATCGGTAAGTGTGAAACAGTATTTTAGCCTCAATAATGAATGTATCGGTAAGTGTGAAACAGTATTTTAGCCTCAATAATGAATGTATCGGTAAGTGTGAAACAGTATTTTAGCCTCAATTATGAATGTATCGGTAAGTGTGATACAGTATTTTAGCCTCAATAATGAATGTATCGGTAAGTGTGATACAGTATTTTAGCCTCAATAATAAATGTATCGGTAAGTGTGAAACAGTATTTTAGCCTCAATTATGAATGTATCGGTAAGTGTGATACAGTATTTTAGCCTCAATAATGAATGTATTGGTAAGTGTGATACAGTATTTTAGTTTCCCTAATGAGTGTATCGGTAAGTGTGATAGAGTCTTTAACTTCGCTATTGGATGTATCGGTAAGTGTGATACTGTATTTTAGTTTCCCTAATGAGTGTATTGGTAAGTGTGAAACAGTATTTTAGCCTCAATAGTGAATGTATCAGTAAGTGTGAAACAGTATTTTAGCCTCAATAGTGAATGTATCGGTAAGTGTGAAACAGTATTTTAGCCTCAATAGTGAATGTATCAGTAAGTGTGAAACAGTATTTTAGCCTCAATAGTGAATGTATCGGTAAGTGTGAAACAGTATTTTAGCCTCAATAGTGAATGTATCAGTAAGTGTGAAACAGTATTTTAGCCTCAAAAATGAAAAGTGTGATAGAGTCTTTAACTTCGCTATTGGATGTATCGGTAAGTGTGATACTGTAGTTTAGTTTCCCTAATGAGTGTATCGGTAAGTGTGATAGAGTCTTTAACTTCACTATTGGATGTATCGGTAAGTGTGACATGTATTTTAGTTTCCCTAATGAGTGTATCGGTAAGTGTGATAGAGTCTTTAATTCGCTATTGGATGTATCGGTAAGTGTAATACTGTACGTAAGCTTCAGAACGTAATGCAGTGGTAAGTGTGATGAAGTAATTAAGCTTCTCAATTAAGTTTATCGGTAAGTTTTATGCAATATTGTAGTGTTTGTGTTGTTTTGTTTTTTTTGTTCATTTTTACTGTTGTTTTTGTGTTGTTGTTATTGTTGTTGTTTTTTGGGGGGTGGGGGGAGGAGAGGTGACATGAGTGTCCAATGAATACCGATTTTTTTTTCCTATTTAATGTACCAATAACTATGATAAATTGCTTAGTCTTCTTATAGAATATATCGGTAATTGTAGTAAATACATATATTCTACATGCATATTATTGACTTGTGATACTAACAGATACTGTTTTATGTATACATGGATATTCATAAAGGCGCAGTACGAAAATTATAATACTTATGTCTCTCTAATAGCAATTTACAATAAATACTTAATGTGTTTCTGAACGAATAATAAGAAAAGAACAAATTATCAGCAGACAATAATAGGTATAAAATAAAGTTTATAACGTCCGTAAACAGCAAGAATTTCTATAAAAAAAAAGTCACTTGAATTAATAAAGAAAGACTGAAGACAATAATAAAGTTTTAATCGCTAAGAGGAATACGATATAAAGCATTTCTACTGAAAATTAGTATCAATTTCTTCATAATGTTATCATGTTCCCGTCTGATGTTGAACGATCCACTCCTAGAATGTGCGGTATTGCGTTTGTCAAGGAAAATAATATGGACGAATCGCTTACGGCCCCAATAACTTTGGCGATCTCGGTTTTTTCTTCCTCATAAAAGTTTCAAATGCTCTGTGGCAGAAAATATTATTATAGTACGAACTTATATGTCGATGACTTAAAACAATTTAATCGCCAATATGAAGGGAAGAACAGAACAAAAAAAAAACGCATTTTAAAATGTTTTCTTTGTATCTTCCGAATCCGTGACGTCTTGTATGAACCTCATATGTATGTTTTTGATGTACTTTTTATTATACATTGGGGCCGGTACAGTGTTTACATCCCAAAATTTAGTATGAACCTCATATGTATGTTTTGTTGTACTTTTTATTATACATTGGGGCCGGTACAATGTTTACATCCGGGAATTTTGTATGAACCTCATATGTTTGTTTTTGTATTTTTATTATACATTGGGACCAATACAGTTTTTATATACAGATTTAAAGATAATTCGAGTATTTTGGATAAGCGACAGCCCAACACTCGTTGCTGTTGTGGTAACTTCTGCAGGGGCTTATTTGGCGCTCGACCATTCCTTCCGCAATTTTCAGTACTGCAGACCAAACGTTGAATTTAATATTATATATGATGTCAATTTTATAATCTACTTACCTAGTACCTAGTACCTTGTCCTTTGTCTGAAACTTCTTTTTTTCTTTTCTTTTTCTTTTTTTACAATGTTTCGCTTGACTAAGTATGGTTTTAAAGGTAGTGTTCGACCAACATTTCTTTACTCGAATAATGAAATAAGTCATTCTGAGGTCCGGCAAAATGCTGTTCTTTGATCTCCTTAATATGTGTAAACATTCAAGCAAGCATCACCACCCGCCATTGCAAAAAGGTATTTCCTATCCGAACCCCGGACAGAGATAGACATTTGTAAACTTAGATAACCACGTGACCACGTGATCCCGATAAACATCCAGGTAATCGGCTCTGACGCCGATGTCTATTATTAGCACAGACCATTACCGAGCTTTTTATACAGTTGGAAAGAGTATTCATTTAGAGATATTTTCTGCGATTAGTTCTCTCTTACAAGTCAGTGTTCAAAATCTTCTTTATTAAGACTAAAGTATGGGTTTATACATTCATAGTCCCCCAAAGCAGTGGTTCGACATTGTTATGTGTATTTGAGATAGGCAAACTGTCGGATACCTCCTTGCCCGTGTAACGTACTGTCTAGAACATTAAAGTTAGAAAGTCTCGAGTAAAGTTTCTAGAAACTTATTTGTTCCTCCCCGTGTAGGATGTGACATCGAGTAGTTGTACAATGTACACATGCTCGACTCTCCTCCATTCTGATGAATAAGATCCTGCTCTTTTTTATAAAACATCAATGAATGCATTCGTATAATTTGGAAGAATAATTTGACTTTACAGATAACACATATAAATCTAGCGTCATTTAATCGAAGAGACGTTTTGTATTTTCAGAGAAAGGGGAATCTATCTACTCCGAATACACTCTGAATCTCCTCTATGACGTCACTGACACGTGCCTTACTGAGGATTTCGGTTCCATAATGGAGTCGTGGGAAGATATACTTTTAATAGACATGATGTCTTATGACGTATGTCTTTCGGACTATGAGTGCAGTCTGGGATTGATGACGTCACAGTGCAATGACACTAGTGGTCTCGTCACAATAGAATTCAAAATTCAAATTACTTGTGCCGGTAAGGAAATTTAAAAATAGTTTACTGTCATGTGCCATCACGTTCATTATACATGTTTTGGACATTCTTACGCCGTTTGCTTATTAAGTTAAGCTATCATTTTATTTCTGTATCTAACATTATATAATGTCACATAATTGAATAGGCCTACATTGTGAGTAACTTTGGACGATTAAAACTTGAAACCTGCGTTTTAAAGTCCAATTGTGCAGAATTTCATTTAGTTCAACTTGATATGTAAATGTTTCTGCGGACATATAAAATTTTCAGAATCGCTGCACTTACAATTGTTAAATAAGCCTAACGCGAGGCACAACTTTCTTAATTGTTTAAGATTCTGCGACGCAAGAACGATGTAACCTTGGAAACGACACTATGGCACAACTCATGACGTCACTGCAATCGAGCCTCGATACTTCTGCCATTCTCAACAGCGGCAATGGTTCTACGACAGTGCTGGTCGCTGGAGAAAGTGATTTAGCCGCATGTGGACTGGGTGCTGCGATGAACGGCAAATACTGTGGTACGCTTTTTAATAAAAAAAACTGTTCATTTCCGACAAAGGCGTTCCGTGCACCAATTCTTTAATCTTGAAAAACGTCGTGCAATTTAAATGACCTTCGGATTTTGGGCTGTTTTGCACGCATCTGATTTTTAAGATTTGAATTAAGTTGTAATTGTGAAATTCAGTAAAAACATATGTTATATAACATATATAATTGATATAGTCAATTAGCAGTTTCAGTGACTAGAGCGTTCAGGCAAAAAAAAAAATGCGATCTTTGTTAAAATGATTGTCTGAACTAAATAAATCAGTTTAAAGCAAAATATCTACCTACATTGTGTAATGGGTAAACATTCACATCAAGAATGAAAGTTGCCAACCAGAAACGCTCCAGCCACTGAAACTGCTAATTGAATTTCTCATCAAAGAAAAATGTAAAGTAACGACAAGTGTCAAAACTATTTACTCATTGGTATTATTTTCATTGTTTACTTTACATTCTTTAAATATATATTATAATAACAGTGACTTTATCTGGTTGATTTTCCTCTATACAGAGAAGTGTGGACGAGGCACCTTCTACTTGGAACTGTTTGGCTGCTTGCCGTGTGGACCAGGTTCCTACAGCGACGCCGCAGGACGTGGCTACTGTACCACGTGCCCTACGATGACGTCATCATTGAACCAGGGTGCCAAATCAGTGGAAGAATGTACTGGTGCGTTGATAAAATAATGTGTCACAAAATGACCTTGACACTGTTTGCCATGTTGATTATACTTCTGAAAATAATTCTGCAATATATACTAAACAGAATTTTTTTGCAGGAACAAAACAATTCGTAACGTACTGTCTTCATTGTGCGTAACATGCCGTGAACATCTGGCATGATACCAATCCCAGTCACATTGTACAAGTCGCAGCAATACCCTGATATTTGTTAGCAAGCGAGCCATGCCACGACTATGTTAACGACTTTAGTCCATATATGTGCCCCAATGAGTCCTGGACCTCGCTCCAACTAGAATCAAGACTACTAAATCCGATTAGGAGCCAAGTGAACATAACTGAATGTTACTTATTTGAGTTGGTTTATGAGGTCATGATAAAATATACTTTGCAATCATATCGTTTAGAAGAAGTCTTATATTCAGATGCGCATTATTTTTGATTATGGCTACAGTTGATGAAATCTGAATTTTATATACATGTATTTAAGTTAAAAATAACTTTGTTGAACAACTATAAATAATAGAAAGTAATAGCATATCTGTTCACCATGTTATATACAAATTTGCTGTCTTGTGTTATCTTAAGTTTGAGAGAATCAAAAGTTGTCGCGAGGGTTTCTAACTTTAAGCGTCACGTCCTAGTATAATCTTTAAACTGCACGTGCGTATAATGCATCATGTGTCTACGTCAGTCATAAACAATACGCTTATTGGCTCTTAAATGAAGCAATTACTGTAATGCGTATGAACATATTGTATGATTCTTAGTGTTATGTATGCACACAGAACCGTGATCAAATTGCTTGAAGGATTTTAGCATGACGTCGTTTGAAATGGTAACTTATTATATTAACCTTTGTTCCCAAACTTTAAAGAGTTGTGGTATTATTTTTTTGATGATACAATAACATTTATATCACTGTGAAGCCACGTTGACTGGTGACGCTTAAACATCTGTATGAATGACTTTTAATCAGCATCAATATCTTTTGTAAGTTTCACATGTTTATGTTAGTATCATGTTATCTTAATGAGAAAGAGTCAGCGAAAGCATTTAATGATCACTGGAAGAAACCGAGCAGAGAAAATACTAAACGTGACATGCTACCTTCGTCTTCCTCACAATTCATAACCCTATAGCAATTTCTTTCTTTAATAAATTGCGAGATTTGTTATCACAAAAAGCTTATGCCGCGTCTGCATTTCGTAAAGAAAACATGTAATCAGTGTCTCAGTGAAAGACATTAGTGAATAGTCTCCCCTGAACACCTTCTAAATGATACTTCTTTCCCTGATACTTTCTAAATGCACATAGGTCCTTTTATTTGGGTGTCTCTGCTTTTATCACTGCACTCATTGGAGTGTATTCTTATATCAACTATAATAAACAAACATGCAAGTTGTCTTGTTCAAATAAGTGATTTCTATAAATAAATAAAAATAATGAAATAACAAAGAATGGGCTTTAGAGCTCTTATTTATGCGAAGGTAGGAAATTTCACTGTTTGCTAAGCGCCATCTCAAAAAGAACCGGCGTTAAATCAGTGATTTCAACTAAAAGGACATATTTTCATTTCGCCAATGTTCCCCAATGCAGCTACGTGCACTGCCGGCACCAACTCAACGACGGGAAACCAGCCATGCATTTCGTGTCCACTTGGCACCTTCCAAGACAACCCTGGGTCCAGTAGCTGTATACAGTGTCCTGGAAACACATGGACCACCATAGCCGGTGCTGCAAACAAACTCACTGACTGTGTAGGTAAGTCACATCGGGATGTCCCAGTAGAATGGCTGGTCAATGGTGTTTTTTGTATTTATATTCACTGCGTTAGGAGGTAATACAGTGTTTCACACCTATAAAGCCGAGATAACAGAGTCCAACTATTCCTGTCGCGACAAGAAATAGTTATACGTATTTCATATTAATGGCGTGAACAGAAAAAGAGTAACTCAGTTAAAAACCCAGTAGCAATACACAATCATCAAATATTCACACAAGTATGTAGACTTACCAGTCTGTTTTAACTAAATGTAAATATGACTGCGACATGCAACACAAAACTACTGTATATATATAACGTGTTCAGTAACCAGCACAAGGCAATGGAGATCAACTCTCACGGTCTTGGCCCTTGTTGCTTAACCTTCTGCTTGTCATATGACCACCACAACCTTGAACACAGAGTGGTGTAGTCTAACACAAAACCAATGCAAGGCAGCTTATCTACAACGGTTTTCATTGTCTCAAAATGAGACAGTACATACATTAGTGCTTACAGCGTGTTTCTTACTATCTTGTCTCCTTTTAGGTTAGACGCCACTAAATATGTTGTATATTATATAGTGAATCGCGAAAAGATGGAAACAAATTGCACCATGACCAAGTTATGGTGGACACCCATAAGCATTTATAGGTGAAACGAGCTATTTATTGTCTATTTGAAAGACCCAGAAATAATGCAAGTTTTGCAACTGGTAAGAAGGTTCAGCTTCATAGAATGCGCATACCGCCAAATTCCCAGTCGGTAACCGCCAAATTTCAATGAAATATGTACCTCCTGTAAAAGTAGATCAGTCCATTATTGTGCATAGGGGTTAAAGACTTTTGCTTTCTTTTAATTCTACATAGTTTCAGCTTCCTTTTGACACTAAAAGATTGAGATTATCTTCAACATAGAAAATGTAAAACCAAAACAAAGTAACAGACTGTTACTAAAGAGAAAAAGTCCATGTCACACATTCCACTTCCGGTCGGTATTTCGTGTAACCACCCCTTTATCCGCCCGACTTACCTTTATCCGCAGCCTACGACATCTACATGGACACCGTCTTGGCTGACCAGCTACTGACCACCGTCTCTGGGCACATATCCGTAGTGCTGTGGACCAAGAAGGTGACTGCCCCACCCCTTGTTACCATAGCATTGTACAATGGACAGTACGACGATTTCAGGTTCAGTTTAGAGATTTCGTCCACAGCCGAGCTGATGTTTAACAACTGGTGAGCATGTAAACAGATTCTCGTTTATAAAGGGCCATTACCTTAACCATTTAACTTACATCTTAACTCTCTTTTCGGTAGGTATTTGATACGTTGTAACTGTAGAAACAAATCAGATTTTCCCCTTTTTAAACCTTTTTGATACAACTTGAGACTGACACATTCATATAATTGTATCTTATTGATATTAATGATAATAATTTAATGTGCTTGGTGACTTTAATAAAAAAAGCAATTTAAAAATAGAATTAAAAAAACGTAGAGTATATGGAAATATACACAATAGAGATAACTTAAATCATTTCTTTTTTAAATGGAAAATTATCTAAAGGCATATTGAATATTGGCATGTTGCCTTTGCTGGCTTCAAAATAGGAGGTTAATGGTTTGAGCAGGATTGTGTGGTGGTCTGCCTGGCTGAACAAAAAGTTCTCTGTACAAATGAAAGTGAAATAAGCCTATTCGCATCAAACGTGAATAATTGTACCACTCTTTAGCCTATGAAATCCCCGTGTACAGTACACATATCAGGTTTTTGCAACCCTTTTCACAACATGGTATTATCTTGGCGTATGTGTTTGTGTGGTGGGGATGGCTAAAAACTAAATGCACATTTAAATGTCCACTTTTAACATTTCAATAATAAAAAAGATGGAAAATTATGGAAACAAGTGTTGGATGAAAATTGTATTATCATTTCGCGAAAACATTATAGAACATTCATCAGCTTTATTTTGTTTTGTTATTTGAAATACATCTCAGTGACACAATAATGGCCATTATAGCGACGTCCAGTTATATCTGGTGAAGAGGCAGGACAGACAAATGTCTGGCTAGAACTACCGACACACCGCGCCCTTTCACACTATTTCAGATTTGTTTTATATTCCTTATAGTGTATTACAAAACAAGTTTTATGGTATTGATAAGTGACTAAAAAAAGTAACACAGTTTGTTAATACAGTATCTTATGTTACATTAATTCACCAAAAACAAGTGTGTACCGACGAAGGTCCATGTTAATGGTTCCTGTAAACAATAACAAACATAGACCCACCAATGCTAAGTATTTTCTTTGCAGCTTTTATGGTGTTAGCTCTGGAACAAAGTTTAACACAACTTTAAAGCAATGTCGTAACTTATCACTAAAGGTGGTGTCCGGCAGCATGCCTATATCTAATACATGTAACAGCATTTTATCTTTTTTGCTGGAGAATTTGTACCAACATGCTGCACAAACTTATACTTTAGCATAACAGCTATTAATAACATTATCTCGAGCCATACAATTTGTGAAATGTATCGCTTTATACTGTCCATTATTTCCAAATCTTTAAAAGAGGTACGATAGGAATTTCAGCTAAAAATAGATACCGACGTCAGAGCTGTTTATCTGGATGATCATGTAACGTTTTTTCAAAAGTAAGTGGTCACGTGATTTTCTTAGTTTAAAGGTGGTTAACTGTGCAGCGTGGCTCTGATAGGAAATGCATTGTTGTAATGACAAGTGGGGTGTTAAAGTTTTACTTTTCACATTTGGTTCAAACTGTCGGTTGCCGCATTTTAAAGCAAGATCATTTCGTACATTTAGACGCCAATGACAAGTGTTGATAAAAGCAAGTTTTGAATGCTTCACACACACAGGGACAACGAACCTACGGATATCGAGATCAAGGCGAATGTGTGGACCATGGTCGGACTGACATGGGACCCAACTACCGACAATGTCACAGTCTACAAAGATGGCCGACCTGCCTTTAACACCACACTTCCGGTTGTCCAGCAGCCAGAAATGTACGATAGACTAGTTCTCTCCGCCTCTTCTGGTACTAGTAAGTAAAAGCACACAACACTAAGTGTTTTCTTATCATCGAAATCACATAATGGTTATCATTGTGAAACAGCACGTTGTTATTCAGATAGTGATAAGAAAATTGAAAGCATGGGCCATTCCAATGTTTAGTATTATCACGTTTTTTGTGTGTACAAGGAAATCAATGTATCGCAGTGTCTGAAGCAATATTAGTGGTTAATAAGCTAAAGGTGAAGTATTTTACTATACACCTTTTTCAATAGTCGTCAACAAGTAGGTTGCCATATCGATCACTTATCAACACTTTTAGACCAACTAGTGATTGTTCATGATGACAGCCTGTCTGTTTATGGTGAAGATACATTTGTATTATTATCATTAATGAAGAGTCAGACTTACATAAAAGTGATCAAAACGCTGAAAGGCAAGTCTGTGGACATTAAGGGAAACTTAATAAGAGAGGTTTAAAATGGTCTTTTTTAGTGTTAACCTATAACAACGAATGCTATCTAATGACACAGTGGTGTATAGGATGACAATTGTGGTATGATGAAATCTGTAATTTAGATAGTATTGAGCTATGACAATGAGTTAGAGAAGGTGTGCTATAAATATCCGTCATCATGAGCAGAATACTAGCCACACACGCATTTGACGAAAGGCATCTCGTGTGACAGACCTAAATGGCATTTATAATTATCTACATCTACAATCTAATATTTACTGCATTTACATTTACAGTTTACTGTTTACTGCAGGACTGGTGAATTTAGTATTTGCTAACCAGTGGTGAAGTAAACATTAATTGATAAACTTGGCGCGGTTAAAGTAGTTCCTTGATGATTTCGGAATATGGTTAAAACAAGACTGGTGTCTTTTCTAACTAAACACTGAAATTGATCCTGGTTGGCCCTAAGAGATCATACATTTCATCTTGGCCCAGGCTATTGCGATTTTTTTTCTTGTGTTGCCCACTTTCTAGAAATCACTTTAGGCAATTTTCTAACTATGTGCAGTTACATTTACTTTGAATTTATTTGAACACAACACTTGCTCATAAAACTTTGCAAGTGCTTTACATGTTTTGCACTTTTTTTCTACTTAAGCACACTCAACATAAAATATGAGCCAAACACAATCATTTAAAAGAGAGTTCATGCCCTAGATATACCCATTGTTGTTCCCCATTGTTGTTAAGATTAAAACGCCACACTCCTGTTCTTTGAAGTTAATAATGAGACATTTTAAAATGGCGCGTTTATGTAATATATGGTTTTATTACTTTTTTCCTACTTAAAATTGCTAGCATCTTATAAAACGATAACGAAGAATAATTTTTGTTTTGTTTCAGTTCTTTCCGGGTTAACAGTATCAAATTCGACTGTCTCCGATGACGTCATGAGTCACATGTTTACGAACTGCTCCTTCCAACTTCCGGCCTCCATCTACACAATGGACGACCTTGCAGGGACGCGAAATTACAACTTCCGATTTTTGACGTCGACATGCATAGGTTTGGTTTTCGTATGATTTTTTAAAATTACAAACACAATTACATTTGGCCTACAGTTTCAAAGCAGTCATAAAATATTTATATTGATAGATTCGCTCGGTTATGACCCGAGAATTGCACATATCCAACTTATAGACGCCTAAGTTTTTGTCGACAAAACATAAAAGGGTGTGCTGTCTGTTGGCATTTATACGTTTTCAATATATTGTGCATAGTTTGTTATTTCTTTTGCAAAAAAAAAAAATATTTACTTGGTTGAAACTTTCTTGCTAAATATAAGTTAAGGTAACTGCTTTGGGTCGCAGGACCAGTGCGTGGTGAATGCTTGTTTTTATACCAGAAGCTTTAATAATGGCACTACATGTATTGAAGCTACAATTTTCATGGAGATTGTTGTTTTGCGTTACAATTTATTGACATTATGGTAGAAGACAATAAGACATCGTTTCTTGTATTTTAAATTTGGTGTTAATTTGTCAAAATTTCGTAATTCTTTACAGCCGCAAATGCCAGTGTAACGGCCGATTACTGTGGATTAAACATCTGTCAAAATGGCGGACAGTGTATCCAGAACAACACCGGGGGCTACACGTGCAACTGCACGGAGCAGTATGCTGGACCTTTCTGCGAGGAAGCCCTTGGTAAGTGGCGTCATTGTCCCATACATATTACATTTTTGTGTGGACATTGATGCGTCCATATATAACAGTTGACAACGGACTCGTTCTGTTTTATCTTAAAGGCATCTCAAAAGCCTTATATAAGTGACCCCCCCCCCCCCCATTTATTGCCCAAACCCAGCATGTGAGGGCATCTGTTTTCTGATAAGCCAGGCTGCCACAGTCTGTAACGATGTGTCTGTCAGACAGGTATTGTTCAAGATCCAAGTGTATGTATGCTATATCTGGGGGTTGAACATATTCATTCACAGTTTGCAAAGGAAACAGTTGTGAATATACCAATTACGCAATCCAATATATATATTCTTACTTTGTTGGTTGATTTTGTTATTTCTTATACATTTTCTTATTTCTTTCATTCTTTTAGTTCTCATGTATATTTAAAGTAATATTTTATTTTGATTTGTAAAATGTAACGAAACGTTTCTAACAAAAGCAATTTAAAAAGTCCTTCATTGTCAGAATAATGTCTTTCAGAGTCATTTTGAATACTAAAACTTGTATCTCTCATGTATTTTCAAAATTAAATATTTAGCTATGAAATAAATACATAATCTTGCAGTTACAAAATTGACACCTAGTAATTAATGCAATAAAGAATTTGTAAGGGATCATATAGTAAACAACCCACATTATCACTAACAATAATGTTTGTGGCTTTGTGTAAAACTAGCCTACTGTCTCACATCCATACTAGCAGGTAATTTAGTTTTGCATTAACCCATCAGAGGTATTACTGTGACAGATTAGTACTATGTTAAAGACTCCCTGCAGTGATGACCAGCAATTAGCAGGTCTGGTCATAGCATGTGGGGGACTGGCTCAGTGGGATACCACATTCCTTTCGAGATGCCTTTAAATGCATTTAATCAGTGAATGTAGCCTTATCTAGCTTCACACTGTAATCCCAAGGGGGGTTTACGACATCCCCCACAATAAAATATATAATGGAATATATAAATTGAGCGTCCAGCTGTGATCTCATGGCTTGTTTTTGACGTCTACGTGTGTGCGTGCGTGCATGCATGCGTGAGTGTGTGCGCGCGGGTGTGTTCGTATACGTGCGTGTGTGCGTGCATGCGTGTGTGCGCGCGTGTGTGTGTCCCTGTTCGTACGTGTGTGTGTGTGTCCGTGTGCTCGCGTGCGTGCGTGTGTATGTGTGTGTGTGCGTGCGTGTGCTGGGTCGGGGTGGGGGTACTCAAATTTCCAATTCCTTTAAAAGAGAAAATCAATCTTAAAAATGGTCATCATATTTATTTCAATTATCATATTAACTTTTTTCATCTATATGTGTATTTTGCATTAAATGATAATATCTTTTGTCAACTCCCACATCCCTTGGATCAAATACATGTCTTTTTCACAGTCCACGGTAACTGGGGTGACTGGATGAACCGCAGCTCATGCTCTCGCACGTGTGGCACGGGATTTCTGGAGCGGTACCGTCTGTGTAACAACCCTCCCAGGAGTCAGTACGGCAACGACTGTGTTGGCAACAACACTGAGATAATCGAGTGTTTCCATGGCAACTGTATTGGTGATTTTAATGTGTTTTTTTCTTTGGCAGTAATATTTAAATGTCTATATCTTTAAACAAAAATTATAAACTGTAATGTATGAGAAATTTGTTGAATTTAAAAAATCTTCTTCTAAAAAGAACATGTGATGGAAATCGCAAATTATTTGTAAGCGTGAGAAACACAGCCCACATCTAATGACGACTTTCCTCTCATCGTTTATATGTAGTCTTTATTCTGCAATGATCTCGTTGTATTTTATTTTAAAGTCTTTCTGTCAGAAATTACACAAGTGCTTTCATGTTTGGTAAAGATTGTTTTTGATGTCCACATTGTAAGATTGTAAGAGAATTGACCTGTCAGAAAACGGTAGCCATGGGGTGGCCATTATCTACATATGTTTTTTTAGGGAAACTTTAAATATCTTTCTGTCAGTCCATAACTCCTGGATCAAACTGAATGGATCTGACTGTCCAATAGATTTTTGTGTACTTCCCTGTCAGCAATACTGCAATCATTCTTTTGTTTACACATTGTGTTTTTTTTTTTGCTGACTTTACCTTCACATCTACGCCACTCAGGTGGGCGATATAGGACCATCATGACACTCTTGTGTATTGACTTTTCTGCCACGATAACATCCATGTATCTGAAAAGGTGTGAACATCTTAACACGAATTCGCCAACATTTATTTTTATTAACTATTCTGTAACGATATCATTGATATACAAATGCTAGGACTTGTTCGTCATTTGTTATTCCAATGCTTAATTACCTCATGAATATTCATACGATCTTGCCAGAGTGTAACGCCCCTCCCACTATTAACGGCGAGTACTGCCAATTGGAGGACGAGAGCTGTCAGCCGCAATGTCCGAGCGGTTACGTGCTTCCCCCTGGGATACAAGGACAAACCTACCACTGCGGTCTTACCACTCAATACACATGGACACCGTTGCCAACGTTACCACTTTGCGCTGGTGAGGCACCAGCAGTCACAGCTGAACATATTTTGTTGTTTGTGTTGTTGTTCCTGCTTATGTTATATTTGTTGTGGTTAATGTTGCTACAGTCTAGCTTTTGTTGTGAACGATTATGATAAGTGAGAGGCGAATAGAGATGATGATGATGATGATGATGATGATGATGATGATGATGATGATGATGATGACGATGACGATGACGATAATGATGATAATTATGAACAGCATTGACCTTTCAATGATTTATTATTTGCTTAGTTTATTAATTTGTTGATTGATTGGGTGAGTCATAGTGATTGGTTGGTTGGTTGATTTCTTTCTCGAAAGATTGATTTGTGTCTTTCGCAGTGAGTTTAAGACCACGTGGCTACACGTTACGTCTAACGCTGACGTTCGTGAATCCAGTGTCATGTGCCGTTAGGGATGCCGTCATAGAGTTGCTGTACCTGCGTGTTAACGAGCTTCTATGCTTGGTCGAAAACCCCGAGTGCCGCGCCAGATTGACAATCAATGATTGCGTTGGGGAGCGACGTAAACGTTCACCGGAGATGTCGACGCTAGATGTTACGTTGGAGGTAGAAATGAAAAGTGAAACGAACTTTGATCTGCCAACGTACTATCGGACATTTCAAAGTAAGCTCTACTCGGACAAAATACTCTAAATATAAACATTCACCTCCCTCTAATTCATAATTTATAATATTGGTTAGTCACTGTGGTGTATGACCTACAGGTAAAATTGTCATTGATATCAAACACTAAGATAATATTGTGGATGCGTGATATTATAATACTGCAATACTTAACTTGGACCCATTGTAAATTAATTGTTTTAAATTACTTTTAATATGTAAATACGTCATCATATTACTTATAGGGTTTTATCCATACAGAATCTTTGTTGTTTTCAGTTAACACACTTATGTAAGACTTAATTAGATAGAAGACATGATCTTAAGTTTCATTAATAAATAACTTATAAAAGTTATTTTTATTTTATAGATTTCTATAATACAGGAAATGTCATCGTTTAAACTGGACTAACATTGTTTATATTCCTCGTTGATACAACCCGATATGTAGATTCTAGCTAAGAAAGGAACTAATTGTTAATAAAATCCCCAATCGCCATATATATCATATTTTTATAGCCAATTAGGGTTAGCGTTAAAAAATCAATACAGTGGATATAACCATTGCTGTGCATAAGTATCCGAACGGCTTGTACTGTGGTTACTTTATTAACCCATACGTCTGTTATTAAAGACTTACTATCTCCAGACAAACAGTAGTGTTTGTACAAAACAATTCAAAACGAGAATTATATGGCACAGAACACATTCTAAAACAATAGCGATTGGTTCCTTATTTGGCCAGACTTATATCTAAATAATCTAACGATCGCAGGTTAAAACCTTTCAAAGTCTAAGCATAGGTCATGTTGAAATTAAAATGTAAACATTGTCGTAATGTATATAAAAACTACATAACACAAACAAGTGTCATGACTTATTCGATCAGTCCGCAGAGCACAAGACATAACACTGGCATGTATCAAGACTTAGTCGATCAGTCCCTAGAGCATGGGACATAACACAAACATGTATCAAGACTCAGTCGATCAGTCCCTAGAGCACTGGACATAACACAAACATGTATCAAGACTCAGTCGATCAGTCCCTAGAGCACTGGACATAACACAAGCATGTATCAAGACTCAGTCGATCAGTCCCTAAAGCACTGGACATAACACAAACATGTATCAAGACTCAGTCGATCAGTCCGCAGAGCACTGGACATAACACAAACATATATCAAGACTCAGTCGATCAGTCCCTAGAGCACTGGACATAACACAAACATGTTTTAAGACTCAGTCGATCAGTCCCCAGAGCACTGGACATCACACAAACGTGTATCAAGACTCAGTCGATCAGTCCGCAGAACACTGGACATCACACAAACATGTATCAAGACTCAGTCGATCAGTTCGCAGAGCACTGGACATCACACAAACAATTATCAAGACTCAGTCGATCAGTCCGCAGAGCACGGGACATAACACAAACATATATCAAGACTCAGGCGATCAGTCACTAGAGCACTGGACAAAACACAAACATGTATCAAGACTCAGTCGATCAGTCCCTAGAGCACTGGACATAACACAAACATGTATCAACACTCAGTCGATCAGTCCGCAGAGCACTGGACATAACACAAATATGTATTAAGACTCAGTCGATCAGTCCCTAGAGCACTGGACATAACACAAACGTGTATTAAGACTCAGTCAATCAGTCCCTAGAGCAGTGGAAAAAACACAAGCATGTATCAAGTCTCATTCGACCAGTCCCAAGAAAACAAGACATAACACAAACATGTATCAAGACTCAGTCAATCAGTCCTTAAAGCACTGGACATAACACAAACATGTATCAAGTCTCAGTCGATCAGTCCCTAGAGCACTGGACATCACACAAACATGTATCAAGACTCAGTCAATCAGTCCTTAAAGCACTGGACATAACACAAACATGTATCAAGTCTCAGTCGATCAGTCCCTAGAGCACTGGACATAACACAAACATGTATCAAGTCTCAGTCGATCAGTCCCTAGAGCACTGGACATAACACAAACATGTATCAAGTCTCAGTCGATCAGTCCCTAGAGCACTGGACATCACACAAATATGTATCAAGTCTCAGTCGATCAGTCCCTAGAGCACTGGACATAACACAAACATGTATCAAGTCTCAGTCGATCAGTCCCTAGAGCACTGGACATAACACAAACATATATCAAGTCTCAGTCGATCAGTCCCTAGAGCACTGGGCATCACACAAATATGTATCAAGTCTCAGTCGATCAGTCCCTAAAGCACTGGACATCACACAAGCATGTATCAAGACTCAGTCGACCAGTCCCTAGAAAGCAAGACATAACACAAACATGTATCAAGACTCAGTCGATCAGTCCCTAAAGCACTGGACATCACACAAGCATGTATCAAGACTCAGTCGACCAGTCCCTAGAAAGCAAGACATAACACAAACATGTATCAAGACTCAGTCGATCAGTCCCTAGAGAACGGGACATAACACAAACATGTATCAAGACTCAGTCGATCAATCCCTAGAGCACTGGACATAACACAAACATGTATCAAGACTTAGTCGATAAGCCCCTAGAGCACTGGACATAACACAAACATGTATCACGACTCAGTCGATCAGTCCCTAGAGCACTGGACATAACACAAACATGTATCAAGTCTCAAAAGATCAGTCCCTAGAGAACGGGACATAACACAAACATGTATCAAGACTCAGTCGACCAGTCCCTAGAGCACTTGACATAACACAAACATGTATCAAGTCTCAGTCGATTAGTCCGCAGAGCACTGGACATAACACAAACATGTATCAAGACTCAGTCAATCAGTCCCTAAAGCACTGGACATAACACAAACATGTATCAAGACTCAGTAGATCAGTCCCTAAAGCAGTGGACATAACACAAACATGTATCAAGACTCCGTAGATCAGTCCTTAAAGCACTGGACATAACACAAACATGTATTAAGACTCAGTAGATCAGTCCTTAAAGCACTGAACATAACACAAACATGTATGAAGACTCAGTAGATCAGTCCCTAAAGCAGTGGACATAACATAAACATGTATCAAGACTCTGTCGATCAGTCCTCAAAGCACTGGACATAACACAAGCATGTATCAAGACTCAGTCTACCAGTCCCTAGAGCACTGGACATAACACAAACGTGTATCAAGACTCAGTCGACCAGTCCCTAGAAAGCAAGACATAACACAAACATGTATCAAGACTCAGTCGATCAGTCCCTAGAGAACGGGACATAACACAAACATGTATCAAGTCTCAGTAAATCAATCCCTAGAGCACTGGACATAACACAAACATGTATCAAGACTTAGTCGATAAGCCCCTAGAGCACTGGACATAACACAAACATGTATCACGACTCAGTCGATCAGTCCCTAGAGCACTGGACATAACACAAACATGTATCAAGTCTCAGTAGATCAGTCCCTAGAGAACGGGACATAACACAAACATGTATCAAGACTCAGTCGACCAGTCCCTAGAGCACTCGACATAACACAAACATGTATCAAGTCTCAGTCGATTAGTCCCTAGAGCACTGGACATAACACAAACACGTATCAAGACTCAGTCGATCAGTCCCTAAAGCACTGGACATAACACAAACATGTATCAAGACTCAGTAGATCAGTCCCTAAAGCAGTGGACATAACACAAACATGTATCAAGACTCTGTAGATCAGTCCTTAAAGCACTGGACATAACACAAACATGTATTAAGACTCAGTAGATCAGTCCTTAAAGCACTGAACATAACACAAACATGTATGAAGACTCAGTAGATCAGTCCCTAAAGCAGTGGACATAACATAAACATGTATCAAGACTCAGTCGATCAGTCCTTAAAGCACTGGACATAACACAAACATGTATCAAGACTCAGTCGATCGGTCCCTAGAGCACCGGACATAACACAAACATGTATCAAGACTCAGTCGATCAGTCCCTAGAGCACTGGACATAACACAAACATGTATCAAGACTCAGTCGATCGGTCCCTAGAGCACCGGACATAACACAAACATGTATCAAAACTCAGTCGATCAGTCCCTAGAGGACTGGACATAACACAAACATGTATTAAGACTCAGTCGATCAGTCCCTAGACGACTGGACATAACACAAACATGTATCAAGACTCATTCGATCAGTCCCTAGAGCACTGGACATAACACAAACATGTATCAAGACTCAGTCGATCAGTCCCTAGAGCACTGGACATCACACAAGCATGTATCAAGACTCAGTCGATCAGTCCCTAGAGCACTGGACATAACACAAACATGTATCAAGACTCAGTCGATCAGTCCCTAGAGCACTGGACATAACACAAACATGTATCAAGACTCTCTCGATCAGTCCATAGAGCACTGGACATAACACAAGCATGTATCAAGACTAAGTGGACCAGTCCCTAGAGCATGTGACATAACACAAACATCTATCAAGACTTAGTCGATCCATCCCTAGAGCACTGGACATAGCACAAACATGTATCAAGTCTCATTCGACCAGTCCCTAGAACATGAGACATGACACAAACATTTATCAAGACTCAGTCGATCAGTCCCTAGAGCACTGGACATAACACAAACATGTATCAAGACTCAGTCGATCAGTCCCTAGAGCACTGGACATAACACAAACATGTATAAAGACTCTCTCGATCAGTCCCTAGAGCACTGGACATAACACAAGCATGTATCAAGACTCAGTCGACCATGCCCTAGAACATGAGACATGACACAAACATGTATCAAGACTCAGTCGATCAGTCCCTAGAGCACTGGACATAACACAAACATGTATCAAGTCTTATTCGACCAGTCCCTAGAACATGATACATGACACAAACATGTATCAAGACTCAGTCGATCAGTCCGCAGAGCACGGGACATAACACAAACATGTATCACGACTCAGTCGATCAGTCCCTAGAGCACCGGACATAACACAAACATGTATCAAGACTCAGTCGATAAGTCCCTAAAGCACTGGACATCACACAAGCATGTATCATGTCTCAGCCGATCAGTCCCTAGAAAACAAAACATAACACAAACATGTATCACGACTCAGTCGATCCGTCCCTAGAGCACTGGACATAACACAAACATGTATCAAGACTCAGTCGATCAGTCCCTAGAACATGAGACATGACACAAACATGTATCACGACTCAGTCGATAAGTCCCTAAAGCACTGGACATCACACAAGCATGTATCATGTCTCAGCCGATCAGTCCCTAGAAAACAAAACATAACACAAACATGTATCACGACTCAGTCGATCCGTCCCTAGAGCACTGGACATAACACAAACATGTATCAAGACTCAGTCGATCAGTCCCTAGAGCACTGGACATAACACAAACATGTATAAAGTCTCAGTCGATCAGTCCCTTTAAAACAAGACATAACACAAACATGTATCAAGACTCAGTCGATTAGTCCGCAGAGCACTGGACATAACACAATTATGTATCAAGACTAAGTCGATCAGTCCCTAGAGCACTGGACATAACACAAGCATGTATCAAGACTCAGTTGATCAGTCCCTAGAGCACTGGACATAACACAAGCATGTATCAAGACTCAGTCGACCAGTCCCTAGAGCACTGGACATGACACAAACATGTATCAAGACTCAGTCGACCAGTCCCTAGAGCACTGGACATAACACAAGCATGTATCAAGACTCAGTCGACCAGTCCCTAGAACACTGGACATAACACAAGCATGTATCAAGACTTAAGTGATCAGTCCCCAGAGCACTGGACATAACACAATTATGTATCAAGACTCAGTCGATCAGTCCCCAGAGCACTGGACATACTACAATCATGTATCAAGACTCAGTCGATCAGTCCCTAGAGCACTGGACATAACACAAGCATGTATAAAGACTCAGTTGATCAGTCCCTAGAGCACTGGACATAACACAATTATGTATCAAGACTCAGTCGATCAGTCCCTAGAGCACTGGACATAACACAAGCATGTATCAAGACTCAGTTGATCAGTCCCTAGAGCACTGGACATAACACAAGCATGTATCAAGACTCAGTCGACCAGTTCCTAGAGCACTGGACATGACACAAACATGTACCAAGACTCAGTCGACCAGTCCCTAGAGCACTGGACATAACACAAACATGTATCAAGACTCAGTCGATCAGTCCCTAGAGCACTGGACATAACACAAACATGTATCAAGTCTCAGTCGACCAGTCAAGAGAGCACTGGACATAACACAAACATGTATCAAGACTCTCTCGATCAGTCCCTAGAGCACTGGACATAACACAAGCATGTATCAAGACTCAGTCGATCAGTCCATAGAGCACTGGACATAACACAAGCATGTATCAAGACTCAGTCGATCAGTCCCTAGAGCACTGGACATAACACAAACATGTATCAAGTCTCAGTAGATCAGTCCCTAGAGAACGGGACATAACACAAACATGTATCAAGACTCAGTCGACCAGTCCCTAGAGCACTCGACATAACACAAACATGTATCAAGTCTCAGTCGATTAGTCCCTAGAGCACTGGACATAACACAAACATGTATCAAGACTCAGTCGATCAGTCCCTAAAGCACTGGACATAACACAAACATGTATCAAGACTCAGTCGATCAGTCCCTAAAGCAGTGGCCATAACACAAACATGTATCAAGACTCAGTAGATCACTCCTTAAAGCACTGGACATAACACAAACATGTATTAAGACTCAGTAGATCAGTACTTAAAGCACTGAACATAACACAAACATGTATGAAGACTCAGTAGATCAGTCCCTAAAGCAGTGGACATAACATAAACATGTATCAAGACTCAGTCGATCAGTCCTTAAAGCACTGGACATAACACAAACATGTATCAAGAATCAGTCGATCAGTCCCTAGAGCACTGGACATAACACAAACATGTATTAAGACTCAGTCGATCAGTCCCTAGAGCACTGGACATCACACAAGCATGTATCAAGACTCAGTCGATCAGTCCCTAGAGCACTGGACATAACACAAACATGTATCAAGACTCAGTCGATCAGTCCCTAGAGCACTGGACATAACACAAACATGTATCAAGACTCTCTCGATCAGTCCATAGAGCACTGGACATAACACAAGCATGTATCAAGACTAAGTCGACCAGTCCCTAGAGCATGTGACATAACACAAACATCTATCAAGACTCAGTCGATCCATCCCTAGAGCACTGGACATAACACAAACATGTATCAAGTCTCATTCGACCAGTCCCTAGAACATGAGACATGACACAAACATGTATCAAGACTCAGTCGATCAGTCCCTAGAGCACTGGACATAACACAAACGTGTATCAAGTCTCAGTCGACCAGTCAAGAGAGCACTGGACATAACACAAACATGTATCAAGACTCTCTCGATCAGTCCCTAGAGCACTGGACATAACACAAGCATGTATCAAGACTTAGTCGATCAGTCCCTAGAGCACTAGACATAACACAAGCATGTATCAAGACTCAGTCGATCAGTCCCTAGAGCACAGGACATAACACAAGCATGTATCAAGACTCAGTCGATCAGTCCTTAAAGCACTGGACATAACACAAACATGTATCAAGTTTCAGTAGATCAGTCCCTAAAGCACTGGACATAACACAAGCATGTATCAAGTCTCAGTAGATCAGTCCCTAAAGCACTGGACATAACACAAGCATGTATCAAGTCTCAGTAGATCAGTCCCTAAAGCACTGGACATAACACAAGCATGTATCAAGTCTCAGTAGATCAGTCCCTAAAGCACTGGATATAACACAAACATGTATCAAGACTCAGTCGACCAGTCCCTAGAGCACTGGACATAACACAAACATGTATCAAGTCTCAGTCGATAAGTCCCTAAAGCACTGGACATAACACAAGCATGTATCAAGTCTCAGTAGATCAGTCCCTAAAGCACTGGACATAACACAAACATGTATCAAGACTCAGTCGATCAGTCCCTAGAGCACTGGACATAACACAAACATGTCTTAAGACTCAGTCGATCAGTCCCTAGACCACTGCACATAACACAAACATGTATCAAGACTCAGTCGATCATTCCCTAGAGCACTGGATTGCTCTTCAAGTTGTCCCGGCATCGAAGCTTACAAAAGCAAAGCATCTTTTCTTTTTGGTCCTATTACATTTTTTGTCATTTTCCCATATACAGCTCCTACATCTTATCCGTAAATTTGTTTTAAGACTTAATTGTAAATCACGGACCATTTACAAATGGATGAATCGATTAAAACATTGTGGCTTTAACGTTACCTGTAACAGGAATGTGACACACGTGATTATGGACAAAGAAAAACATAAATGTCTCGTTATAAAAAAGAGGCAAAATGAATTTACCTTCCTAGAATTGACGGAAGGTTTTATCACTTTTACACTATATTACTTTTACATCCACACAGTGACGGAAAGTATCGAAGAGGTGCTGTCGGCAGTTTCCGCACTAGAACGAACCCAAGAAGATGTGGTGGATGATCCCAGCATCCTGAACGTCGACTTTGATGGTAAAACGTATCAGTTTGTGGCGGACAATATCGTTACCACGGCAACCACGAACTGTGGGGAGTCCCAGACGGCGGTAGGAGGAGTGTGCGGTCAGTGTATAAGTGATTTGTCTGTATTCTATAGACTGAGTTAGCAGTGCCGCTTTAAAAGCTGTGTCTCTAATGAAAGAACATTTTTAATGGGGACAAGAATGCAGCAGACAATATCATCAATGTGCAGTTGTTTAGAGCCATAACGTACTTAGAAAACAACCGAGGGCAACTGCGCAGTTTGCAAATATGAAATGTGTTAATAATATACTAACTTATATTAGAATATCGCAGCTGTTTCGCGAGGTCTTGTTTCAAAATAAGATTCGACTGTGCCAGAGTTAACACTGCACTTGCAAGAACAAAAAGAAATGCACCATGCAGCAAGGAAAACAACAATGTAGAAGAGTGTCTGGTTACGAGCATATTCATCTTCTTGTTTAAAGCTTTCTGTGGTGTTCAGTTCGATTGACCACATTTTTATATTTCCAGCGCACAGATGAAATATATTTGATATTGTTCAGACCGACCCTGAAACATTACTTGTATAGTACTATTAAAATCATCAACACCTGCGTAGATTTCTTCTATTATTCAAGCATGGACAAAACCTATTAAACAAAAAGCTGCTAATACAATAGCCATAACCATAGCCTTGACATTTGGGAATACTTTACTCTCGGCGTAGATGATTTTAGGCATATAAAAAGAAGGTATTAGGCATTAGTTAATTAAACATTAGATTGTCGTTCGATATTTATAATGTTCTACTAATTGACATACAGCCTCCTGCCAGGCGGGAACCATGTACAAGAACGGGTATTGTGTACTGTGTGACCTTGGCACGTACCAGAACGAGGCTGGTAAGACCCAGTGCATCGCGTGTGAGCGCGGCAAGTCAACCCTATACGTGGGAGCACGCCAGCCATCAGAATGTGTCGGTAAGCATAGATTTTCACCTTCCGCAATGCCATAGTAACCACTGCTATATTGAAAAGCACATGACCTTAGTGGAGATCATGCAAGCGTTCGTCAGTATCGGAGCCCATATTAAAATGTCCCATACGATTTGTTTGTTTGTGATGGGTTCATCGTCCGTATGATTTAAATGTAATCTAAATGATATTTTTAAAATGTAAACATTCCTTAGACGTTGTAATTAAAATAATACTGAAGTGGTATGATATTTAAAAACTGTATTATATTATTTTATATTGTATAACATTATATTATATTATTGTTATGATAGGTTATGTTATGTTATGCTATGTTATGTTATTGTTATGTTATGTTATTGTTATGTTATGTTTTTGTTGTGTTATGTTATTGTTATGTTATTGTTATGTTATGTTTTTCTTATGTTATGTTATTGTTGTGTTATGTTATTGTTTTGTTATGTTTTTGTTATGTTACGTTACGTTATGTTATGTTATGTTATGTTATATGCATTATAAATGTGCGTCAATGATGTGCTGATAGTCCGCATTGTCAGCTAATGGAAATGATTGGGCTAACATGATCAGGTATGTTTATCCAATTGATTGGTAACTTAACCCAACCTACTCTAACCATACGACATGTTTGGTTAACCGACTAAAAAACTATCACACGAAACTGCCGCCAGTAAATTAATAATAAACATGCCAACAAGACACAAGACTGATACACTGATTTTTTAGACCTTTTCCATGCTTTTGATTGGTCAGAATTAAAATGTCAATCATATTTGACCAATCAGGTGCGTGAACTGCTATCCGACGAGAACTACCAATCTTTTGTTGATGTAAGTTCATTGGGTGTGTTTTTATTTCTCTGCACTATTATATTTCACCATGAAAAATTCATTGGGTGTTCTTATTTCAGTATTTTGCTGTTATTTCTCTTTGAGATTGTGAAATTTTGCCTCATTTCAGATGTTGAGTTCTTCCCTCCAGACTACACTAGTAAGTTTTTTGTGTTTTTTTATCAAAATCATCAATCGCACACAAGGATTTTACGCACAATCTACTTATACATGTTTCTTGATAGAAACGTATAGATTCGATGACTTATTTTTTATCACATTACCCTTTGTACAATAACATGAAATCTCTCTTATGTAATCTTCCTTTTAAAGCCATGCTAGTATATGTGTTTACATTGATACATATGCTTGATTAAAAATACATAATATAAATACGTGTCAACTCATGTGTGACAATTCATATTTCACAATTTTACCACTATGTCTACAACTAGTATTCTACCTGTATGTTGTCATATTTCACAGCTCTGATAGTGATTGTGATTGCCTCCGTCCTAGCCGTTGTTATTCTTAGCATCACTTTCTTCCTGGCCCGCAGGTTCTATCGCAGGTAAGACTGGTGTTCTTTCCAACCATCGATATTATCTTAAATATATTCTATTATCATAATATTCAGTTATAGCTTTTAGTCTCTAAGAGGCACATACAGCTTTTAAAATAGCTTATACCCGTTCTTAAAACTGACAGCCGTTACAAAGAATATCTTGAAAAAAAAATTCAACACCTAATGGGTTTCGAACCTTGGCCGACGGAGTAAGAGTAATCACTGAGCTTCAGTGTCGATCTCTTAATGCAGTTTTTATGTACTGGTAAACACATAATCGTTTTGTTTTTTGTTTGAAATATATGGGAGTGTCAAATTATTACCATAAGAGCGACGTTCACAATGTCTTGGTGGAGAAAGGCACCAGTCATATGTCTGGGTAAAATCACCAGAGAACGCCACAAGTCCACAGGTATTTAGCCCTAAACGGCGACTCGGGACTGGAACTCAAGAGGTTTAGCAGTCAGAGGGGTTACAGGTCGGCGTCTCTACCACTACGCCACTGGTCCCATATACACATAATCATGGAATGTTGTGTACAGTAAAAGTTGTTACCCGTAACTATATTCACACTGGTTTAACAGAATACGATAAATGCAAACATAACAATCGTGAAGGGTTCAATATTACTCATTTGTATTTATTAATAAGTAAACAGTAATGACTTTTAAACTTTATTTTAGCGCCAAAGATAGAGAGAAGCACGACATGGAAGCTGACAGGGTTTCACTGTACACGGATTTTCCAGACATAGCATACAACGTATATTTCAAGCGACGGCAGGTTATGGGCTTCGATGAAGATGGCTATCCGATCGTCGCTAAAACAAAGTTCAGAACAGGCGACCTAAGGAAAAAGGGTCAACACGACGACTCTGACACGGATGATGGTGGAATAGTGGAATCTCCGCTCCCGACAAAGAAGCCATTTGCATACCCTGTCTCAGATGGCCAAGATGCACCGTTCAGTTATGATCCGTACAAACAATGGACCGTGGAAGACATGGTTGCTCTGGATAGAGAGGTCAAGTTCGACTTTCCGAAGATTAAGACCGCAGTCAGGTATCGCATGCCGGGCAAGAACCACTTAGCGCACGCATACCCGCTTGAAATGTTCGGCTACACAGATGATATTCGCGGCCGCACACGCAAGTTGCTACCTATGCCGGTGAACATTCCCGTCCCAAAGAAACTTCCTCAGTTGCTGTACAGACCACCTCAGACGGATACCCTAGAACGCCGGTTGTCTAGAGACCAAACCGGTCATGCTTACCCAGACTTTGAGATCGGTGTGTACCCACGGATTCCACTGCTAGATGAGCCGATTGGCGAATATGGGCGATCCGTACCACCGCTTAGAATTAGTGGACCTTTTTCCAAAAAGAAAGGAGGCAGTCCATCAAAGCGCTCTCTGATGCAAGCTGTAACATCGTCAATTTCGCCTCGAACTTGGACAAAATCTTCTGCACGTTCTGCAAAGTCGGCTAAAAGCACGGGGAGATCAAAAGCAAGTGCTGCGGCATCTTCGCCGAGAGATACAAAAAGCGCATTTGCTCGCTCAACGCGAGCTTCTACTGCAAAGCCATCAAGGGAGTCAGAGAGGACCGTCAAAAGTGCGTCTGTTGTCAGTCCACGGACACCAAAACAGGATCCTCCAAAGGAGGCAGTGTCTCCAAGAGCGGCTCTGATGGCTATCATTAATGGGAAAAAGAAACACAAGCAGGCCTTCGCAGATGACCACGATACGCCTCATCCTAAACCATCAAGGTTTATGATGCCGAAGGACATGAGTAAAGTCTCTCTTCCTCCGCCACCACCTAGGTCAATGCTTAAAGATAGCCGATCTCATCAAGGAGATGATCTTGAAGAGGAGATGCGCCCAGCAACCACGATCAGTCGTAAAATGGTGACAATTAACGAGGACGACATCAAAGAAACCGGTCCTGTTATATCCGTCACGGTAAATTACCCTGTTAACCCGTCTGGTTCGCAATGGACGGATCCCTATGTTTTAAAACACCAACGGCCGGTCTCTGATGCGAAATCTGCACGGGATACAATAGTTGCGCCTTATTCTGCTCGACCTAAATCTTCGTTTGATAAATTCTTGCCACCTGAAACCAAGGATTCTTATCGCCCGACAATATTTGACCGTCGGTCGGTTACGCCGGCCGCACATTTACCCACTGATCGCAGCACGATAACTGCGGGGACACCACATCCGTTGTTTGACCGTCGTCCGATCACTCCGGCGTTCCATCCTCGACCCGTGATTCACAAAGACGTTAAGGTCCAACGAAACAAGGACTTCACGTTTGTTGAACCTCCAACCAACCTTACGTTTGTGGAATCCTCAGCTGGTCCCAGCAGCAGGATGCAACATCCGCCACCTTTCCTGAACAAGGTTACACCGAGAGCGTCTCATCGTGCGTCCACCAGTACAATCGGCACGAAAATTTCCCCAAGGGATGGTAAGACACCTTTCTCAATGAAGGGTTTTGACGATGACTTTGATGACGAGGAACTGTTCGGCTCTAGAAAGAACTCGTTTTTCTTCACCGAGGTCCCGGAAGACTCCGTTCTATCCGAGCGGATTACAAGTCGGAGAGAGGGCAGGCGGCGGGGCTCGAAGAAACCTTCCCCACCTCCCAGCTATCTGGACTCTAGGCAGGATACCGTCATCGAGGACTCCATGTCTATGTCACTCGGAGAAGAGTAATATATTATACTTATGCGGATTATGACTACAGCAGGATAAAAGATTTAAAAATATATATTTCAATAATCATTTAAATTGCGCTACTTTGAGATTTAGCCTTTGTTTTGGTATGAGGTGACCAAGATTATTGTCCTTTGAAAGCCACGTGACCCCTGCGTGGCAATTGGAAAATCATTATCAACATATTTAAACACAATCTCCACGTCAGATGTACCGTGCGTTTTAGATCACAGAAACGGTTTACCGGATAGGATTTAAATGAGATCTGCATTTTGTGTGATGGTTTTATAACATTATATATCTATTTTAAAGTCTGTGGAATGTTTATACTTTAGAATGGTTTTAATCCATTTATATCACACTTAAAATCATATCCACTATTGTGACTTGCTTTTCAAGACTTCAGTGGTTACTGTAGCACCGCAAAACGTAACCGATTTATCATACGTTTGGTTTTACAGTCGGAAATTTGCACCATTTGAAATTAGGACTTTAGAAATAGTTTTTAGGAAAAAAACTTTAATTATCGTGTCATATGTCCTTTACGAACAATGTTTAGGTATTGATTGTCGTTCAAACATACTTAAAGGCCATGGCATATGGCGATTATGTTCGTGTTAGTTGGTCTTATTGCTAACGTGGGGTGTACAGGTGGTTCTGCACAAACATATGTCTGGGCTCTTCCTAAAACAAAAAAAAACTGGACGTCACCATGAAGGTTATATATGTGCGATTTAACAACAAACAAACTGTATCACATGTTCGGAATATTATTACGCTTGTACAAAATATTGTTGATTTAATATTGATTATTTATTTATTGTCAAGTTATGTAATTTTTTTGAAAAGCATGCAAAATTATTTTCTTATCCTATTTTGCACTTTATTAAATGTCAAGGTTATATCATTCGGTGTTTCTGTTTATTTCTAAATGTTGTTGGATATGCGCACTTATATCTGCTTGCATGTTATTGTTATTAAAATAATAAAGATATATGTTTAGTATTAGTCAGTTTGTTTCAAAATACCTCTTAACAGCGTGCTTTTGTCTTTAGCATTAATGTAAAATGAAACCTTATATATTAATGACTTGGCTGAAACTGCAGATATTAAAACTGCAGCTGTAAGATGTTTGTCGAGGTTTTGCCGATGTAATATATACTAAGAATGATAACTTTATGATTCTGTGGATAACTAGTGAACAAATCTTCATTATTATCTTAAAGCGAATTAGTCACAGTTAATGTTTTCTTCCTAAAAACAAATAAATTTAGAACCACAATAAATACTAGAATAAAATATTACCTCTGATCACTACATTATATGTGAACTTGTAGCCCTGCAAACTAGTATGTTGTAAAATTAGATTTCAAAAGCGTATCTTTAGGACGTTTTAGCTCAATAACCTGTTTTCATGAAGGATCGTACACATGACGTCAAACTTACAGAAGACGTGTAAAATGTTTGTTGCTGTTCTTTTCATTTGTTTGCAAACAAATTGCATATTATTGTTGCTTCAAACACTTCTTATTTTTTTTTTAAATTCAAATAGTTACTATTAACGAAATACAAATTTCTTGTTTTGCTTCTTGACTTAGTAGGCGTGGCTTAATAGACTTTAATCATGCGCAGAGCAAGCTATACCTTTGATCTAACTTCTATAAGAAGTCGCAGGGTTTATAAAGATAAAAGAAAAATTAACAAAGATTGTTATTGTCTATTTTAAAAAATGAATTGATTCTTATTGAGGGTAATGTAAATTTATATAAGGAATGATAGCAATAATTGTTTGATACATCATCAACAAAATATTAATATGGTTCGAACCGATTTCAGTTTGGTTTATTGTCAGTTTTTGATACAAATGGTCACGACAAACATTATTTCCTAACGTATAAGACCAAGGATGAATGATATTTTAACAATATTTTCTATGAATACCCACGGCATTGGGGACAAAAATAAAAGAATAGACGTGTTTAGTTTTCTAGAAAAAAAGCGAGGATTAATACATTTTGTGCAAGATACACACAGATAAACTGATAAAAAGTGTTTATCCAGAATTTGGCTACCAAACATTTTAGCAGCTTAAACAGCCAGTCAAGAGGAGTAACCATTTTGATAAAAAAAACAAAATTGAATTTAAACTGCACTCAAAACATTGTGACAAACAAGGAACTGTGTTAATTCTTGTCTGCAGATATGAGTGAACGACTTACTGTGATAAATATCTATTTTGGTCCAAACCAAGACAACCTAGAATTGTATAAACAGCTAAGAAATAATAGAACTATACTTAACAACCCATACATAATAGCAGCTGGAGGGTGTTAAAATTAGGTCAAGAGCCAAATGACAAGTAAATTTTTCTGCAACTTTGAGCATAGAAAATTTTGCTCCAAATTTTTTCGAAAAATTCAAAACAGAATAATGGTAAAATAATAATAAAAGAGCAAAGTGAAATCATTTCAGATGTTAAATATTTTCATCAAAAACAAAGCAGTTGAAGAGAAACATTAATCACAAAATAAAATAAACAATAATTATAATAATAGATTTGAAACATATCAAATTATGATAGGTGCACAATAGAAGGAAAGATTACACTAGAAGAATGTACTAAATCTTTGTAGAAAATTACAACAACAGTAACAATAGAAGTCCATGATTTTCAGGTTTTTCAGCAGTTTTCTTTAATTCTTTTGGTCAGATATAGGCGGATTTATGAAAGGTGACTTATCGGTTTCACAGAAACACGGAATCATAATTTGCATACGAAAAAGTAATATTAACAATAAAAAAAAACACTTATAATGTTGGCGGCCTATTTCTCTCTTGAACGTTTCCTATAAAATACCTTCCTCATTGCAACTAGGCCTAAAAAGTATGGAACAAAAGAATAAATACAAAGGCTTCATTCCAAGCAGAGACATAGGAGAAAATACTCGACTCATATACGACATAACCTTTTATACAGCAAAGGTATATAAACCGATGGCTTCTCTTATTGATAGATTTCAAAACCACTATCTCATGGTCCTTTCTGAATCCAGTTCTAGACCCCTTTCTGTTTGGCCCTGGCATGAAAAGATGGGTTAATATATTTTACACATCTTTTTCTCTAGTTGGTAAATTTTCATATTGGTTCTTTTTACAGTGAAGTTGTCGCCAAGGTGATCCATTATCACCATACATATTTATTCTCTGTGCAAATGTGCTGCTGCTCTTGTTTGTAATAATAATAAAATAAAAGGAGTTACACTTGGGAATTATGAATATAAAATAACACAATTTGCTGACGAAACCACATTTATTACAGAAAGTTCTGAATCGTCTCTTTTACACTCAAAACAGACTTTAACATTTTATGCAAACAGGCTTCACATAAACTTGGAATAACAAAAGTTATATAGACTGGAAGCTGAAAAATAAATGCAATAAAATTACTTCCACATTTTGAGTTTTGTTGGGACAATAGATTTACATGATCTGTTTACATAATATAAAAACCTGACATTATTTTTTCAACATATTTAATTTCCATATTTGACTTCTACTGTGACCACAAAGTACGAGAAATGGAATATATATTGTTATTATAGTTAAATAAAATACCAATGCCTATAGGAAAGATAACAGTTATTAAATGTGTCGCTGCATCAAAGATAAATCATATCTCTTCCCAATCCAGATAAGGAGTCGTAGAAAAACCACAGTCAACACTGGGATAATTCACTCGATGAGATCAAACGAGAAAATAAAATGAGAAAAACGATTAATCTAGACTTTTTTTCATTACATCCCTAAAAACTACAGGGAATTGGAAATTAATTCCAAAAGCAGCAAGTGCCTTAACCTATTCATCTCGTGTTATGAATAATTAGAAAATTTTACAAAAATAGTCCCAGAGTTTATCAAGTAAAATCTTATCAGAATTCTGTTTAAATATAAATTCGGGTACAAACGCTGAATTTAAAAATAAGTATACTTTTATAACAAAAAAAGTGAACGCCGGAGAGAAGACGCTTTTTTTAAAAAGTCCATTCGATGCAGGAATATACACAATCAATGTTTTGTTACAAGTTAATGGTTCTTTTCGAACATAAACTGAATGTATAAATATGTATGGAAACATTACTAATTTACAGAATAATACTATCAAATAAGAAATATTTAAAAAAAGTTTTTAACGAAATAACTATGTTGACTAGTTCTTCCAAAACCTATTCATGTATTTACAAAATCACCAAATTGGTGTTGACATATTTATGATACGTTATTAGATAAACACTTTTCCATTCCCTCTTTAGAAAAATGATACAAAGATCTGGATTCACGAGGAATCAATAAGCCTTACTAAAGGATAAAATACCATTGAATAGCACGGAGAATTCAACACAACAATGGTTTCAGACAATAATATGCCATAGAACATTAGGGACGAATTATGTACTAGGTCAAATGTAAATAAAACATAATGATTTTGTTCCAACAATTATCAGAAAAAGGAAACCATAATCTATCTTTGCTTTACGTATACAATAACTTAAAAGTTTTGGTGCGAATTCACTAAAATAATTATTACTCTGTAACATTACATTTAACGAAATCAGACATAATATTTGGAAATAACTGTTATAGTTATATCCTGAATACCTTTATCATTGTGGAAAAATAGTTAATATTTAAGAACAAAGAAAAGAAGCACCCGCCGAGTAGAAACTCCTTTAAAAATGTCTATAACCGTTTCATAATGGATGAAAACGATGCAAAAGAAAATATAAATAAATAAAAATACATGACCAATTGAATCCATTTAGAAACCTACTATAAACAACAAGTGCAATAATCTCACAAAGCTCATACCTGATACCATATACCCACAACATACAGTATGTTTCTTTATTGTATAACCTACAACACCCGCAAATTCCTAGGATAATTTTATTAGTGTGTTGTTGTCGTTTTGTATCTGTGCTGTTCCTTCCTTTTTGGTAAATACTGCATCTATTTTAATTATCTTTTCTTTTCATTAGAGGTAAACACCTGTCTGTGTTTTGTTGTTGTTTATACGTGATTTATGCAGTAGCTTTCATGCTGTAACCATTTTTCTTTTTGTCATTTTTTTTAATATCAGTGTATGGTGTATGTTTTTTTCTTTTTCTTATTGGTTCTGACAAATAAGAGCAGAATATAAATGTTCATTCAGCTTTTACAAAAATAAAATTATTTTAACTCAGTTTAATCACTTTCACATAAGAGACTACTTAAAAATCTAACCAATCTATAGACTCAGAATCTAATCTTGATTTTCGCAATTTTTGACTCATATGCACCTTTTAGATTTTAATTGACGATGTAATAATATCTATACTTTGAAATCAGGCAAAAACACAATTGACATAGTACTTTGCTATTTCTTTTTCCTATGACCTTCCATCCGATTGGAGATAACAGGTATAATACACTATTTAATAACAATTATATACCTTACCTGAACCAAAAATTTATAAAGTATTATCTTATACTTTATGTGTATTTGTCAGGGTAGTGAATATGTGTTATTTATTACCTTGCAAGATCAAACTTAAACCAGCATTTGTATTCAGCATCAGCATCAGAGTATTCAACACTGCAAAGTCATTTACTTTACTAAGTTTTCTTAAAATCCATGTTTTCGTGTTTTTTTACTCAAGCACAAAGTGACAACAATGTTAACTGTAAACAAACATTACTTAGCCTTGTCCTTTTTCACTAAGGGTATTGAATGATACATCAGCGATATATTATCTAGACATATCCAATTAAATGATACTGATTTGCGAAATGTCTTCGTATATTTTATTAGGAAAAAGAACAAAGTTCAAATTGAATAGGTTATGTTTAAATTTAGAGTGCACTTGCGGAGATTGCGGTATCAATGTTTTATATGATATATATGTACCTTATTGCATTCACATTCTAAATAATTTATATGATACCTCATTTAAATAAATAAACTAGGTAATACGGGACTTTTTTCACGGTTAATATTTGTACTTTAACTTTGAGTGCATTTTGCGGATGCGAAACCATTTATGACTTTAAAAATGAAAATATCATGTTTTACTTTTTTAATTAAGTTATAGGCATAAAAAGATAAAACATATTTTCCTAGTGTGACATGATTTTATTTCATCTCGTGACCAGCACCAAGATTTTAACAACACCCATCTTATAACACAAAAAACAAATATTGTCTATTAATTGTACAGGTAACGACAATAACATATATCATCGAAGTTTCATACCTGTCTCAGATGCGTAAACGTGTGTATGAAAATTCCTTGTTATTTAAATGACGAAATTAGTGCGGTACCTGTGGTAACATACGGTCGAATTACAGTATGCATAACTAATTTACACAAATGAAAAAAACATCTACACATAAATCATTTTATTTTAATTAGGCGATCTGCAATTCTCATTGTATTTAAAAAAAATGATACAACATTCAGAAAAGGAACAAACTTTTCTTTAAAATGTATACTTTCAAATGTATGTTTACTGATTCGGCTGACTCGTACAAACGGCTCATCCGAGGTCTCGTGCCTTTCAGATCATAGTAATAGTTGCCACCAAGAAGAAAAAATGACAAAGAGATTGACGAACAAAATTTAATGATATTATAATATTGGGACAGTTTTTAGTATTGTTACACCATAACTTATTTTATAACGATAAATTCGGAATAATATTGACATTTTAAAATCATTGGTGTGTATTACTTTGAAATCGTATAAGCATTTTACATGGACACTGATATCGATGTAAACAAAGCATGATGCCATCTATGGCCATACGCTTTTGTAGACAGCAGTGGTTACTATGTCAAGAGTGTGACAAACAACCAGGAAGCATTGCGCATCAGGTAAACGTGTACATAACAACATACAGTCAGGCTTTATACAGCATTTATGTAATGGATAATAAAGGAAAAGGAAATGACGTCCATGTTCTGAAGGTTGAAGCGTCAGACTCCAGACTGTAGGCTGTAGTGTTCAAACCCCAAACTAACCACGAGATATTGGCAAAAAAATCTTATTTATTACACATTTAGTGGAGCTTTTTTCAAAATAATTTACTCGCCGAGATATTGTTTAAGATAAAATTTGACCGCTATCTACTTTACTTACATATAAGCGCATCAATTAGATTATGTTGACAGGTGTATGTAAATGTTGTGGTAGTCACAATGTGTAATTAAAATATTTTAAGGTATTTTTAAACAAATACATGTACCAAGTCATTGGCGGAGTCGGTAGAGTAGCATAACATAAAACATACCACAAAAAGTTGTTTATATTTGTTTCAAAACATATCAGTGTGTTTTTCCATTCTTCTTTTTTTCATAATAATAGCACCTAAATTGGTCGTCAATTAAGTTTCTATAATTATTTTCAACCGCAAACCAATTTGAACCTGTCACATAGAGGGTAAAGCAATTTGATGTGTTAACTGGGCGTTATTATGGCTTTAAATGTTACATATGTTTTGTAGAGAGGCTGCATCAAATGACCTCGTGCAACGTTCTTTTTATAATAATTAAAAAAGAGTAAAATTTTGTCGTTTTGTCGTTTTGTCGTTACTCTTATGTATATGAAATTCTGCATTTAGTGGCTGTCGATCAAACGTGACCATTTGCCTCGAGTTATTTGTTAAATTGTATTGTTTTCTTTCGAATTCTTTTGATTATATCAATAATGCTCGCTCAATAACTTAATTGTCAATGAAAATTTTAAAGCTATTTACATTACTTGTTAATGGCAATATTATAGTTTAATACGTTAATTGTTAATGACGATATTATAAACACGAATACGCATGATTTCTACACGTCTTTGACACCGTTGAAATCGCTGAAAGACCATTCGAAAAACAATGTAACGACATTCCCTAAAGATGACAACATATAGCAGAGGTTCTACCAGGCATGTCGACTGGTATCCCAGAAACACAAGTGATCTGGACTCGGCTAAAACACCTTTGTGGTAGCCTACGTACAGGAGCAGAACAAATGCGTTAAAGAGTGTATAAAATGACGTCACGATTATGACGCCTGCGCTTGACGAAAACTGTCGAATATGTGTTCGGCCTACTTGCATTTGATCCCGAACACGTCGACGATGATACCAAGATAAATACAAAAGTGCAGCGAAACAAAACATGTTAATTATGAGTGTAATCATATTTAAATACATCTGTATTTGTTTGTCGCTCAAGAAATCTTCGAGTGATGGCGTACGTCTTTCTAACAAGGGGATGACCACGAATCTAATGCTGGTCTTAACCAGGATAACGGAGCAGATTGTCACGCCGACGATGACGGAGAATACCCGTGTAGTGATACGCCGGTTGTATTCATACGGTTTGTAAAAGCACAGCGTCCTGTCTAGCAACAATAATGATACGAGACATGAGTTTGTGGCTATAATATAACGGCCAAACTGGGTAACAATGGCTACCACGAGTTGACCAGGGGAGCCAACGAAATAGCCGATGCATGCCATGATGATAAAGACGGTGTAGGCCGCGTGGAATAACAAACACCACCAGCTCACATGTTTAACCGGATGCGCACATCGTGTCGTACGCCACATAGCGTAACCAGTGATGACGTTTGCCGCCAAAATGAATCCTTCTAAGAGAATAATGGTCAGAACTACTCCTGGTGCTAGTTGCTTGAAAAACGCCTTGTAGTGATCGTCTCTCGAGTCTTCGTGATGCAAGACTGTTGCTGTTACGTTCTCCCTTGGATCAGATGTCGCCGTCAATATCAGTTCACTTCGGTTTGTCGACATTTTATTGGTTTATAATTTTCGAATTATTATATTCACCGTCATCGCAGGATGGTATGTTTGCTTTGTTTACAGGTCAGATATAACGAGTTACGACGTCCGCCATTTTTAAAAAATATTTCAGTTTTCATTAGTTGGAAATTTCCAAGAAAGAAAATCGTGTTTGCATAATAAACTATCTGCTGGCTTGGTTGCAGAATAATGATAGAAGATGGCACAAAAAGTGTTCCCACATAGTTGAATACAGTTAACATGTAAACGTTTTGGATCATACTGCGACATTATATTCTGCTTCGGTGAACATACTCTTAGCAACACAAAATCAGATGAATCTACAAATACTTCCTCAAACGAGTTTACTAACACGTTTTATCTTTGTGATTTTAAGCATGGAATTTGATGCGATGTTATTTTGTACGATTCCATCTTGTCTTCGATGAAGGCACTGTAACGTTAAAACATCTTAACAAATATGTTAATTTATCCTACCAAATGTGCAATATAACTTCTGATTCACGTGTAACGTTTACATACCAGAATAAACAATACACAGTCAATCAAAGTGCGAGACGACAGATCTCGGCGCACTGGAATGCACAGAACTTCCCAACAGCAAAGCTGTTTATAAAATGTTGTTACCATGATATGGTCATAATAGTCACTGCTGTTAGCCAATGAAAGACAGAATGCTATAGGACGTAGTCAGGTATATAAGTAGGTACAATAATCAATATTGCATGTTGAGTTCAGTGATGTTGTTTTTTAACATTGGTCGTAACAATAACTACAAAAAATGTCATATTGACAACTAAAGTATTTAGTTGACGTATACGGCGAACAAGGTTTTATGCTTTGCACATGCTGATCACGATAAAGGACAGCCTAAAAAACAAGACATATTAGGCTGTTCAATTGTGTTTACATCAGGACCTTTCGCTAAGTGCAGAAGCCTTTTGCAGACATTGTATTATCTAATTTTCAGTTTATTTGTATATGTACAGCACAAGGTGATTGTGAATATTAAGTAAAAGTTGGATATTTCCTAGACAATTTTAGACAATTCCTAGACAATCCTGTTAGATTAAGGAAAAAGTCCCCTTTTCCACTCGATAATTTCCAAACTTTATTTAAACTGTAAGTTTCTTTTTATACCATATGACGCTTTTGGTTTGTTTCTAAATTTCGTGTTATGTAGGTTATATACACTTTATTCACTGTTACTTAGTGAAACATTTAACCGAATAGCATGTGATTCTTGTACTACTATCTTTATATTTCTTTAAAGTTTGAATTCTATATGCGCTGGCATCTTTTTTAAGAAAATATTTAGAGTAAATCATCGCGAAACCCACATTCCTCACTGCTATCAAAACAAAAGACTAGTCATTTGCTTGATATCGAAGTGAACCCTGAACCAATATCCACATAAAATTATTCACCCTCCTCTAGATAGGACATGCTCTACTTCTTAAACATAATAATAAATTACATGGCAAACTATGTTTTGATAATCCACAAGACGCATTATAGTGTCATATTAAACAGTCGAAAAAAGAAAAAATATATATCCTCAATTCTAATTCAAGTAAGACATCATTAGGAACCCATCCAAAGCCAAAAGAATATATAGCCATTACAAATAACGACCAGTTATGGATCTGTTCACAATGTGCACATTTCAGTCAGAGTTCTTCTTTAATATCTCTCTACAAATAATTACATCTGACATGGATACATCTGACATGGATACATCTGACATGGATACATCTATCTTTTTAATGGACAGTAATCACAGTGTGTTCTCTGATCTTCAAAAATGTAGAACTACTAAAAGACAAAAGAGTAGATTTTCTCTTCCTCTCTGAAATTTTACTTAATACTTCATATCGGAAAATGTTTTTTGACGTTTCAGATTACAAGCTTCACGGACAAGACTGGAACACTCATGGTGGTGGACTTGCAGTGCTGATCCGTTCAATCAGTCCATCTAAAAGTAGATCTGACTTGAGCTATTCTCAACTACAAAATGGCGTTATTGAAGTATCACTTCCCAAGAAAAAGTCGTGTTTCCTTTCTGCTTATTGTCCACCAAGTTTTATCTTTGCTTTGTTTTCGAGAACATGGAGAAATGTTTGGAAAAATGTGTGACATTGTTCGACCGCTACTTTGTTGTTGGCGTTTTTATAACTATGACTTGCTGTCAGAAACAAAAGGAAAACCTCTTTTAAACTTTTGCGAACTGTTTAACCTCGAAAACATGTTAAAAGAACCGATATGTTTTATGAAAATTGTTAATCCTCTCTTGGCGTATTCCAAACAAATTCAAAGGAAGTCTGTTTTAGAACCCTTAAACTTCCAACAGGTGTGACTGCTTTGACAGGTACTGATTTATAGGAACTTTACTATGGCTTCTATGAGAAAAAAACTCTGAAATGCAGATAAACCAATAAATACAAGTATTTCGAACAAGATTTTTACTATCAGTAATAGAAAAACATGCATCACTAACACAAGGTGATAGAAATTAAAAAGCTATCTTTGAAAAAAACACGTTTTTCTTGTAACTCAAGGAAACACTAGTTTCATCATTATTTAAAGATAAATGAAAAAGTTAGTATATAACCAACGCTTTCGAAAATATTTGAAAGAGTACTCTCTATTGAGCATTTTATAACAAATTGAATATATATATTTGATGAGTTTCTTTATACTTTTGTAAAGGTGCCAATGTGCCAAACAACTTTGCTTAGAACGTTGGACTGGAAAAGTGCACTAGACAAAATTACTATGTTGCGTCTGAATACATGGATTTATCAGTCCTTTGATTGTTTGACCTCACAAAACATGTTTCCCTAGCTATTTTCACATGGACTGTAAAAAAATTACAGTGAAACTTGTATTAAGCTATCTATACGGATAGTAGATAGACGTTTAACGTAATTACGTTTAAAATTTAAAACAACGTTTTTTTTTATAAATTGCATCTTCTATTTTATTCAGAAATGTACAATTTATACCTGACACACGATTATCCTTTCACAATCCTTACTTACGAACTTTTATGTCTACAAACTAAAAGTAGAACCCTTATAATTATACGCGTTCTGTTTGGGTGGAATAAAGGCTGACCATTGCAGGTGCTTACTGTTATTTGTCTCATTTTGACGGGATATTTTTATGTACACTGTTTGATAGAAAAACTTCTAGGAAGTGCGAGGTTGGGGCGCGCCACAAACCACGTTTAAGCACCCACATCCGGCCCTTTTGCCGACTGACCGTTCCAAGGCGGTAAATGATGGATTTTCTTTTTGTGTGTTATGTCTCGTCTGTTTTTGTCACATTTAACCTGTTTGCCTTTGTCTAGAGGTAGATTAGATTTAAATAAATGTGGAAATTAGGATAGGACCTTTTCTTATTTAACTATTTAAGCCATAGCTTTAGGGTGGAAAAATGCGCATAGAATGGCTCCAGCCATCATTATATATGACACCCACAGAGAATCATTATTATGTTTATCTGGGATGGCATTAAATGAGTGTAAATGCTTCATCTGCTTGCATATTTAGGCTTTCAGATTTCATGCCAACGACTACAAGCGCTTTTTTGCGTACACTGTTTAATTATGGCTAACGTTAGCGCGTATATTTCACCGTACCACTAAGATTGCCCGATCTCCAGTCTCTAACTTTAATAAACTTACAGACGGCTTTGTGGAACTTTCGGCTTTTGAAGCATATAAACAAGGCGACCAAACTTTAATTTGCAAACAACGATAAGATTTTGCACCTTGTTTTTATGCGTCCTATCCGGTTTTTCTGTTTATCGACGGTTGGAAATATGTGCAGGGTTACAATGTTTAAGGCAATTAATAAAAAAGTCATTAGAAGTCAAGTGCCTTATATACATTTTAATTGATATGAAATGAAAAGCTCTTTTAAACAGAACGAAGCAAGTATCACATTAACATCCAAGAGGTCGCCATTCATATCAACGTAGTATAGTTTTACAGACGTGCATGACCAGAAAGCATAGAATATATAGCAAAACGAAACAAAGATAAATCAGAGACAGGGAGAAAATTTGATTGAAATAATATACCAAACGTAGTAATTTACTGTTTAAAATACAGTTCCAAAATACGTTGTAAGTGTTCACCGCATACTTCATTAATGTTTACAATTCTAAACTTTTCAAGTTTCTGGGGGAAAAAAACATGTACGGTGGTAAATATACATTTTTGAAAGCACAGTGCAGAAATTGGTAGCTTCCAATGAAAGCAGGCTTATCTGGAACTTCTCAGTCAGTTGATGCCATGTGATCAATACGGGCTTGCTAGATCGGTGGCAGGAATGTGACCAGTGTTAAACTGTAAGTGTTAAGCACAATGGAACCACAACACCACTACCCATGTAGATCCTAAGGAATTCTGAAAGATCCACCCTCATTTCTTATTTTTGTTTTAAGTTTTGGTCATTAACTTATAAAAAATCCTGCATTGGTATAAGTTGTCAACATTAAAATGGCACTCTGGAAGAGTCACTATGGTCTGTAGAAAGAACAATAATGAGAACAAGTCTGAAATTGTAAACCAAAAGTCCATAAAATTTCTACTTATAAACAAAATATCAATAATACTGAAAAAGTGATAAGAAACCATTGCCATTTACCATCTATAGACATTTTTTAAGTTTGAAACAGAGTTCAGTGATTAGAAAAATGAATTTCGAAGGACAAGAAAAACTGACTGTATAATCTTTACAGCTGGTGGCCAGTCTCCATGGTCCATAGTTGTTGTGAGCTCAAAGTATCTCAGTATGGGTTTGGAACACAATGGTGCATTTGGGCTGAAGTCAGATCACAGTGTTGAAGATTTGACCAAAAAAAAACTTGGTGTTAGTTTTATAATTAGTACATTATTTGCATATCTTTAATCACTTCCATCATTTAACTTACACCATCCAGCTATTTCAGTGCTTAGATTATGAAAAGGTTGCTGGTTCAAGCCTAGCTTTAACCTTTTATTTTGTCCTCATTGTACACGATGTAACTTTATAAATAGAACAATCATTCTGCATATTATATTTGTAGGTATTGTCACCCTACCTTTTTTATAGCTCAAAATATCTCATTTTTTGCATTTACCATCACTGTCACCAAGAAAAAACAACAAGGAATCAGTTATATACCAGACAACAGCTTATTACTGTTAGCACTGCTGTATATTTCCAGCATCATCCTGAATTCCTTTATTAAAAATGCTTTATACTTGCAGTTTATTAGTTACCAAGTTATAACAGAATACCAAATTAAAATGAAATAGGAATTTTTAACAAACAAGCATACACCATATAAAGTATTAACATAAAAATGTAATCGAATATCAGCAGCGAACCAGTAACATTTGAAATTTATATTATATTTAAATCAACAAAATAACAGAAACTGCAACTTTCCAATTAGTGCTAGAATCATTAATCCATACCCCACATATCATGTCATACAAATATATTTGTTGAAAGAAAATATGTGTACATTCAGCTGGTTGGAACACCTAATTTTTCACAAACTTACGAGGTGCCATTTCAATATTGCCAAAAAAGAACAAGATCTGATGATAGACATATCAGCAAATAGAGCACATCTCTGTGAAAAGGGAGCTGGCAGGTCTGAATCAGCATTTTGTGCTTGTAGCTCCAAGCCAGTCTGCTGATCCAGATCTGCACCATGTAGCTACAGCTCCCTTCCGGCAACTGGCAGATCTGAGGCTGCACTAAGTTACAACAGCTCCCAGCCAGGAGCTGGCAGATCCGAGGCTTCATTATGTTACAACAGCTCCCAGCCAGGTGGTGGCTTATCCTGGACTGCGCTGTTACAACAGCTCCCTTCCGGCAGCTGGCAGATCCGAGGCTGCATTATGTTACAACAGCTCCCTTCCGGCAGCTGGCAGATCCGAGGCTGCATTATGTTACAACAGCTCCCAGTCAGGAGCTGGCAGATCAGAGGCTGCATTATGTTACAACAGCTCCCAGCCAGGTGGTGGCTTATCCTGGACTGCGCTGTTACAACAGCTACAAGCCTGAAGCTGGCTGATCCAAGACTGCACTATGTTACTACAGCTTCCAGGTCAGAGCTGGATGACATGAGACTGCACTATGTAACTACAGCTCCCACATGAGATCTGGTTGATCCAAGACTGCACTATGTTACAACAGCTCCCAGGTGAGAGCTGACTGATGTGATCCTGCACAATGTAACTACAGCTCACTGATGGGAGCTGACTGAACTACACTGCACTATGTTACTACAGCTTCCAGCCAGGAGCTGGCTAAACTGAGACTTCTTTATGTTACTTCAGCTCCCAGGTGAGAGCTGGTTGATGTGACACTGCACTTTGTTAGAACAGCTCCCAGCCAGGAGCTGGCAGATCCGAGACTGCACAATGTAACTATAGTTCCCAGGTGGAAGCTGGATGATTTGGATCTACCCAGATTGACCTTAGCCTGTCCAGTTAGTGCTCATTTGGACAAAGAGTAATGTCAAATGTCAAAAAAAACTCTGACTATAATTGTACAGTGTAATGTGTGGTGGATAGTTAACAGCAATGTCTGGGAAATTACTGGTTACTATTTATGATTGTCTAAGACAAATCAGCAAGATTGTCTTAGAGCAAATTCCATTAAACGAAATTTATTTGAAAGAAAAATGCCCACAAGTAATTGGATAGAATTAAAATGTTAGAAACACCCAACTTGATTTGACTATAGAACTATATATAGTTCTACAATTTCATTTATTAATAATTAATTTTCATAATATTAAAAATACAGAAAATATACAAGTAAAGGATACATATTGATTGAATAAGATAATATAGCAAGTAGGTAAGATTTGCATAAAGCAACTTTTTGCTTTGTTTGCCATGAGTGTATTAGTATTTCATTTCTATGTAAACTCTTCTGTTGCTGTCAGCCATTCATCATGCAGTTAGGACTGAGTTACCAAATGTATATAGATATACAAGGTCATCAAGCTAAAAACAGCAAAATAATGTTGAAAGTCATAGCAGTACTTTAATTCTCCCAATATTTTGAAGGACAGAATGTTATATATAATATAGTAATCAGAATTTGATTGCATAATTCATTGTTGTTCAACACCAAGTCACACCAAACTCAACAGAAAAATTGGGAAATTCAATGTTAGGTATTACCAATGCAGGATAGGCTGATAACAAATATCAAACTAATACAAAATGTTTTAACAAATCATGTATGTGTGAGTTAATTTCAGAAAGTTTAAAATTCTTTAACGTAACATATAATCTGAAGTCAGTTCCTATAACATATATGTCTATACTTTATATATAAAGCAGGAAAAAAAGAATAAAATCATAAGATACAAAACCAGACAAGAATAACATTTTTACAACAGTATTTACAAACATGGAACACAATGGGTTAATACCATCTTCAATCAGATTCATTTGTTTAACATTTATACAACAAGTTACAGTAGCTCTAGCCAACACAATACACTGGTCATCTAGGGTCATCTTCAAACAGAATCAAAGTTGTTGGCTTTCACTTAAACTAAGAAATTTCCTTAAACATAGAAAAACAACAATTTAGAAGATATTTCGTAAATTACATGGTTTCTATGAATGAAGCCTAGGAAAATTTTATTAAACCTGATATATTTCCATTTACAGAATTTTTTTAATTTCTGAAAGAAAAAAATAATTCAGATTTTAAAAGTTTTTTCGTAAAGGACCCCAGATAAATGTCTGGGTAGAACCACCGGAGCACCATAAGCCAGCTGGAAGACATTCCCACATTAAGTTCTTCCCCCCGATCGGGACAAAAACCCATCCGGTGAGAGGCTAAGCAGTCAGAGTAGTTACAAAACCGCGACTCTACTACTACCCCACGGGGGCCCCGTAATGCTTCCTGATAAAAGATTTAGCTGAAAGCACAGAATGATCTACACGAAGCAACTTAATGTAGTCTACACTAGAACAAGTAAATATACTTCAACCTTTTGCTTGCTGGAAACTCCAATGTTGAGGAAGTCTTATGATAATGGGTTGAATTAAGTTTCCAGAAAATAAATGATTAATGTTCTTGTATGGAGAATGGTCAGGGTGTTAATTTTTGTCTGTGCATTGTTTCAGTTTTCAGACTAATAAGCTCAAACAAGAAACCTCTGGATTGTCTTGGAACTGGTCAAAAATCCAAAGAAAAGCAGAAAGAATGAAAAAGAAGAATCTTCAATTATAGATTTCATTATTAAGTAAACTCTTTGTTGCTTTATCAATTTGTCTTACTTGCTTAAGATTTCTTCCATTTTATTATACATTGACTACCACAAAAGATGTTTTCGGTATATTAAAACTACAGTGTTTTTCCAAATTTCTTTAATTTTCGGCCCTTATCAAGTAAAATTCACACAGGCTTTGTTCTCTTTTTATGATTATGTTAAGAAAGAACATATATAGAAAAGGATTGCCATCTGTAAATTTATCTTGATAAGGCTGACATTTTGAGGAACAGTAGTATTAAGATTAAACTTATGAAGCTCCTGTTAGGAACATTTGTATTTTGTATTTCTAGATGTCATGAGTGATATTCTTAAGACAAAAATCTTAGAAGTGGTTTCAAATGATAATCATCTGTTGACTGAAAATGGTTTTAAATGATAATCATTTGACTGGAATGGGTTTTAAATGTTTATCATTTGTTGACTGAAAGTGGTTTTAAATGTTTATCATTTGTTGACTGGAAGTGGTTTTAAATGTTTATCATTTGTTGACTGGAAGTGGTTTTAAATGTTCATCATTTGTTGACTGGAAGTGGTTTCAAATGATAATCATTTGTTGACATATCTCATTAATGTTTGTTTTTTTCCAGTTAGAGTATATAGATGGCAGTTGTGAAGCCATTGTTTTTAATCAGAATGAACAGATGCTTTCAGTGTGAAGAGTAACAGGAATTATTGCCATTTTTGCAATGAAATAATTGCATTAGTTACCTACTTTGTAGGTAGGTATTTCATTTTTGACATATTCTTTGTTTAATTTTAATGTGCTTATTTTTTTAATGGTGCTTCAGCAAGTTAACTAATTCTTATATCAGTCAATTAAATACAATTTTATCTGCCTGTTGCACTCTCAGGTGATCTTAAATGTTGTAAAAATGTGCTACAGCCTTAATTTTATTATAACCACATTATACCCAACACCTTCCAAAAAGGGAGAAAAGAAGGAAGTACTTAAGAGTAACATCCCTTTATAAATGAAAATAAGAAAAATGGTAATAAGAGTTCTGATAATCTTCCTTTAACAATTGTTAACAGCTTGTTTTCCAACGCAATTAATTTAGAAAAATATTCAGAAGATTTTGTCAGTTCATGCTCATATAGTCAGTACAAATCAACACAAAAAGGATACACACATTCATACAGGTAAAGTTAACAAATCAATTATAAAACATTGAATTAATCAACAAAATATTAAACATTAAAAAATACACAAAAATAGATTTGTTAATTTCAACACATTCCTTAAAGTTAACTGAACTGATAAGTTGTTATGTCTCATTGTCCAAATTAAAATTATATTATGAAATTAAGAAAAAAAAATATTTATGAACATAAATATTATCTCAATAAAATTTAATTAAATTGTAATTAGATAAGTAACATACCTCTGAGAACTACTTACAATTAAAGACTACTGACAACCTTATTTCATGCATGCATAGTATGCATGAAAAGGTCATTCTAAGGTAGAGTGCCCATTCACATTTGCACCTGGTTTTCAGATAAATCTGTTGTGGGAAAGGGATTACTCTTGTATTTTGTTTTTTTTCAGAAACACATCGCAGCATCTGAATTAGGGTCATTTTCGAGACCTCCAGCTTTCTAAGTGGAATGAGACCCCTTACAAACATATTGGTAGAACATTAACAACTTGTGTGCAATCAACTTTAGCAATCGCCTTGTAGGTATAAACACTTACTTTACAAACATACCTTAACAGTTATCAACAGGAAAATTTGATGAAGGAAAACTGAAAATCCTTAAGAACAAAATATACAGCACACAACCTTTAGTGTAATTGTCCTCTTTGTTTGCATCATACTGACACAACCTTTCATAATGAGAATACCAATAGTCTTATTTCTTAATGATTAGGTTAATGCAGTACAAATAAAAACAACACTCAATTCTCTTCATACTTTTTTTTTCAATTTGAATAAAATACTTTGTATTGCAATGACATATTGCTAGTAACAATTTATAAGAACATTTTTTTCAGGAAAATTACTTGTTTTTTATATTAATGGCCAAAGAAAGTTTAGCTGGCTGATCAAGCTCAATACTATGTATTTGCCTAGGCCCGACTAAATCATTTTTTGTTGGTAAATACTTAGCTAAGGAAAGACTGCACATAGCACAAACATAGTTACATTGCACTTAAAAACATAACGATAAAATAATGTTGTTTGAAAAGTAAGAAATACAGTTTATCTTCCCATTTACCAAGCACAGTATCAAAATTTATTATAACAGATAATATAAGCATCAAAAGTAAGCTACCATGTGAATTTCTTAGTTAAAAATGGCTAACTATACAGCATGGCTTTAAACTTGGATGTAGGGCACCAGGAAACATTTTTTTTTTTCAGTTAACAGTAACTTATTTGGGTTGCTGAAAAAAAAACTGTTGGATACCACCTTTAACACTTCATACTAGAATATTAAAAATACCCTAATAGAATATTTGTTGCAGAAATATGCTTCTTACTAAAGGCCCCTGCAAATGTGTGATACAAGACATTAGTAGTTTCTTAATATTTGTGGACAGTAATCCCCAAAGGATTTGCACACAAAAATACACTCAACACATAATGTCTTTATAATGGCAACACACACATCTTCAGCTGCCTTGTAAGGTATTACAATGAAATGTTTTCATACATAAGAGTGGTGTAATTTCTTGAAAATTGTGGACACTCAACTTTAAAAATACATGTAATGAATGCTTGTGTTAAAACTATTTTCACTATCTTGCAATTGCATAAGCTATTAATCATGACTGTAAACTAAGGACATCAAAGTGAGAACAAATATATTTACAAAACACTTTTTTTTTAATTGCTCATTAGTTCTCAACTATAAAATAAATTGTTCAAGCAAAGCAGAGGATGAAAATTTTGGAAGGATTTATAAGAAAAATTAAAAAACGAGCAAAGAAAACTCTTTCTAAATTTAAAGAGCAACATTGGGTTACATTCCAAGTTTTTTCCCCATTTTCAAGGAAAGAATGGAAAAAATGTAATTCTAACCCCTGGTCAAATAAATGCTGGAAAAACGAAAAGTTGAAACAAGGGGCACAACTATGTCAAGTTTACTTCTAGAGTTATATGTGCCTAAATTATACCACATTTTTTTGCATATATTTGATTGTTTTCAAGAACTTGAACTTAAAATCATTTATCAAAGCAGACGCTGACAAGACAGTCATGACCCTTTTTTTTCTTCAAAAAGTGGAACTAAGAACGAAAGAAAAACAAATTTTTGAAACTAACAAAATGTGAATTGTTACAATAATAAAAGCAAGCAAGAAAATTCTTTAATTTTTAACACTTGCATTTTGTTTTTTAAGACTCAACTTATCAATAACCAGCTTAACTTAAATATTAATTATGAGAATAATGATTTAATGTTTGAGCATCAGTCTCTAATAGTGAAAAGTTCTCATCAGAACAAGCTGTGAACATTTGTTGAATGGTTAATCATTTTATCATTTAACTGATTGCAAATTTTATTTACTCTAACATCACAACAGTAAATTAAATACATTTTTTTCTGAACTAAAGGCAGAAACAGATTTAAGATAACAAGTTTTCACACACTTCCTGATATATGTCACTGGAACATGTTTTAATATATTTGTTAACTTCAATATATTTCTTAAAATATATTCATTTACATGATTTTACATAATTTATCAGGAAATTTATCAGGAAATCATAACAGTTAATGTAAGTATTAAAATATCTTTGGCAGTAGTAATATACCAAAAATGATTGCTGCAACTGCCAGATTGTTGGCAAGTTGAAAATATAAAAAAATATCCAAATTACAGGAACGAATGCTTTGTTTTACCAATTAATGTACCAATTAAACATTAAACTGTGTGGTATTCATCACAATCCTTGCAGGTGTTTGTTTTGTTAAATAAAAATGCAACAAACATCAACCCTATCTATATAATATCAATAGACATTCAATTCATCCATATTTTGAAAAGATTATTTATACAATCAAAATTTGTTTCTTTATGATTTTTAATTATAGATGGTCCTTTTTGTAAATGATCAATAAATAGTTGGCATTAATTAATGAGCAGTCTGCATTCAAACATAACCTGGGCAAAAGATTATTTAACTTTGTGAGTTGGACTGTTCCAAGCACAGGAGTGGGGATAATGTGTGTTTTATTCCGCTACCGGTCAATGTATGATTAACAACTGTTAAAAACCAGAGGCGTTAACTCAATGCAGATTATTCTGAAGTCACTGTGAAACTTTGAAATCCACACATATTACAACACTCTGACAACAAATTGTGGACCTATACTTAATTTAGCCATCAGATATACTACCACTTTTCTTTTCCACTTTGATATGTCCTTTTAAATTTTAAGACTGGAATAGGGGGAAGCCAGACCAATCCAGACTCGCAAGTTGTATGATCTCTTGCCCAAGTACTGATTACTACAGCCCACTTTTAGAAACATTTCTTAGTTGAGATTTTGCTCAAACTTAAAATTTAACTCCCTGTAAAATTCATACAGAAGCAATGGCACCAATCCTAAGTTTTACATTCCATGCACTTGACAAGTTTGTGAAATGTACACATTTCAGTGAAGAGTTGAAAGAAACAAGTAAATACTAAGCAGTCTAAATTTGAGCCCGAGTAAAATCCAAGCTAAGAAATGTTTCCATAAGATGGACCCAGAGTTGATGAGTTGACTCATACAGAATGGTCCCTGTTTAAGTTTCCCAGGTTATGAGGTAATCTAGTTGACCGTCCCTGGACCTTCTCTTCCCATTCATATAGAAGAAATGTCCGAACCCTGAAGGCATGTACCCTGCAAAACAATTCTTACTCACTGATTGAATTCGCTTCACAACAACATCCTTACAAGGCTGTGAATCTGTTATATTAGGGGGTGCATTAATTTTCAGACTCATTTTTCGAGAACTACTTCGTCTTCTTCTGGCATTTTCATCCTCATCCCCTTCATCTTCCTCCATTTTCTTCTGTTGACGCTTCGCACTGCCGGACACTTTATCAGACTTTCTATTTCCTTTTTTTGCTTCAAGAATTTGTGGCATGGGTGGAGTGTGGTCACAATTCTGATGTACTGGTTCCACCTTCTCCAGAACAGGTGGGCTATCTGTGAGAGACCTCAAGTCAGTGTCTGAGCGAGAAACACAATCAGCAGAAGCATCTAAACTAAACCAGATTTTCCTTCTAGTTTTTAAATCTGATATCTCTGCCTCTCGCTCGAGATCAGTCTTGAAGGGATGGTCTGGACCAGAGAAGGACACTTGTGGAGGGATGAGTCGGTCCAGCAGGGGGACTTTGATGTTAGATTTTCGGACGGTTGATCCCTGATGTTGAAATTGAGCAGGTACTGCAGGACTAGTTGTACCATCCTCCTGAAATATTTGGGGGAGAATTGTAGATTCTTCTCAAGTAAAATGTCAGAACTTTCATAGAAATAAGTCAAGGATATGACATACTGCCAAAAATTAATATGTCAATTACTATGAGTAGGGTGAAAACCATGGAAAATGAAGATCCAGAAATAAATTAATATTGTCAAAATTGAATATAATTGCGTGAGAATGTATACAATTATAATGACTATTGACGAGAATATTTTAATTATATTTTATTTTTTAACCCTATTTATTTTCGTCAATTGTGAAATAAGTTTTTGCAATGTATATCAATCCCTCTTGACTGCCCACTTCCTGAGTAGCACAATGAAGCAATGGGCAGTAAACAGTCTTGCTAAAGGACTAACACCATGCGGTTGGTTTTAAAGCTCAAACCAGGACCCGCCAATCTGGAGTACCAAGCCTTAATGCATTACACCAAGATGCTCAACTAAATCAGATATTTCATCAAGTTTTATGATCTATAGTATCTACTGTTAATTGTCTGTTCCAATGATATAAACTGGACACTAAAGTTATATAAAGGTGCCACTGATGTAGAGATATCAGTTATCACTTACCTTGTAAATATAGTTATCCAAACGTTTGCACACCTGAGCACTGGGTCTGTTAAACGGGCTGTGGTGAAGCTGTTGAACTGGTGATTGACTGACGTATAAGAGGTGAAACACAAACAATTAGAGTCAAGTTGTCTCAAGAAGTGGCAGCAATTCTTGAAAGTTAAATACAAAGGTTCACAGCACAGAGGAAAGACATACCAATATGAAATAAAGGTTTTTAATTGAAAAAAAGTTAAACAAAAGTGCTTTCAAATTTATTTATTGTTATATTTTGTTCACGGTTTACAGCATCGATAACACTCTTATTTAAATATTTAATATTTAAATACAAGCTTAATAAGCAAACAAATAAAAACCAAGAGGGCCATGATGGCCCTTAATTGCTCGCCTGATGACACAGGTTTTTAGTAGGCTCAAATCTGGCATCAAGTAATTAAGAGTTATTTACTTTAGAAATCTTTGGTGAAGATTGCCCATTAGTGTGGCCACAGGGTTTATCTGGCATCAAGTAATTAAGAGTTATTTACTTCAGAAAGTTTTGGTGAAGACTGGACCATTAGTGTGGCCACTGGGTTGACAACATTTTCTAGAATTTACCAAGTAACCTACTGAATCCATATGGCACACTTTAAAACATATGTAAGATTTTATACTGGTAAACATGCTGGCCAAGTTTGGTGAAGATAGGGCCATAAATGAGGCCTCAAGAGTGTTCACAAGCATTTTCTAAGATTTGACCTAGTGACCTACTGTTTGACCCCACATGTCCCAGATACGAACTCATCCAAGATTTCATGCAAACATTCAGACCAAGTTTGTTGAAGATTGGGCTATAATGTGGTCTCTAGTGTGTTCAAAAGTTTTTTCTAAGATTTGACCTAGTGACCTACTTTTTGACCCCATATGACCCAGTTACGAACTATTTCATGCAGACAAACATTCTGGCCAAGTTTGGTGAAGATTGGATAAAAACTGTGGCCTCTAGTGTGTTCACAAACTTAAATGTTGAGGACGGACGACGAACAATGTACGAAGTGGTATCACAAAAACTCCCCCTTGAGCACAATGTGCTCAGGTGAGCTAATAAAGAGCAGATTGGATTTTTTTTTACAGAACTTGCATATAAAAAAAGAAAAAATATATTAATTGCCAAAATTTATCAGACTTTCAACCATACATACCATTGAACAGGCACAAACACCTTTGACCTTCGACCTTTGATCTTCAGAGACTTCATGATGTCATCTGTGACCTTTTCCTTGATGGGCAGTGTGATGTGGATACGCGGGGGACAGACACGGATACGCAGACCCCACAGATCACACTTCTTACGCATCTCAGAAACACATGTAAACCTACAACAAGAAACTTCAATAAAAAAATACTTGAATTTTCACATACATATGGTTGAAAAATATCATTTATTATGAAAAATGACCAGGTCCATCATACATTTAAATTTGAAAAAAAAGCAAGAAAAAAGGCAGACGAATTCACATGCAAGGCATGTGTTAAAATGACTAATCACTGAGAAGAGACATAACATAATCTAGCAAACCCAGCAGTTACTGCCTTGGAATGGTCAGTTGTCAAAATGCTCACATGGGGTTATAAAACCAGTTCATTCCAGAACATATTTTTTCACTTGGTGTCCTAATGAACGAACATCAACAAGCTGAGGAAGACTGTGAAACAGTAGAAATATTCCAAGTAAGAATATGTTCTGCCTTAACGGATGTCTCTCAACAAAATACACAATCCAGAACAAGATAACAATTTACTGGTATTTTTATTATTGGATTTTGTTTGATTTTTTTCCCCCATGTTTATCTCATCTGAAGACAAAAGGTCCACTTAACTTTCTCCGACACAGAACAACCCCCTGCCGCCCAAGGATGCCATACCAATGTGTGTGTTAAGGTTGATGACATGAAACAAAAGACAAAAATGTTTCAGATTTTACTCACCTGGCCTTATTTTCATGAAGAGCATCTTTCACAGCAACAGCTTTCTCCTCACCAGACATTTCTGCATACTGGAAAATAAAAATGATGACAATTGGCTTACTAATGTCTTTGTTCAGAATTTGACTTACAGGGGTTATTTTTGGCCATTTCAAGGTGGTCAACAGGCCCAGTTAATTAACTAAATCAAAAGGTCTGGTGATTTAAAAAATTAGTAATGAAATTAATATGAAGTGGTGCAATCGGTCAGTTCGCTTTCAAAACTGGTCGTCACAGATGGATGAGTTGATGCATTATCAATCCAGAGCACCAGACAAGAGGAGACCAATCCAGAGCCCGCGACAAGAGGAGACCAGTCCAGAGCCCCAGACAAGAGGAGACCAGTCCAGAGCCCCAGACAAGAGGAGACCAGTCCAGAAACTAATAGAAATGAACTAGCCCATTCCAATACACTAAGGCAGCAAGAAGGCATTAATAATAAGCTGTGTAAAAGTGCACAGAACTTGCTCTATTCACTACAGTACTACCTGAGGCAGTTGGAGTGCTTCCCAGTGCTCATCTATCCAAGGTATGATCTCGTCCTCAATATGACAGTACTTCTTCCTTAGGTCCATCACCAGGTTAAACAAGGCAATGTGCACCACATCAGGCCTATACAGCACAACAGTGACACAAATAGCTAGTTAAAAAAACTGCTGGGAGTCAAACAGGACTTCATATTTTATTTTGTACAAAAAATCAACTGATTATTTTTTAAATACAATTGAACTAAAGTATGGCCATAATTGAACTGTACAGAAAGTATTTGTGGAGAACTACTTTACAGAATCATTAGCACACTGCAGAGCATGATGGAAGACATATTTAGATTAAAAGGTAATACAGTGATTCCATTGTGGAATACAGCCGGGAGGATCTGAATTGTTTACTTACCTGCGACCACATAGCCACAGAAACCACTGTTACTTTAAATAACGTGAAGAAAAAGACAAGTGCAGCATAATACTTTTATTTATATTGTAGTGTAAACTGACCTGTAAAGAATATTTAATATACATGGAAATGTGTTCAAAAGCATATATAAGGTTGGCATCACTGCAAGGAGAAATTACACAGGCTTTCAAGTGACCACAAAGAAAAAAGTAGGGATAAAAGTAGGGATTTTTTCCTAAAAAAGTAGGGAAAAGTAGGGAGTTTCATAGCAAAAAAGTAGGGATAATACGGCTGTCTACTTACCATTCAGCTGCGAAAAAACACCTACTAACATGTTCATGGCACCTGTAAAGTGGTCTTCAGTGTCTCAACAGGGATTCCACAAGGATGAGTTGGGCGATAAACCTTGTCTGGCTAAATGTCTTGTCAGCTCCAACCATTCTCATAATGGAATCTCCCTACACCACTGAAGACCAACTACTGGTACCATCCTTTGTGTCCTTGAAATATACTAGCAACTAGTTTTTAAAAGAGAAATGCAGAAAAATGTATTAACTTTTATTTTAAAACAAATTTATATTCATATAAGATTATGTAAAAAAATTAAATGACTTTTTTTCTCAAAAAGTAGGGATAGTAGGGCTCTAAAAAAAAAAGTAGGGAAAAGTAGGGCCAAACCCAAAAAAGTAGGGAAAAGTAGGAAAAGTAGGGCCCGCTTGAAAGCCTGCATACACTTACCACACAAACAACTTAAGTAACCAACCAACCAAGTAAGAGGGTGAATGTGGATGAACTAAAAAAATAGTTCAGTTTTGTTTGTTAATATTGTGCAGGGACACAATAGCGATGTCCAGCTATTTTTTATGGAGGGAGACCCCAGACAAGAGTTTTTTAATGAGAACCCCTAGTGCACATGAGGCCAATTCTCAAATTAAGTCTTAAGTCCTTTGCCCTGTCCATGACCCACTTGAACTAACTCAGTGAAAAGCTAAGGACTTTGAGGGATGGGATTTGCTGGCATTTTGGCCGATACTGTGTATCCCCTGCCATTCTACATATCATCTACCATTTTACATACCACCTACCATGCTCAGTACCACCTACAATTCTACTTACCACCTACCATTCTACTTACCACCTACCATTCTACGTACCACCTACTATTCTCAGCATCACCTATCATTCTACATACCACCTAGCATTCTACGTACCACCTTCCATTCTACATACCACCTACTATTCTCAGCATCACCTATCATTCTACGTACCACCTTCCAATCTAAATACCAACTACCATTCTACGTACCACCTACCATTCTACATACCACCTACCATTCTACGTACCACCTACCATTCTACATACCACCTACCATTCTATGTACCACCTACCATTCTACATACCACCTACCATTCTACGTACCACCTACCATTCTACATACCACCTACCATTCTACATACCACCTACCATTCTACATCCAGGCGCTTTATGTACTCCTCCCCAGAGTTGCATGATGAGCACACAAAGATGAAAAAGCTGTCCCCATACAACAGGGGCTGTTCCAGGCACTGCAGACACGCTGTGGAATAGAGAAATCATTTTGTCTACATACAACAATTTTAATCTAACACTGGCAGTATCCAGAGAGGGTCATATACAAATAGTTGTTTTTGTAGATTTTTATATTGCAGTGACACATTTATAGTCATAACAGAGATATCCAGCTATAGAGAGATCTCAAAACAAACCCCACAAAGACCTTTCAATTTCAGGAAAACCAATCCTTATTTATGCAGAAGTCAAGCTTAATAGGCCAGAAAAGGTAGTAAATTGTCCACGTAAAAAAAGAATCTTTTATGGGGGGGACTTTATTAACAATAACTGTATAAATGTCCTCCAATAAAAAGCAAATGAGTGTTGATTTCTTAGACTACATTTAAAATACCAATTTCTTGATTGTAATCCCATGGATCAGTAAATAAAGGAATCTAGATTTCAGACTAGGGAATTAGAAACACCAACTGTTGCATCTTTAAAATAAGTCCATCAAATCTTCTTCAGCAACTAACGTACAGGCTACCTAGCATAAATTGAGCAGACAGGCAAATAGCGTACATCTTGACTATTTAGCTTCTAGCCGGGATGTGTCTAATCTGCACTATTTGCTGCAGAAGCTGTAGCAAAATGTTGGCTGAAAAATTGCAATTATATGTTTACAAGTAACTAAAATTAAGTATTTAATATAAAAAAAGTAACACCATAGCTAATATCCACTATGCATAGAAACCATACACTACATACCTTCATGATACCACTGTTTGCATCGACAGCACTGTAGCATTTTCTGGTACCAACTGCAATATCAAAATCAATTATGATCCTAATCTTTACAGGCAGAAATCTTGAATTGAAAATGGCCTTCTAAAGAGTCCCCCAACCACCAAGATCCGGCATGCTGTGAGAGGGGGAACCATAACCCCTTAAACTGTGTATTCCACAAAGGGATGTCATTGGGGGAAATGTCACAAAACAATAAGTCATATAATGCACATTGGCTTACTGCCATTCCATTAATAAACAGGACTATTCCTATCCCCTCCCTATGATGCTGTGTACCGCTGGACAGACCTATCCCTCACTACCCTCCTCCCACCGGTTAACCTCCCACTGCAGTCTTCAGCTGTGGCCTGCAGGTTGGTCCTACCCGATTCCCACTACCGTCCTCCAACCCATTAACCTACCATTGTGAGGCCTGAGAAAGTGGGTAGACTTACCTCATTCCCACTACCCTCCTCCAACCCATTAAGCTACCATTGTGAGGCCTGAGAAAGTGGGTAGACATACCCCATTCCCACTACCCTCCTCCAACCCATTAAGCTACCATTGTGAAGCCTGAGAAGGTGGGTAGACCTACCCCATTCCCACTACCCTCCTCCAACCCATTAAGCTACCATTGTGAGGCCTGAATAGGTGGGTAGACCTACCAAATTCCAGCTACCCTCCTCCAACCCATTAACCTACCATTGTGAGGCCTGAGAAGGTGGGTAAACCTACCCCATTCCCACTACCCTCCTCCATCCCATTAACCTACCATTGTGAGGCCTGAATAGGTGGGTAGACCTACCCAATTCCAGCTACCCTCCTCCAACCCATTAACCTACCATTGTGAGGCCTGAGAAGGTGGGTAGACCTACCCCATTCCCACTACCCTCCTCCAACCCATTAAGCTACCATTGTGAGGCCTGAGAAAGTGGGTAGACTTACCTCATTCCTACTACCCTCCTCCAACCCATTAACCTACCATTGTGAGGCCAGAGAAGGTGGGTAGACCTACCTCATTCCCACTACCCTCCTCCAACCCATTAAGCTACCATTGTGTGGCCTGAGAAGGTGGGTAGACCTACCCCATTCCCACTACCCTCCTCCATCCCATTAAACTACCATTGTGAGGCCTGAGAAGGTGGGTGGACCGACCCCATTCCAGCGACCCTCCTCCAACCCATAAACCTTCCATTGTGAGGCCTGAAAAGGTGGGTAGACCTTCCCCATTCCAGCTACCCTCCTCCAACCCATTAACCTACCATTATGAGGCCAGAGAAGGTGGGTAGACCTACCCCATTTCCACTACCCTCCTCCAACCCATTAAGCTACCATTGTGAGGCCTGAGAAGGTGGGTAGACCTACCCCATTTCCACTACCCTCCTCCAACCCATTAAGCTACCATTGTGAGGCCTAAGAAGGTGGGTAGACCTACCCCATTCCCACTACCCTCCTCCAACCCATTAAGCTACCATTGTGAGGCCTGAGAAGGTGGGTAGACCTACCCCATTCCCACTACCCTCCTCCAACCCATTAACCTACCATTGTGAGGCCTGAGAAGGTGGGTAAACCTACCCCATTCCCACTACCCTCCTCCATCCCATTAACCTACCATTGTGAGGCCTGAATAGGTGGGTAGACCTACCCAATTCCAGCTACCCTCCTCCAACCCATTAACCTACCATTGTGAGGCCTGAGAAGGTGGGTAGACCTACCCCATTCCCACTACCCTCCTCCAACCCATTAAGCTACCATTGTGAGGCCTGAGAAAGTGGGTAGACTTACCTCATTCCCACTACCCTCCTCCAACCCATTAAGCTACCATTGTGAGGCCTGAGAAGGTGGGTAGACCTACCCCATTCCCACTACCCTCCTCCATCCCATTAAACTACCATTGTGAGGCCTGAGAAGATGGGTAGACCGACCCCATTCCAGCGACCCTCCTCCAACCCATAAACCTTCCATTGTGAGGCCTGAAAAGGTGGGTAGACCTTCCCCATTCCAGCTACCCTCCTCCAACCCATTAACCTACCATTATGAGGCCAGAGAAGGTGGGTAGACCTACCCCATTTCCACTACCCTCCTCCAACCCATTAAGCTACCATTGTGAGGCCTGAGAAGGTGGGTAGACCTACCCCATTTCCACTACCCTCCTCCAACCCATTAAGCTACCATTGTGAGGCCTAAGAAGGTGGGTAGACCTACCCAATTCCAGCTACCCTCCTCCAACCCATTAAGCTACTATTGTGAGGCCTGAGAAGGTGGGTAGACGTACCCCATTCCAGCTACCCTCCTCCAACCCATTAACCTACCATTGTGAGTCCTGAGAAGGGGGGTAGACCTACCCCATTCCCACCTCCAACCCATTAACCTACCATTGTGAGGCCATTAGAAGGTGGGTAGACCTACCCCATTCCCCATTCCCTCCTTCAACCCGTTAACCTACCATTGTGAGGCCAGAGAAGGTGGGTTGACCTACATCATTCCCACTACCCTCCTCCAACCCAATAATCTACCATTGTGAGGCCTGAGAAGGTGGGTAGACCTACCCCATTCCCACCTCCAACCCATTAACCTACCATTGTGAGGCCTGAGAAGGTGGGTAGACCTACCCCCATTCCCACCTCCAACCCATTAACCTACCATTTTGAGGCCTGAGAAGGTGGGTAGACCTACCCCCATTCCCACCTCCAACCCATTAACCTACCATTTTGAGGCCAGAGAAGGTGGGTAGACCTACCCCATTCCTACCTCCAACCCACTAATCTCCCAGAGAAGGCCACATACCAATTTTCAATGCCTTTAACATGTTAGAATTATACCATAACATAACAGAAAAATCTGCTAAAAATAATTTCTTTTTGAGTTAGTAGTACTTGCACTCTTATTGTATGCATAATTAAGAATATAGAAGTCAGGTAAGTACTTAAGAAAACTGAGCAAATCTGCAATTGCCAAAAATATATGACATTCTCATTTTCTGATAAAAATAAAATCAACAAAAACTAAAACAACCAACAACAAAAAACTTATATATTTTCTATGTTGGAAAAATTGTTTGATATAAAAAAAATATACAAAACAGGAGAATGTTTATTTTACAGTTTTGTTTTTGAAGTAAAGCAAAGCAAAACAATTATGTTCATTTTCGCACCTTCAAGCTATTATTGGTGGAGCAAGACCTAAAACAGAGACAAATGTATGGATAGAACCACCAGTGCACAGGTCAGCTGGAAACTTTGCCACATGAAACTTTTAGCCCCAAACGACCAAGACTGATGGGGGTCTTAGAAGTCGGAAACTCTGCCATAAGCACACCCATGTTTTCAAAACAATATTTACTAAAGTTAAGGGATTTGAACCCACGACCTCCCGATCTGCAAGCCGAACCTCTACCACCTGAGCTATTGCGGCCGGTAAATGCCCACTGGATATCTCTTGCAAATAAAAGATAAATGACCATAATGACTCATAATGTGTACAAAAAATAAACATCCTCTGGATTTCTTAATCGTATAAAAGATAAATGATAAACACTTACATCCCAGGACCACCACAGTAACAATAACACTGCTCCAGGTTACTCTTGTGCTGGGTATCCCACGTTAGTAAGCTTAGCTGGAAACAACATGGACATTTATATAGTTCTTGTGATCAAAAAAATAAAAATGAATTTTTACAAAATACAAATGTTCTTGAATGGAATGATAACCATTTAAAATAAATACAGCCCATCTTGGATTTTTGACCCTTTGGTTTTTTATCAAGAAAAATTCATACAGGCCTTATTATTCTGTGTGAAAAAAAGATTTTCTAAAATACAACAACAAAAGCACACTAGTTTGTAACTTACATCATACGGCAAAGTAAGCTTCATTTTTCGGAGTTCATCAGCTGAAATAGAGGTAAAAACTGCTGCATCATTTAAGAACTAAAAAAAATAAAATACTTATGTTTATTATTATGATTTAATGTTAATAAAATAAATGACACTTATTTTATTTGCATAGATATGTAACTTTCCACCACAAATCTCATGACTCTTCACATTTGTTTAGATGAATTGCCATAAAACAGGAAACTGGGTTGTGGGGGACAGCTGATCTAATGATAAACAAATAATGTCAGGAAGCAGGGAGAAGAAATTAATTACTGCAAAAAATGCTACCGATTTTGAAGTAACAAATGCTTAACTTTGAATTAAGCTACAATTGTATGACTTTAGGACCATCTTAATGTGCTCAGCCACAAACCCCCGTTTAAAGTGTGCGTGTCATCCCCATGTGTGGGGTCATCACATTATTTCATCAAAAACCATGATCATTACAATTATTACTACTAAGAAATGCCACATATTTTGAAGTTTCAATTGCTTTGCTTTGAGTCTAGCTATAACTGTATAAAAACATTTGGAACACTATGTTCCAGGTCTTACCCACAAACCCCTGTTTAAGGGCCCCCTGAACTTTAATGGTCATCATGAAGACACAGTTTCTACAGAACCATTCGGTGTCCGGATCAACAATCTCCTGGCTACTGATGTAGGGTGTGTGACATTGCTGATGGAATCCTGCAGTAGAAAAGTCACTGGTGATCGTCATCATCATCATAATCGTCATCATTATCTCGTGTCATAACCACAACTAGCACTATAAGTATTCAGTCTATTTCTTGTTAGAGTGTTGACCTATTTTATTGGATATCTGTGCATTTGTACTGTGCATTTACTCCAATCAGTCATGAATTTCTGTTTCTTCAGAAAGATATTATAAATTACAAATACTATTATCTTATAATAAAAACAACTCAATACGAAACAAACCCAGGGGTGTGAAAAACTCACACAAATATTTTTTTGGGTTTTCTTATCACAAATTGTACGTATTACCTTCATTTCAACTTGCAAGTCATTTATCACCTGCATGTTGAGAGTGGGTGTTATCTTCATGCCCTTCAAACAAGACGCAGTTGTGCCAGAGTTACGTACCCTGACAGCAGTTGTCACACAGCACTATTTCGTTGGGTGGTTCCGAGTGTTCACTGAGGCACTTACAGCAGATCAACTCTTCCTCCTTCACCACTGAAACATACACTTCTATAGTTATTGTTGTTGTTTTTTAATAAATTGTTGCAGCACAATTATGGTCACTTTAGCTATATGTTTATATATTTATAGTCTTACACAAACCAAAGAATTTTACCTCGGTGGACATCTTTAAACATGGACCAGTATTCTGAGCTATCCTCGTACCGCAGCAGACATTTCTTGTTCTTCTCGGAAATCTGTCAACACACAAGGATAAAACCACCAACATGTTACAAGGAGTTAAAATTGAAATTGTCACTGAAATATGACAAATAACTTCCTTTTATTATTTTTGAGGCATTTTAAACAAAAGTTTTCATGTTGCTTTTTTAATCCAAGAACCATATTCAATTTATGCAGAAATCAGTGCTGCATTTAGCATGATAATGTGTGAACACATGATACTTCATACAGGGTATGCAGTCCCATTTTTACACTAGGTCAACCAGTCTTAAAACTGTCTAACATAAATGCCAGTAAAACATTAAGTTTAGTAATCTACCATTAAGGGGGTGGGGGGCTCAAACTGCGTTGTCTAAATTTTAACTTTGCTAAGCCGTCTTTGAGAGTCAAGCGCTTACCATCTGTACAATATCTACAAACAAGCATACATGTGATTAGACTCGCTTTGATAAAAAATTCTTTCCCAGCCTCAAATTTGTACCAGTCATCATTAGCATTGCACTGATGTTTATCCATGGTTCAGTGGAAAAGATGAACTCAGAGCAAGACTATTGGGCAATTGAGAGTGATTAATAGAATGTGAAAGAACTTGTTTCCAAATCAACTGAATAAATTACTTTAAACTAATGTGTTTGCTGGGTTTAATGTCCAACCAACTATATTTAAGTTATTAAGAGGTGTGCACTTGAAACGGATATAGAGCTGCCTTTACTATGTACAGCATGCCATGAACACCTGGCATGCCACCACACCCATTCACTGGGCCAACCAGCCATGAGACTACCCTTTTATTTGCTTGAGCATTTGCAAATAGCTATACCACTACAATTTAACGAATTTGGTATGTTGCTGTCAGGGATTGAGCTCAGGGACTCTCGTACCTTAAGCTGATGATCTAATGTATGCGCTACCCAGACCAGTTTATTTAAACTAAGGAATTACCTTTTGGCATACAGTATTTTATTACCTTAAGTATAGTGCCGAGGTAGAAGAGCCCATCATGCCACCTGGTCAGGACCTCATCATGTTTACAAAACAGGTACGGCTTCTTCTTGTTCCACCTGTGTGCCATCACGGATCGCCCAGGCGATGGGGGAGACTTGCTGGGGGTAGTGCAGGGTGTAGAATTGGGAGTGAGTATCTCTGATTTGATGGGTGACAGATTGGGTGTGCTCGATCTAGATGATCTCCTTGACACCAGTGAACCATCATCTGATTTAGTAGGAGAGACTTTCATGGATGGGATTCTTTCATTTTTACTTGATGAAAGTTTTTCACCAGCAGCCTTGTGCTTAGAATGCTGATGGAGCATGCTAACAGTATCTGCTAAAGACATTTTCTTACGATTCTGTTTACTTTGACAAGATGTTTTTAAGCTGCTGGACATTCGGTCTTTGGAGTGTGTTGGTGAAATATGAGGCAGACTTTCATGGAAAGTGTGCATTTCTGAGTTGGTCCCACGGTGATGATTATGGTGGCTTGTTGTCTTAGTGACAGAGAGAGTGTCTGGACGGTGTGATGACTTGATGTCGGAGGGGTCGGCATCAAATACACAAGGCTTGCTGGATAATGCTGGTGGTGTCCCTATCAAATAGAGGAAATAGGTCTCTGGGGTTAGTAAATAGATCTCTGGGGTTATTAGATATGATTTATCGTGTATTTTGTTATCAAAACAAGCAGATATGATCATTTTCAATGGGTCATGAACTAAATTAAAATTTCTATCAGTGGTATATTTGCTATGCTTTTATTTTTATAATTCTTTGTCTAATTAGCAATAATTAATCATGCTGATGACAATGTTTTTATTCTACATTACACAGTTATGTTTTGTCTAATGCTGCTTTTTCAACTTAATTTTCAGTAAAAATGAAGCTTTTTTTGAAATATAAGGGAAAAAAATGTTTTTCAACATGATATCTACTTTAATTAATCTGACCTGAGAGCCCATTGGCACAGTATCCACGATGTAATGATGAAAATGTAGAGCCCTGAACTTTCTTTGGAATCCCTGAAAGACTGTTGAGGGACAGCACATTGGGTAAACCTTTAAGTTCTGGTGATCCATTAAGGCGATAACTGAAGGAGGGAGGCTTGTCCCCATTATATGCCTTCTCATTTTTCCCCTCATGACTGAACCCACTATGTGAGCTTCTTCGTATAGCTGCATTTCTGGACTTCTTAACAAAACAATTATTCTCAATAGATGATGGTGACAAGGCCAGAGATTGGTCCGAATGCCTCCGCCTTTTCTTTTTCCTATTGCCAGTTTTGCGATCATTTGAAGAACCTGACTTAAAACAGTCATCGCTGCCCTCTCCATCTGTTTTAACTGATAATCGCCTCTGTTTTTTAACATCTGAGTAGTTTGGTGGTTGCACATTGGAATTTATTCTTGGTGACGATCGCAGGGTGGCAGCCTCTAAACTCCGCCTTCTTTCCACACTCTGCTTGCCTTTCAGCAGAGAGATCTCAAAAGCACTCATTTTACCACTTTTGAATGGACTTGTGTCGCAGCCAACTTCCTTCAGCTTCCTGGATAAAATTTCATCCAAGTTCTTATCTATTTGTGGGATGGGGTGATGACCTATAACACTGTTTACCAAGTTTCCGTTCATATTGGCTCCATCCGTCAAAAAGGTTGGGCCAAAATTGTCTGGAGTGTTGCCTGTTGTGAAATCTCCTTCAGTACATAACTGACTTGCTCTTCTTATATGTTGCTCTGTCAACTGAAGGAAATCGGCACTCTGTCCAGGAACTGTATTTATCCTCAGCTGTTTTTCCAAGATCTCTAATCTTCGCCGTTTTTTCAGAGCAACCTCATCTAACCCTTGTTCAGCTTGATCCAGATTTCGCTTTCTCTTTCTGTGTCTTTTTTCTGGCTGGCTATTTTTCATAGAGGTTTCATTTCGCCCGATATCCTTGTCTCCAACTTCATATCGTCTCTTTGCTACTTTAGTGTCTGGCGAGTTGTTGAACAAATGACGACCATTCTCCCGGTGTGGTGATCTACAACATATAATTAACCAGGATAAGATACACTGCCAGTGTAAATATTAATTAAAGATCAAATGGTCATTAAAGTAAAATGTAAAGTTCTCAACCAGACATAAAATTCTAGTTTTGAGTACCCTTTCATAAAGTTTTAACAAAAAACTTTTACATGGCAGGGACTATGGTCATTATAGCAATGTCCAACGGTTTGGTGGGGAAAGACACCAAAAATCAAATATCAGATTAGAACCCCAGTCAGAAGAGATTCAAGTCAGCATCCATGGATGCCAATCTCAATAGTTTAAAAACTGGAAAAAACTATGTTTGTTCTGGTGACTAATGTAAGAGAGAATAACACTATAGCAAAAACAAAATTTACAGAGACAATATCATGCAGCAAAAAATGATAAAATTCCATGTAAATATATTTTATTTTCTGATTTTTTTTTATTTATATTATCTCTTATTCTTTAAAAGAAGGAATATGGTAAAGAATTATGTGCCAATCTAAGACAGTTATCAAATTAGTCCAGTTGCACATTGCCAAAGGGCAAGTAATTTTTATTTCTTGGAAGTAAATGTTACAAGCAACTTTCCTGATGGTGAACTTGTGAAAGAAACCAGCATTTTATTTTTGTTTTTGGCAAGCAAACTACTAAAAGGGGATGCAATTTGAAATCACCTAAATTTAGATGCTATCTTATAATTAACATATCAATCATCTTAAATTCCAGTTACTCCCACAAGACATTACAAATTACAAATTATTCAAAATAATGACACTTAAAAATTCTTTTTTTTTTAAAGACATCAGCGACAGCTTGCAAATTTTTGTACTTAGGGTTTTAAAAAAAGAGAGCTGATATAAGTAAGAAAGTCACAAAGATTCTTAATTCTTATTGAGTTAATGTCAAAAGACTTAAAACACTGAAAACTGCATATAAAAGACAGGGATGATAAACAAATCAACATGGAAAATGCTGAAACATTTGCAATGACTGTTTTGGTACTCAACATCACAGAACAGTAACCATTAAAAAAAACTTATTCTACTAAAACAAAAACATATGTGGTTGACTATTTATGTTTTAATGTTCAAAAATGTTTTAAGCAATTAACTTATGGACCTATTTTGAAACATGCTAAGGTGGTGTCTTAAATACTGCTGCTCAAACTGCTCAAACTCAAACTGTTGGTTGCTACATGGTGGTCTTCAGGGAACATTATACACTTTACCAGAAATTTCCATAGAATCGTATCATTTAGGGTAAAAGCGTTATCTGGTTTTGACAGTTTATGCTGCTGGGGACCAATGAAGAATTGTACTATCTCAAAGGTATTCTGTTAAAATACAATTTTGTTCCTCAGAAAAATGGATCACTAACTTCAATTTAAAAAATAATCTCAATTTCGCAAATATAAATTTCAAGAGGTTGCCAAGGTGATCATTATTAAACCTCATTTCAATAATAGCATTCACTTGTAAAAACATCATTTAATATGCACCAAGTAAACAATAGAACTTTGGTAATATTTTTTTCTAATCAATTTTACATTCTCTTTCTTCTGTGAATTTTGCCCATCTGTGGACTTTTTTATGTGGCATTTTCATTTTTTAGTGCAAATAGTGCAAAAGGTATATTAACGATTCGCCACAATAACGATTCGCCACATAACGATTCACCACAGATGAATAACGATTCGCCACAGTAGTAAAATGATTGGCAACAGGTGTGATATATGATATTGATACGGAAAGTGCTTGTTAATTGGCACTTAAATTTTTCCGCGTTCCACTTATTTTATCTCTGTATAGGGTTACACAATAACTATGTCATTCTAGTAAATAGTTTTATTCTTAATTCGATGTTTAAATATAATTTAAAGTACAAAACATCACATCATAAGTTAAATATAATCACAATATAATAAGAACATATCAGCCCCTTAATTGTCAAGTGCAAACATAACAAACGTTTTACGATGATAATTCTCCCTTAGATAGGTGGCGAAATGTTGAAAAAGTGTTAATAACTTCTTGATTGGGTGGACAACAGTACATTTGGTTCATCAACGTTTCGATGACATTTTTTAATTAAAAATCGTAAATATTCACAATAGTGTTCTCACAAAAATCAACATTATTATTCATTATTCATCTGTGGCGAATCGTTTTATAAGTGTAGCTAATCGTTATACATCTGTGGCGAATCGTTATCGGCAGATCTCTGTCCGATTTACGAGATTATAACAGCTTGAAACACTTCATTTACACAAACATTTTGTGCAATCAAATGCAACCTAAAATACAACAAACATAATCATTCGCCTTACCTAGTGGAGGATGTCAGACCATTGTGTTTTTCTATGCCATTTTGTCGCTCTGGAGTCCTCCCAGATTTTAGTTTAGTGAACCCTAAATGCTTTTCATCACACAAAGGACTCCTAGATTGGTCATTATGATGAGAAGAATGACGGTGACTCTTCATTGCTTCCATCTTCATTGAGACCTGGCACAAAATATTGCAATGAATTGATTGAATGTTTAAATGCCAATACAAAATATTGAAACCATGTGTTTTCATACTGACAAATCATGCCAAAGTGAAGGTAGCAGATATAATTCGATTTACTGATTAAGATTCCTTGAATCAAACTTTGACAAAAAAGATAAATGATCAGTCTTACTATAACAATCAGAATGGGTATAATACAAAGATCAAATACAACATACCAAGTATTCTACTACTTTCCCGCCATCTTAAAAATTCACGCGGACGGATTTTCAGATTTTTTTCACTTCAAATGCACCCATTTAAGTATCAAGTTCATTGCTTGCTCGATATTATTGCTTTAATACCATACAACTTGTTACCTCATGCGATTGACTGAATGCTTCTTGTTTGGCATATCATCAAAACATTGAAACGAATTGGAACTATTTGAAGGCAAATATATTACAACCACCTGTTTGTCAAGCGGTTAATTATACAAACAACTTCCGCCGGTGTCGTTATGCAAAACTCTAGTGCATAAAAATTGCCTTTGGACAGCAAAAGTACGATTTAGACGTGCGCATCCACGATTGACAAGATTAAAGTTATGGGTCTATGATTCAAGTATTTTAATGATTTGACACTAGAGCAAGTGAAACACATCGACTCGTATTCTTTGAATGAATATAGTTCATGTTGTTGTCTTTTGTTTAATATTAGAATGTGCTTTAGCAGACAATCTTTGACTATATTTGTAACTGGATCGACATTGATTATTAGAAATCGGAATGAACATTCATTTAATGCACCATGGACCAGGCCATGGTTTAGGCTTTGTGTAGGGTTACCGAATTAAATCTTTTGTTTCTACAAGCCAGTTTACAAACCTACCGCTCAAAGAAACGAATGAAGAATATCGCGATCAATGATTATTTTTTTATCCAACAAATGTGCGATTACCTTCAAATGATAATAACACGATCGTTTTTATAGATTATAATGAAAGTATACTGGCAGCGTGTTGCGTATGTTGGCTTGGTAATATAAGTTAGTGAACCAACCCTTTTTATTCATGTGTTGTGTAACATAAAGTACCTATCGTATAATTGGTTGAAGCCGAAATAGTATATTTGGGAGAGAGACCTGCCAAATAATAGATTTTCGCGTGAAACATTAATCGGTCGCCATATATGTCTCCATTTATTATAAAAATAACCTTATAAAATATTCGAACCAGATTAAAGGTGACAATATACAAAGACATATCTACAACATGGAAAGAAAACTTCAGTTCAAATTTGCACATTTTTGAAAATTAATGCCGGTAGAAGTAGACATATTTTGTAAAGATATGTTTTTCATCAATGACTTTTCCAATATTGGATGTACACGGAATTACGGTACAATACTGGTTGAGTGTAGATATTTATTCTGAGATGGACAATCGAAGGAAGATATGTTTTCAAGATCGAGCAGCTGACTTTATGTATGTATTATAGCACTGGTAATTTGGTATATGCTTTGTTGTTGTTTTTCTCGAAAATTTATCATATTTGTTATATATCATTTTATTTCTTTTTCTTTTTTTCTGGCTGAAAGAAATTTAAAGTAACAAAGTTTATCAGATAACCTCATTGATAACGCGTGTTTTCGGTCGCGTTCAATGAGGTTATCGCGATGCACTGTTCAAGCGTCCGAAAACAGAGTCTCAGTACTCCTGCTTCGTAAAGTAGCAACTGCACATTGGAAGAAAGTTAGGTTACAACTTAGAAATAACGCAATCAGATATTCAAAATGGCTTATTTTGAACGATGCTTCGAATATCCACATCAGACCTTACAGGAAGACTGCAGCTCAAACCAGGGCTACAACTCACGAATCGGTAAAGTGAGGTCCACGCGGTTTCTAAAAATGCATTTTACATAATTGTAACCATCGACCTTTACATTCATGTACTATGTTAGTTCGGACAATGTCGAATGCGTTTATATAGTGCCAGTTTTTACCTTATATAACAACAACAAGACTACATTTTAAATACTCGTTGCGATATTTCACATAATTCGACTTGGACCATTTTTTGTGTTGCGATTTCTCAAAATGGCTTAAATGCAATCGACCCTTCTCTATATCATGACATTTTGCTTGTAGCCTTGATTAAAATACATTTGCATAAAACAAATGATTTACTTCCTGTTTAAATATATTGTGTGGATCAAATTTCAAATAACCAGAAAATGGCGCTTGTGTTTGGGCTGTTTGTTTGCATTTAGATTTACTTTGATTTTTTACTACTTTTCACTTAACGTTGAAGTTTAGATTTCTTCTACACATTCTTCTACTCTTTGTGTTTAATGTTTCCACTGCGGTGACACCTGCCACAAGGCAGTACTGAATGTTTATATATTCCCGACAAATTGGCCCATGTTAGTGACAATATCTTGCTTTTTTTAATAAGGCAATTATACAAGTTAGTAATACTTCAAAAACATATATTTGATGATAGACACCACTCATGTTAACATGAACTTAAGTGGCGCGCAAGTAATTGCAAATACAAGTTTGTCATAGTTTACTTTACTCCAAGCCCTTTGTAAGTTATATAACATTTTTTTAGTTTCTATTTTGAAATTATTCGTAAGCATACTCTTTTTAATTATTTTTGAAAGTCCAACTTGACAAATACTATTTCCTAAAAAGTATTTACTACGTTGGATAAATAGTCTTTACCGAAGACGATGATCGATGCAAAAAGGTATTATAATTATTTTAATATCGGTTTAAACAGTAAATCATGTTATAATACTCTGTCATTTACCGATCGCAATATTAGATCTATACTTTATATTAATGAATATAAATAGATCCAACAATAAAGCAATTAATTCTTATTTTAATGATTGTAGTATAGGGCTTTGTATATTGGCTGATTAATATCTTACCATCCGTCACATCGTTGTCATCAGTCTCATTTTTGTAAGCACAGCTGGCTATGCTAGCGCCAGTGCCTACCACATCTCCAGACGAGGGCCAGTGACTACCGCACACCTGATCCTGTTAGACGAGGGCCAGTGTTTACCGGACATTGATCCTGTTAGACGTGGGCCAGTGTTTACCGGACACCTGATCCTGTTAGACGAGGGCCAGTGTTTACCGGACATTGATCCTGTTAGACGTGGGCCAGTGTTTACGGCACACCTGATCCTGTTAGACGAGGGCCAGTGTTTACGGCACACCTGATCCTGTTAGACGTGGGCCAGTGTTTACCGGACACCTGATCCTGTTAGACGAGGGCCAGTGTTTACCGGACATTGATCCTGTTAGACGTGGGCCAGTGTTTACGGCACACCTGATCCTGTTAGACGAGGGCCAGTGTTTACCGGACATTGATCCTGTTAGACGTGGGCCAGTGTTTACGGCACACCTGATCCTGTTAGACGAGGGCCAGTGTTTACCGGACATTGATCCTGTTAGACGTGGGCCAGTGTTTACGGCACACCTGATCCTGTTAGACGAGGGCCATTGACTACATCCGACACTGTCAGACAAAATCACCACAGTTCGTAATCTTTTTCTAGTCTTTTTATTTATTATGAATTAATTCAAATTACATAAGATATATCAGGGCATCTGCAAATGTGCAGGTTGTTGCAATTTAAATATTTAATACAATGATTTATTTTTATGACCATAAGGACTAACGTACGGTAAAGTTTACCAAAGTTCACCATTCGTTCCGATCTTGCGAATGGTTTTCTTTTCTCAAACCCACACATAAACATGTCATCTTTTTTATAAATAAAAAAAACTCCAAATACTGTGTCATAATATGTTTACCAAAGCTGTTCTGTTATTGAATATCGTCTTAAAAATATGATAGCAAAAGCGCAAAAAACAAACATGTTAATGTTAACATGGACATGTCGGAAATACATGTACATTGTACACGTAAGTAAATTTTGGCTGAAAATGGTTTTTATGAACGAAAATGGTAAAGTTAACGCCGTTAAGATTAAATTAAACAAAATGTAGAATGAGGTACAATCATATAGGAAAAACAACCAGTAGATGGCAACAAGTTAGTGTAAACGTTTGTGTTGTGTCTAGTCATGTGTATCTAGTCATGAGTGTCCAGTCCCTATCCCTTGTATACAACCTGTGATATTGTAAGGGATTATGTCTGGAGCTGGATTTGTAGCTTAACGAAAATAGTCCACAACAACCAAAATTACATCAGCATACTATCTTCTTTCACTTCTCAAAACTAATTCGACTACATCACTGTTAGGTCTTTGACCAGACAGTATCAACTACTTTTTTACTACAGAAGATTTTTTTAATAATAAAATGCCACTGCCCGGCAAGTTAATAGATTTATTAGATTACTTTTGTATTGTCTGTATGGAATGAATGCAAATTTAATTCGATATTAGTTAATTTAATTTGTTTATTGTTAGTATCATTCCGGTATTGTTTATTTCTAAAAGATGGGATATTGAAATGTTGAATGAAACGAAATTTTGTAATTCATCATCACATATTTCGATGTTAATGATAAGAATGCTTTAATTCTCTTTTTTTCAAAACCACAAGTCCGTTAAAATGTTTCAAATCTAAGGTTGTTATATTTACATAATATTTTGGCGCTAGTATATATTGCATACAATATATTGTTGTTATAATCCTACAATTTTGCAATTGAACCACGTGAACTGGCACCGAGAAAATCAGAACTGAAGTATACTCATTGATTTGCAAGTAACGGTGGTTAAAATGGACAAGAAGATCAGTTTAACCTTGCATCGTTGATCAAAGCCCGCATAGGAAATATGACTGTCTTTACAACACAGGATCAACATGTAGTTATAGATATTTGTGATATGAAGTTAGTGCTTAGTACAACTACCCACGACGTATAAAAAATAGAATATTTAGAGAAAGAGAACGACAACTACAATGATCCACTCGAACTCTGAATAATTCTTCGTCATATCATAAATATTGAAAATCTTCCAATGCCATCAAACGACTGTGTGGAATTAACAATCACAAAACGTCCCGTGTTTACGAATAACTTAAAAGGCTTTATCATACGATATTAACCTAATTTGTCACACTGCGGCCTATATTATAAGCAAAAGTCACCCAACCCCAGTAGGTTGATAACTTGTGTTGTAACGGGCATACACGATGAAAAACTTACGCACGAAAAATGATATTTGTATATTGCAACCTATATTAAAATTTGAAAAACATGCAAGAAATGTATTCACACGCCAGTCAAATGTAAAAAGAACAGTCCGGTGTACATCTCCCCAGAAATACGTAAGGACTTATGTTGAACGATTGTTATTGTGAGTTAGTTCTCTAAGTAGAATCTGTGAATTCATTAACTACTGTGAAAAGTGTGTTTAATTGTTACCTACAGATGACTCTGCAAATGTGAAGAAATAAACTCGAAATAAATTATCATTATTTCTGTGTTTGCTTATTACTACATTCTTTGCTATTTTGAACCTCTCACACATACGATCCTACTTTATACGTTCGTTAAATATAAACTAAAAAAACTCCGACAATTTACGATTCCAGATGTGATATTTTTTAGTCTTCAATAGAACAAACACGACAACATTATAAATCGGTGACAGCGTACATTTGGTGGAGAATGAAGTCCTTTTTTCAGTTATATGTTTTGTCAGATTTGTTACTATGGTAATGACTATTTAGTCGCAATCATACTGCTTTGCCTATTGTTCTCAAACTAGACCCAAGCTAAAATCATGCTTCACACAAGGCGTTTGCTAATTAAATAAATGACACGTTAGCCCATTTACAACATAACTTTCGCTAATGGGTTTCTATCACGTGTTGACAGAACGCATATTTGTTATATATACTCTTTATTTCCACTTTTTACAGTGAGTTAACATATGCAAATACATTATGGTACAAACAGATAATGTACAAGGTAAATTTACAATGAACACAGTGAATAAACATGATATTATGAATGTATATACATTATTATTGTAAGGAAGACGTCAATACAGGTAGAGACATGGTTAAATACATGAGAACACAAATCAGTTATGACTGATCATATTCACAGCATTTCTTGGCAGATATTTAGTGGCAACAAATATTGCATATCATTCTTTAACTTTGTCGATAGAGCTCGCATAATGGCGAAATGTGATGTTGCTAGTGGCGTTACTAACAGTATTTCTAATGATAAAGGTGTTGCTGCTTTGCGCTGTTGCTATTGTTAAAGAAGAACAATATATAAATTAGCAACATAATTATAACAGTGTGATTTTATTGAGATGATAATGAGTTTAAATGAGTGTATTTAAACCGAGACGATGATATAATGATGACAGAAATTTAAATTTTGAAGATGAAAATATGCATAGCATATATAATAACAATATTAATAAGAAATATAATTATGTATCTACTATAAATTTGATAAACAAAACAATGTCATCAAATATTTGTTTAGTAGTAAGCGTGTACATCACTAGAGGGTAATAGCTAACGATTTATGCAAAAATATTTGCAACTGGTCTGAAATTAATTGTAACATCAAACTAGACGATCAATGAAGCAGGATTAAATGTGCACTTGTCGAACATTGTATCGAATAATAAAACAAATAAATAGCAAACAAATATGAACAACAATAAGTATGAATGGTTTGTATAGGCCCCTTTTAAAACTTGCGAAGACAGAATCTTGCCGAAAGAGAAATTGCAAGACACTTTTCCGCAGTGTGTTTCAACTATTTTCGATACTTATACGCGCTTAGAGAGTCGTGGATAAATTTGCAAGCTCGGTTAGCAAAGCCTTTCTGCCTACTTGTTGGACAACCGAATGCTACTAGGAACTCGGTTTGAAAAAGATGCTCAAACACCGTGTCCTCGGATGATGTAAGGTATGAGGATGCGTGTTGTCCGCAAATAATAATTACGTCGGCCAGAAAAGACTCACGCCGCTTTTGTGCGGACGGACTGATGCATACTGTCAATATGTGTTTCATGATTCGTGGTGTGGTACTATTGCTTAGCTTGCATGCGACTGTTGGGTAGAAGTCTGTGTATGATAGTGCATTCACTACACTCATAACATGTACACTTTTATGGCGCGATTGCGGATAGATCCATAAGCTGGATGGATGAATTGCTCTGTGCACGTTGCGAAAGTGGTTGAAAACTTGAAAGTATCGTCGGCTGCTATTCGGCGGCGTCTCCAGTCATCTGTGTAGTAAGTATTTAGTGCTCGTAATGTGATTTGTTTCCATATTGATTTTGATGGGAACGTGCTATTTTTCAGGTAGTCTGTAATGTATTTCAATAATTTGTATTTTGTTAGAATGCGGAATATGTCTGCAATAAACCCTAGCTGGTGATTAAAATCTCTGACTGCGTATAAATTGAGTCTGTACAAGAAGAACTGTTTAGTTAAGCATTTAGTTGGCATTCCACACAGTTTTTCGAAGAAGCCTAATTTTTGTTGGTCTATGTAATATTCCATTGGGTGCAGACCTAACAGGCAAGTGCTGAGCCTTGTTAGCGACAAGTCGGATAAATCTTTCTAGCCTAAGAATGCATGAGTGGGTCATACTTGACTATAGTTCTGCGCCGTAAAGGGCAGACGGTAGAGTGATCTTTTTAATAAGATCACGCATTGTGATCGGGTTTAGATCACCTTGTCTACGTTCCAGATTTAGTAGGTTAATTAGACAGCTACGGGTTTTGGTTAACCTGTTGTCTTTAGTCTTATCATTGTTCATTGTTGTTTGCAGAACTATGCCTACAAGTGTGGTGGAGTCAGTGCTTGTATTAAAGCCTGTGCCAAAGGGACAAGAAGCATGTATAATCGGTCCTTTTTGAAATATCATATAACTTGCATTTGTTTAGGTTAAATTCATAGCCCCATTTGTTTGCATACTTTGTTGTAACTTCAAGTTGTTTTAAAAGGAATGATTTGTTGGGACTTAATACTGTGAGGTCATCTGCAAGTGTGGGAATGCCACAATTATGATGATCAACGGTTAGACCGAATCCGTTATTTGTAAGCTTATCTAACAGATCATCTATAAATAGAAGATAGCTCCAAGTGGCCATAACCCCTTCCTGTCTCACGCTTTGCAGTATGGGAAACACATTTGATGTGATTCCATTTACAAGTACTTGAGCAGTCAAATTTGAGTACATATTTATGGCAAGTTTGAATGATTTGCCAGCAATACATAGGTTTTTCATTTTGTCTATGATGGCGCTGTGGCGTACATTATCGAAGGCACCAGCTGTATCAAGCATGGCGGCATAGACTGGTGAGTTCATTTCTCGGTGGTGAAATATTGCTTCTTGTAGATTAAATGGTTTGCTTATTGACCCAAGGTGCTCCTGGTACGCATTCTGTTGTTTGTTTGGCATGTTTTTATTGTGAATAATACACCATTTTTTGATGCGTTTGTGCAGGATATTTTCAAATATTGTGTAGATAACAGGAAGTAGGGTTATAGGTCAATAGCTTTGTGTGTCTGTTTTGCTTTTACCTATTTTGTGGATCGGTATAATTATTCCGAGTTTGCAATTAGCTGGTATGTATGTGCTATCAATAATCAGGGTAAATAAATATGCTATATATTGATATAGAGTGCTTTCCCCATATTTTATGTTCTCTGGTGTGACCAAATCAAAGCCGGGTGCTTTTCGCATTTTTAGTTCTGATACGCATTTTGTAATTTCTGCTGTATCAACTGCTTTTGATAGGACAGGGTTTATAGAGAAGTCGTTATTTGTTATAATGCTTTCCACCTGTGTGTCTAAGTCATGTAGGAATTTATTGTCGAACGTTGATTTATTGTATGGTTTCAGAATGCTTTCATAATGGGATTTAAATGCATTTACAATGCCATATGGATCACGTGTACAACCTGTGTCAATGTTGATCTCCGTTAACGTGTTGTGACGTGATTTGCGTCTTTACTTGATTAGCCGCCAGAAAAGCTTCATTTCACAGCCAGCAGCGTTGTTTAAATCATCTAGAAATTGGTTATTAATATTTTAAATTGCAATCTTTTGTTTTTTTACAAAATTTTGTTTTGCAGGTTTGTAATTTGTGTACTTGATGTTGTTTTTATCTCTTGGTCTACCCGCTTGGATCCATTTGGCTCTTTCCAATTTTTGCTGTTTATGTGCTAGTTTTAATTCTGATGTCCAATACAGCTTTGAGTGTTTATTATATTTGCTTTTGACTAGACAGTAGTTGGCGCTGTTTATAAGAGAGGAAGAAATGTGGTAATAGAGCGTATCGACGTCTTCTTTGCAGTTTCTTAACTTGTTCAGATTTACTGCATTTAGAGCCCCTCAAAAGGTGTAGGAATACATTTCTAGTTGGTGTTCAGTGCATTTGTTCCAAGCGATAAATTCTCTGTGGATTTGTGCGAAGTGAATTATAGGTATAGCACATCTAGTAATTAGTGGCAGATGAGGGTTATGACAGGAGTGTAGAGTTACAAATATTTTATACTTCAAATACTCATAGATTGATACAGCAGTATAACAAACCTATCTTATCAGGCACCTTGTTACCTTGTTGCCTTAATTAAACATGCTAAACCATTGCTCTGCAAAAAGTGTTAGTGCTTCCTTTTCTGTTTGTTTTTGTCGTCTTTTTATACTGTATACAAACCGCACATATCATATCATCTGTATGCACCCATTCTTAAACGCAGGTAGCTCACTTACCAAATTCCAATTACTACGTCTTACATATAACTTATGACATTGATCTAATATATAATAGATAATATATATCTAAGACATAATCCCAAAATTTGTTGAAAACTGTGGCTCTGTTTAAATCTTAACCGTCATTTCGCGAAAACTGTATTGTTTTGGTATTATTTGTTGAAGTAGAAAATGATGATGAATTTTATCTGAAGACACTCAAACACTGGATCTTTGCATAATTAGCCTACTCAAACAGCATTTCTCTCTGGTCTTACTTCTGTAACCACAATAACGTGCTGGTTTAACTATAAATATCTACATGCATGTGTGTATTTAGGAAAACATAAATATCTACATGCATATGTGCATTTAAAGTAACAATCTCATTATTCACATGCACAGCGTGCTGTACAATTAAAGCTAAAGACATTGTTGCATGCAAACCTGACTCTACAAGGCTTCTGCTCGCAGTAAGCGGTTCCCGCCTGAGCAAGTTGTGTTTTTATTTTGCTTTTGTTTTGAGTTGTTCGCTATCGTCACCAGAATAACTGAAGCACGTTTCGCCATGTTTTAGCATAATCTTGGACATATACGCCTAGGTCATATGTAGTGAAAAATTTAACATTAGCGTATGTTATAGCTTGGATAAAACGTAAATTTTGTACAACTATAAGTATATAAATACCCTTAAGTAGATAAAAGTAAAAAAAAAAGCTCTGCGCTGATTACGAAAATGTTATCTACAAGGTTTAATAGCAACAATCGGCCCTTTTGCCGTCTGACTGTTCTGCTGGGCTTATTCTATTTTACGCAATGTCTTTTGTAACTTTTACATCTGTCTTTTAACTTTGTCTTTCAATTTTTCAAATTGAACTATATGTTGTTATACTCATAGGACCTTGTCATTTATTGTATAAGACAGATCTAAAACACGAAGCATCTAAGTTTGATAACATTTTCTATGATCAACACCGACCATGTATTGTTATCCAACCTTCTGCTTACGCGTAATTAAAAAACAGTGGTTACTGCTATTTTTACCCTTTTCACTATTTTTAAGTGGAAATTGCATTCGATTGTTGATTTTCTTCATTTCATACTCCTTACTTGCAGTAATTAAAAGAAATAAATTACGAATGATAATTGTGAACCCTGTTTATACTTTGAGTCTTTTTAGAAAACAGAGTGCATACCCTTCACCATACTTGCAGCCAGTGTCTATACAACTTCACTCTCGGGTACAGACTCAAACAAGAAAGAGTGGGATGTGAGACATCCAAGTCGCCGTAGAGAACATGCCATTTTAAACAAGAAGATGACTATCATGGAAACTAAACTCTCTCTTACATTGTCGATTAATTGCATAATCATCTGGCAGTAACGAGCCCTAACTCTGATGGATCGTAGGGTATTTGCTACTTTGTTTGTCTTGTTCTCTGCTACATCTGTATTTACAAGCTGCATTGCTAACATAGGTTTACTCGGGGGGTTTTTTGTTGTTGTTAAACAATACTTCGCCAAACAGCTGCGAATTCCTCTAAATGCGAGCTACTTTTTAATAATTGTTTTTGCTACAATATTCAAAAAACGGAATACTTCGTCCTCATGAAAAATTCATTCCATAAAAGGGCACCGCTCTCCAGAGCCACCGCTCTTCAGATCGGCGCCAACTTAACCATGGATTGGTGTGGTCTAGGTCACGGAGTAAGCAAAATAAGGTTTCCGAGGATTACTAGAGTAAATCTAACTTTATATTAACAACCTCAAATCTAATCTGACAAGGGAGGCAATTCCCATTTCATCAATGTTCACCTATGCTTTAATTATTTTCCTGATTGCATGTTCCCTACCTGTTCTGATATTTGCTGCTTTCAGAACCATGAACAGTGGAGGTACCCCTGATGCGTTGTTGGAAGAGCTTGGAGGTTGTGGTCGATTCCAAATACGCCTTTGCATACTTGTCCATGCACTAAAAACGGCCATTGCATGGAGCATCACGACGATGAGGATATTCGCCAAAACACCACCATGGTGGTGCGCAGATGACGTCATTGATCGTACGATTATGTCACAGTCGAACGGGACAAGTCTTCTGACGTACTCTTGTGTGAATCTGAACGGTTCAAAGTGCCAAAGGTTTGAGTTCAAAGACGATATGGATACGATAGTTAGCGAGGCAAGTAAGTTTGTTGCTGATGATTTTGATGATGATGATGACGATGACGACGATGACGACGATGATGATGATGATGATGGTGATGATGATAAGGATGATGAATGGTTATGATAAATGATTACGTTGATGATGGGATGATGATAAAGATGCTGTTCTTGTTTCTGCGTCTGTGGCATTCGCAGTTTCTGCTGCTGAAGTGGCTAATGCTGATTGTGATTTAATGTTATGCACAACTTCCTTTATTGAATTGATTGTAGTAGCTACACGATCATTCTATTTATGTTAGCAAATAAACATTTCAGTTTGGGCTTGTTTGCGACCTGTCCTTTGTCCCTACCACAGTGATGTCTATACAAATGGCGGGAATGCTTATCGGAAACCCTCTGTCAGGGCAGATCGCCGACCTGATCGGACGAAAGAAGCCAATGTTTATTGGCTTGGGGATTTTAATTTTGTCCAACGTTGCCTCCACCTTTTCACCAAACTGGATCATCTTTGCCATCAGCCGTTTCTTCATTGGCCTCGGGTCTGCATTTTTCCTAACTGTACAGTACAATCTGATGTGTGAGTTTTCCTTGTCATCCTGGCGTCCATGGATAACCGGGTTCCCTTCCTGGGCTATCCAGGCCTCCGTGTATATCTTTATTGCCTGGCTCTTGCCAAACTGGCAATACATGCAAGTGGCAACATGTATTCTTGTCACCACATGTCTGGTTTCATGGAGGTAATGCTTATCCCCCTGAAAGTTTGTTTTATTTGTCATTTGTCCTTATTCATATGCTGCCAAGGAAAGTCAAGTTAACATATTAACAGATAAGCTTTGCTTTAACAAAACAAACGGAGACGCATAACTACTTTCCATTCCTGCTTATATATTCTTTATATTCTAACATACATTAAGAAGCTAACAAGTGTTTTATATGCGTATTTATATGATATATTTTATTATTTTAATTCAAACACGGTTCTGTCCTCTCAAACGTGTGTAAATATTACTGAACCTTTTATAATTTTCCATTTTTATTAATAGAATCTGTCCAGTTTTATTTTCAACATTCATCCTTAAGAAAATAATGCTTCCATTTGTCTGCAGGTTTATCCCGGAGAGCTTTCGCTGGCACATGGCCCACGGTCGGATAACACACGCCAGGAGAGTTCTTAAGAAGGTCGCGTATTTCAACAAACACTCCCTCGCCAAGTTTGAAGAACTGGATTTAAGCTTAAATGAAAACACAGAGACTGTAGACCAGACAAAGTACACGTTTCTTGACTTGTTTAGAACAATACGTATGGCCAAGGTCACGATCATGTTCACGAGCCTATGGTAAATATATTTTTTTCAGCCTTGTTTGTTACTTATAGGACTTTCTTTCGTTTGTTTTTAAAAATGGTTAAATATGTCAGTTGTCAGAAGACAACAATCCCTTTATATGCATTAGAATGCATTCAACTACATTATTGCCACGAATCTACTGCACCTGTGCTCAAAATTGTACGAAAGTACCAGATGTGTCCTGGTTTATTGGCGTGAATCAGTGAAGAAAGAAATGAAATTTGTTTGCAATCTTTTTATATTTCTTATATTAAAATAAAACAAAAAGATAAGCAATTATTGATCGGAACAGCAATATTGTATATAAAAGTCAAATGTTGACTTCTTTTTATAAAGAAATACGTAAACTTTTCCAATCCATTAAACACTTACTAAAATTTAAAATTTCCTGTTTTTAAAAAATGCAAGATTCGACACGGCAACATCGCACTCGATCACTAGTCGATGTCGAGGTCCATTTCAAACGTTACCAAAGTGGCCAGTTTTATTATTTATATTTGTAGTGATTGAATTAACTTAACGTAGAAAAAATATCATAGGGTCCTATGAGATAAATAATAAACTTTTAAGCTACCGTAGGAAATGCACACATACAAGTTCACAAGTGGCAAAAAGGAGACGAGACAAAATAGAAAACAGAAAATCAAAAGTAACCGCAATGGAACAGTCAGTCTGCTAAGCGACTGACTCGGGTGCTTAAACCACTGTGCGCCCAACCCACATAGTTCCTGACTGACCCGGTTGCTTAAACAGTGGAGCGCCCCAACCTCATAGTTCCTGTCTGACTGGGGTGCTTAAAGCGCGGAGCGCCCAACCTCGTAGTTCCTGACTGAACGGGGTGCTTAAACAGTAGGGCGCCCCAACCTCATAGTTCCTGACTGGCTGGGGTTCTTAAACAGTGGGGCGCCCAAACATCATAGTTCCTGACTGGCTGGGGTGCTTAAACAGTAGGGCGCCCCAAACATAGTTCCTGACTGGCTGGGGTGCTTAAACAGTAGAGCGCCCCAACCTCATAGTTCCTGACTGGCTGGGGTGCTTAAACAGTAGGCGCCAAACCTCATAGTTCCTGGCCGACTGGGGTACTTAAACAGTGGAGCGCTCCAACCTCGTAGTTCCTGACTGACTTGGGTGCTTAAACAGTAGGGCGCCCTAACCTCATACTTCCTGACTGGCTGGGGTGATTAAACAGTTGGGCACCCAAACCTTATAGTTCCTGACTGACTGGGGTGCTTAAAAGCGGAGCGCCCAAACCTCATAGTTCACGACTGACCGGGGTGCTTAAACAGTAGGGCGCCCCAACCTCATAGTTCCTGACTGGCTGGGGTTCTTAAACAGTGGGGCGCCCAAACATCATAGTTCCTGACTGGCTGGGGTGCTTAAACAGTAGGGCGCCCCAAACATTATAGTTCCTGACTGGCTGGGGTGCTTAAACAGTAGAGCGCCCCAACCTCATAGTTCCTGACTGGCTGGGGTGCTTAAACAGTAGGGCGCCAAACCTCATAGTTCCTGGCCGACTTGGGTATTTAAACAGTGGAGCGCTCCAACCTCGTAGTTCCTGACTGACTTGGGTGCTTAAACAGTAGGGCGCCCTAACCTCATACTTCCTGACTGACTGGGGTGCTTAAACAGTTGGGCGCCCAAACCTCAAAGTTCCTGACTGACTGGGGTGCTTAAAGCGCGAAGCGCCCAACACCATAGTTCCTGACCGACTGGGGTACTTAAACAGTGGAGCGCTCCAACATCATAGTTCCTGACTGACTGGGGTGCTTAAACCGTGGGGCGCCCCAACCTCATAGTTCCTGACTGACTGGGGTGCTTAAAGCGCGGAGCGCCTCAACCTCGTAGTTCCTGACTGGCTGGGATGCTTAAAACGCGGAGCGCCCTATCCTCATAGTTCCTGACTGGCTGGGTTGCTTAAAACGCGGAGCGCCCTATCCTCATATTTCCTGACTGGCTGGGGTGCTTAAAACGCGTAGCGCCCTATCCTCATAGTTCCTGACTGGCTAGGGTGCTTAAAACGCGGAGCGCCTTATCCTCATAGTTCTTGACTGGCTGAGGTGCTTAAAACGCGGAGCGCCCCAACCTTATAGTTCCTGACTGACTGGGGTGCTGACAAAGATAGCAGTGTAAATAAAATATCACATTAAAGTAAGACAACTAACAGTAAGCACGTATATCGAGAATAACTAATACAAAGTACGAAGAAATATACTAAGCCCTGTCACCCTGTTACCACACGAATCGAATCATTGTCTCTTGGCAAACGGATTTAAATATAACAAGAAATGTCTTTAAAAAGACAAACGGCGTCGGATTAAAAAAAAAGGAAAAACAAGAAATTTCTTTTAAAAGGCTATGCGGCGTTTGTGAAGCATTAACTTACACATTTTTATCGTGTTTATGTTTCTATTGAATATAAATTTGTGAGAAGAATGGCATGAAAATGGTGTACATTTTTAAACTAGTCGCTCGCTCCATCTGCGCCTCATAATTCTCACGTAATAGGCACTTAAAGTTACGAAGTAGTTAGATCGTGCCGGAAGTGAACGGTCTGCTTTGCGGCATATGACAGAGATGATGTTTAAACAAATGTAGGATCAAGTGACATTTTATACACTATATACAATAATACTGTAGGAAATGGGGTACATTGGTAAACTGGAAATTATCTCCCTTGTTTGTTAATATCCGAGGTATTCCAAAGAGTAGGTAGGTCCTTTATAGTCGGAATTATTGGACTTTATCGCCCGTTCTTTTGTAGATTATGCAGTTACAAACGGTGAAATTTCTTTTGCACAAATATAAGCTTAAAATCCATTTAAATACTTATAGATATTTGTTATTTAAAAAAGAAAATGGAAGTGTTTGTTGATGATGGTTAGCTTGAAAGTAAAAGAAGTCAACATACACTCCAAAAAGAACAAGCATAAAAACCGAGTAAAACAAATGAAAGGACCTACTTGCATTTAGGGATTATTCAGGGGAGACTATTCATTAATGTCACTCATTGATATAGACTTGTTTATGACTTAAATACCTGTATAAATAACTATATATCGCCACCCCGAGGACGTTTATTAGAAACACTACGGTATATAATGCTAAATTATTAGGAATTTCTACCAATGGGAATCGCTCTGATATTCATTTAGGCTAGCCTTGAGTCAGCATTTGTAAGTAGGTCAAAAGTAAGGTTAGACAGCTACGCCGAAAAAGTTGATTCGCAATAGACAATGCCATTTTAAAATCAAGGGAGGTCGCCATTGTAGTGTCACGTGACCGCACGGCAGCCACAGTACAGCTACTGGCTGTGCCGGACTGTACAATGCTTATACTGCAAATAGTTTGCGGTAGAATGTATAATAAATTCAGAGGTAGGAATCCAGAAGACTTCGTCTCACTTACACATGTCATCACACCAACAGAAATATGTTTCGTCGATCTATACAACACTTGTTTGTTTTATATTAGACTAGGCGATATTTTGTTTTACATTGCCTACAATGCGTGGGTAAGTTATTTCGTTATGACATTTACCACATACTGAAGATTAATGTAAATACAGCCACTGTGTTGTTGCTGTAAACTATTCACACTACCCAACGTTGTAAGAAATTAGATGTATAAATATACAATATTTATAAAATATAATTTAAAAGTCATTCAATAATTAGTTTAAAAGACAAAAACAAGGTAACTTAGCCTCCTGCACAAAATTTGTTACAGCTGTTTAAATCTCATATATTTTCTAAATTGTTAATGCGAACAAAATCCTCCACATAGGTATTAATTTCTTGCAATAGAAAATCTTCATTTAAATCATCGTAAGAGAAAAATCATTGCTCAATATTTCTATGGTCGATAATTATTGTGTTCTGTCACATGGTTATATCTGAGCCGATTTATCGTTGATGTTTATATTTTTCTAATTGTGGCCATGAAGTTTGTGTAGCTGTTTTATTTCCTACTGAATTAAGTAAATAGCTTGACAATTTAGGTTTAAATTAAATTGCATGTTTTGGAAAACATGCACAATTAAACAATTGAATTAGCAACTGTTTGGGTATAAAGAAATCAGACATCACCATCACACAATTTTGTACACTGGAGAAAATTTATGAAAGAGTTATTGCATTCTCATATTTACCAATTTACCAAAACAAATTTATAAAATGTGTAAAAATCAAACAAAATGTTATTTATTGTGAGCACAATATAATAAAATATAGATCTTAATGGCAATTTGTGAACAATATGAATTAACTGCTAAAACAATCAGAAAATGAAGTTTTAAATATTGAATTATGTCGTTTAAGCTTGTTAAATAATTAAATAGTTATATAGCATGAATCAAAAAGTGCTAACATAAATTACGCTAGCTCATTACTCGTTATAGCAAATGCGTATCAAAGATTGAAGAATATGCACGTATCTCAGTTTTAAACAACATGGCACTTTCGAAATTTCACATAGTAAGTTCTGTGCACACTACCATCCCCGTGACCAGATTATTCCCCTAATTTGAACAGACCTCTCTTAATGCTGCTATATTAATCTGGGCAATAAAACTTCGAGGGAGCCATAAGTCGAGTGGCATAGGGCAACTGACCATATAGTCTTATCATTACGTAACCAAGGTACCTCAGTGACTTTATATCTGCTTCACTTGTCGGCAATGGACTCGTTTTTACTGCGACTAAAATAAGTGCGTTTGGAAATATATCTAATTATATTGACCGGACCTTGTAGTGCACTCGGTAGAGCGTCGGCTCTAGGTACTGGAGGCCCCGGGTTCGATCCCGGGCTGCGACATACTGATGTCGTTATAAATGGTAGTGGTGTAGCTCAATGGCTAACGCTCAAGCAAATATAAGAGTAGTTCCACGACTGGTTGGCCCAGTGTCATGATATTGTGACTTGGTGTTAACATACCAGGTTCGCGGCATGCTATAGACAGTGGAGGCAGCACTATATCTGCTTCAAGTGGACACCGTCTCCAGATAACTGAAATACTGTTGGTAGGACGACAAACCCAACTAACAAACAAACAATAATTATACTGATATCACATGGATATTGTAATTGCTAAAATATTTCGTGTATTTGAAATGACAGACTAAATCACATGTTTTAGGTACACGTGTTGATTGTAATAAAATACCCAAGTTCATTTAAATGCTGTAGCGTGATGGTCCTACATTGGCTGTATTTGGCTAGATTGAAGCAAATTAAAATCCTTTTCAAATCAACGTTCCCGTGTTCTAATCAAATGCTGTATAGGCTGGCAGGGCTGAAACAGACGCGTAATGGCTGACACGGGAGATAACTCAATATGTGTATTTCTGTGTATTGGTTATTTTCCTTGTTGAAAGGTATTTTCATACAAGAAATGGTCTTAATTTTATTTTACGTTGTTGGGTTGTGTTTTTTTCACGTATCGCTCAGGAAATTTACGTATAGCTCAGGAACTTTAACTCATTATTATCTCAACCAACAAATTACAATTGTATGAGACCGTTGCTTTCATAAGTGTTTCAAAAAGTTTAAAAAGTTAAAATGTTATTTTTTTCTTTTTCAGTAACTATATACCAGATACCTTTCCAAATGTGTGTAAGAAGGTGGACTTTAGAGAGCTATAGTATCACCTCTTTATACAAGAAAAAAAGGAGAAATTGTTGTTTGTATATAATTCTAGGTTTGGACTTGGATTCATTTCCTACGGTATTGGTTTTGGTGTCCAGACGCTGTCGGGTAACCTGTTCGTCAACTCATTTCTCTTTACAATCAACTCCATTCCGGCAAAACTTCTGGCATCCTTTCTCTTGAACAAGTACGTGCTTTGATTACATAAATACCTGTAAGATAAAAATATATTTTTTTTAACTAACAAAGGTTTGGTAAAAAGACCTACAAACTACAAACAGTTCATTTCGTACTTGCAATGGGTAATTCTAAAGATCTGATGAGGTATCTGCGCTTGAAAACATTTTTATGTGAACATATTCATTCCTCACTCTGGTTACATTTCACGGTGCTACAATTACCATTGACATCTTAAAAAGACAGTGATCATAGTAGAGTTCATGCTTGTGTTCACAGGTATGGGTATAAAATGTTCTAAATGTAATAAAATCAAAGCAATTTATTTTAAAATGTATTAATCAAGGCAAATTAAAACGGTACGGGCGCCTTAAAATGGTCTCTTTAGCATAAACGTAGTGAAGTTGCGCTAAGCATCCTGCTCAGCTGTGCACAATTATGTCACGCTTTACACTCCCCATTTGCCTTTAATGATTAGTGGGCGTTGTTTATGCTAATTATTTTTAATGATTATACCGATAACCAATGAATTTTAACAAAAGTGCTTTAATACAATTGTATGTTATAAAACGGCTTCTGTCCGTGCGTGTACAGTTTTAATGCCTTAAGAATGGAAACAACTGTCGTGGGGTTTTTTGTCACGCACTCTAAAATATATATTAATCAAAGCATCTCTTGCCCCAGATGTGTTTAGTATTCGTATCATTCACAAGAATCGAGTGATGTGACATCGGAAGTCATGTGACAGTAGTGATTTTTCTATCACGTAAACGTGCATATCTTGGTAAGGAAAATGATCAAGACAAAAAAGTAATAAATATAGTCCAGTTAATCCTCGCTTGAGAACTGTCTTGCTAAGTGAGTCACCCCGCTCTATGGGAGATATTTCTATAGAACCATTTCTTTTGCATTTCATTGTCTAATAATCTTGAAAAGAGGACCGCGTCGCAGTTACTATAAACAATTACCGATGATAAGAAAGGATGACTTTATAAATAAATTGTTTATTATTATCATGATCATCATTATCATCATCATTACAAGGCTTACTAAATAAAAGGACCACCTCGCTACATGTGACAAACAATAAAACACCACTTGTCTTATAAGGGAAGGTTTTTTTCTACCTAAACAGTACCTTTATTCAATAGGTAAGGCCATGCGTATACACGCATATATCTCAATAAATCGCCTATGTCAGTGGTCAATTCAAAAATAAGTTCATATTATATCAAGTTATAATACATTTAGGTTACCTTCAATATTGAGAATGTTTTATAAAACATAGTATGTGCATACACAAATATCATTACAACATAAAACAGAGAATGTATAAAAATGCGCTATATATTTCAATTTATGTTTTTTTAATTGAATGATTAAAAGTAAATGTAGACAACTTTGTTCAGCTTGTTTCATTTTTTACCCAACTCAAATTGAAGAGTATTAGATTTTTCCCCAAAAGTTAATATAATTAGCATTATAAACATTTTTTCATCTCTGTTTACGCTAGATTTGCCATACCCCGTAAAGGCAACGTTTGCTTTAACAGTTTCTCTGTTATATTATCCAAAATGCAGACGTGCCAATAATAGAAACTACTTTTTCAGACTCGAGTTAGTGTGCTATTTTTCAAGCATTGGCTTCGAGTTAGCGTATTACTTTTTTAAACCTTAATCAATATTTTTTCCAAAACCTTGTTTGTTATTGTTGTCACAAAATGTTTAAGTGCTGTACATATATTCGATTAAAGAATAACTAATGGTAGCTTGGAACTATTTTGTTTTAGAATCGGCCGGACATGGACGTCTGCATTGTGCTTCTTGATATCAGCAGTTGGTGGATTGGTCGTAGGAATTGTCCAGCATATTGGTACGTTCACCAGCTTGATCTACTGTAAAATATATGTTTATTTTAAACATGCAGCTTTCTGTTGACGTAGTATTATTGTTACTCTTCATCAACTTGATATTATAGGCCTACTTTGAATTAAATTGTTGCCGTGCTTTCTCAGAACATACTAGTCTATTGCTGTGTGTTGAATACGAATCAGTTTAGGATAATCCATCACAAAAGAATTGCACTATGTTGTTAAAAAAAACGAAAATAAATTTATCCCTACTCGGAATACATCGGACTTTTTCAGCGAAATAGATCTATTAATGTTTTCCGGAACACTCGGAACTCCTCGGACATTTTCTTGGTAAAATGCATGTTTAATAGAGATAATGAAACCATTTATCTTTGTAACGGCTAAAGATGTTGCTCTTTCCTGAATATATATAGAAATAGTAGTTGTTGTACTTAAATAATAGGCAGCGCTTGTACCTTAGTAAAAGAGGATTCTTGTACTTCAGTAAAAGAGTTATTACCACAGTAATTATAGAGAGTTATTGTACTTTAATACTAGAGAGTTTTTGTACTTCGAGCATATGTTTTGTTTACATGGATTTTCGATGATATCACATCGCCTTCATCAACAGACTGATTACTTATACTAGGTCCTGTTGTTTATAATACATGTAGTCAAACAGCTAGGTATGGTAACCACGCCCCCCCCCCCCCCCCCCCCCCCCTACACACACACACACACCCTTTTTTATTGGTACAAAAAATGTTCGTTAGGGTGCCTAGAAACAGAATCTCTATTGTACTAAAGATAAACTCATTTGGGCTATATGAAAACTAATGGTTTCCATGGCAACTATCGTGTATATTTGATAGGAGCATATGTTTAGACAAATGCTTGATTTGATTTGTTTAAGTGTATATATTTCTGCTTCTTTTTATGTAGTTTGCACAACGTAAACCATGTATGAAATACTGCTAACTGTAATAATAGATCAAAAAGTTAAACAGTATTATTTCCTCAAAGGCAACGAATATACAAATAAAATAAAACTCATTAATGAAATGAAAACATATCAACTGATTTTTATGCTCAGGAAGGTCGACACGGAAATAATTTCATGAGCCGTGTTTTTGTGTCATTTTCGGGAGTATGGCACTCCCAATCGTTAGCACTTATTTACTTGTTGCTGATGGGCATATGGATCAATTCCGTCCAATGATTAGCATCGACAACTAAATATGTGATGACGAAGGGAGAGTGACACTCCCGATAATTACTCAAAGGATAAAAATAAACTGCTTAGAATCATGCAATGATTTCCATTAGAATCGACCTGTTTGCGTCACTGTTAACGGAAAGGGTTTTGTTTTCTATGTAAACACTATTAGCAGTACAATACGTGTTACGATACGTTACATGATAAACAGCCGTTCTGTTTGAATATCGTTTTGTTTTCTATTTCTACAGAGACCGACTACAGGATTGCGCTGACCAATGGATTTGCCCTAGCTGTAGACACATCTATCTCGGCGGCCTGGGTCTCAGTTCAAACTATGACCATCGAGCTTTATCCAACCGTCATTCGGTAAGTTGGCTCAGATGATCAATAAAAGGCGGTATCCAACTGTTTGACAATATCAAATACATGCAACAGTATATGACAACTGATTGGGGACAATATGAGCATCTCTGCATCGTGGCTCGCAAAGGATATACCTGTTTGTAATGGCGAGTGGGTATTTATGCTTGGTTGTTCACACAAATATAGGGCATCAATAAGCAGCATTTAGCAGGACCCTTTCAGGTAACAATGACTTATTTGGTTATTTGAGGAAAAAAGTTGTGTTCCAAAATGTCAGATAACATCTTTAAATATCTGGAAATTGTTATAATGCATCGGAGGAGATGTGTATCGGTTTGTCGGTCTGTCGGTACCTGGTCGGTCTGTCGGTGCCTGGTCGGCCTATAGGTCGGTAGACCACTTTGTTTCTGATATCTTGAGAAAAGATGCGCCCCAAATTCCTTAATTTGCCACAATTCTCACACCGGTTGCGTTTCGTTCTTCTACAGTTACCGCTGCCATCTCCATCTGTAATTGGCCATGGAGATCATGCTTTTGTTCCCCGATATCGGTGTCAATGAAAAATGTTACAAATAAAATTAATAAAATTGAAATTTATAATTAAAATATAAACGTTCCTCAGACCATATTGGAATTAAAATTCAATAGTATACTAATTATATATATATATAGAGAGAGAGAGAGAGAGAGAGAGAGAGAGAGAGAGAGAGAGAGAGAGAGAGAGAGAGAGAGAGAGAGAGGGAGGGAGGGAGGGAGGGAGAGAGAGAGAGAGAGAGAGAGAGAGAGAGAGAGAGAGAGAGATTAGATTATAGCAATCCCATTTGATTCTCACTGTCAATGTCGTTTTCACCTTTTCTTTTGTTGTGGAAGAAAGGCATGTAACTTTTATAGTGGAGACTGGTCAACATGTGATAAGATTCTTTTTTCCAACGAAAATCGTGACACGCGAAAAATAAGCGAACATTATTTTCATAAAAACTGCTATAGCATTATACGCAGAGTAAATCAGACATAATCAAAATATAACAATCTCTTCGAATCTCGTTCGTCAAGGCCTATGTCATCTCTTTCCATTTCGGGGAGGGATGGGGAGAAGGCGCATGATGCACTGTTAATGAGAAAATTATTATTTAAATTGTTTGTAAATTGTGTTCCTGGATGGATAAGGTTTTAACTACCAGGTGCTCACTTTTAGTTATCTCACTGTGTTAGGGTATTTGTTTTGCACCATTTGTATTTTGTGAAAAAACTTCGGAAAGTTCGAAGTTAGTGCGCTCCGTCAACCAGGTTTTAGCAGCACATTCTTACCTTTTGCCGACTGACCGTTCCACGGCGGTAACTATCGGTTATCTTTATGTTTGTTATGTCTCGTCTCAGTGCTTTTTGTTTTTGTCACTTTTACAGTTTCTTCGTGTGCCTCTGTCTAGTGGTAGATTCACTGTGTGGGAATGGACACCGGATATAGCTCAAAAAGTGATAAGTAAACATACCAATATGCTGTTATTTTTCTTGACCAGAGGTAAGATCTTGCTGTGTTAACGATTATGTACCGTATCCACAAATGAAACAAGTGTTTGAACTATTAGCTGAATGCTTAATTTGGCCTATGATGTGCTTTATAATGCTTAAAAATTAGCAGACCATGAAAAATGTTACTTTAAATCTGTGATGATCACCTCAAAACTCACAGAATTTCGACAAATATTGTAATCTTAGGAAATATATCGAATAAATAAATAAATCTGAATCGAAGGATTTTACAAGCATGAGCTAAACTATGTTTATTGTAAAAACTGGCAATGTAACTTTTAAACTGTTAAAGATATGCCCTTACAAATGTTCACGATACTGTACCGGGGATAGCCGTTTTGTGTACTGGGGATAGTTTCAAAGTTGAGCAATGTGTACTGGGGATAGCATGTAAAAATGGACCAAAAGGATAGTAAAACTACAACATTATACATACAATATACATGTATGTCTTTTTCGAACGGGACTTTGACCTTTCGGTCCAGCCAAGCCCGGGACGAACTGATGGTTAAACCCCGGCCAAATGCTCCCGCACCCCAGAGACTCTACATAAGGCCCAATCTCGGCTAAATTTGGCGCTATGACAAAACCACCGCGGTCACCCGGCCCTGCGGGTGGACATGGAAAGTAAAAACACGGCCCTTTTCCTCGGTTATCCCCGGTATACCCCCGGACCTGGGGGTGGGGGCGTGGTTACAATTGACTGGTGCATTATAATGTCATTTGGCCCGAAGTGTAATGTAAATATTTTTTATATTATACCGAACCTTGTATATTACCATTAAATACTATTAAAGCGCTTTAGGTGTGTTTTATTAAACAAAGCTAATGAAGTTTTCTTGCGACTTTTCTACGTCGGTGTGAAAATAGCACGATGCACTTACTAGATGTATGACGTCACCGGTCAATATTATATTTATGATATGGACAGCTGATGATATAAAACTGAATTTTCATTAGAATATAAAGACATACGGACCGATCATCTTTATTTATATATACAAAGAAGGGACACATTTATGTAAGGTATACTATACATATAACAGTAACATTTTTGCTCTAATTTCTCGATATGGACAACATTGGACAATTTCCCCTGAGCTTGCATAGAGTTAAGATGTCGTAACCATTATCACAGTCTCGTTAATATAAATACATCGCAACTATCCTCAGTACAGTTAATAGCTATCCCCTGTGCAGTTATTTATTTGCTTCAGCTATCCCCGGTACATCTTCAGGTCATCAAAAATGATGAATATCTCCATAACAACAAAACATATCGTATTGATATCATACACAATATTAGATGCTGTAATTACAATGAAATCGCTCGATTCAGTTTTCATTCTTATTTTCTATTTGTTGTTTTATGTTTGAAATCGTATCACATAACTTAACATTTGTGAGCGATCATCCAACATTCGGCGAGAATTTTGCTATTATACAAAAGAGGAGACACATTTCCATTATAGTCGTGTATTGCACAGGATTGATCTATTCGAAGCTCTTCGAATTTGATAAATATCACTATAAAATAAAACAATAATAACAAAAAACTTACCATGTGTCAGAATCAAACGCTTATTGATTGATCATTTTTCGAGCTATATCCGGTGTCCATTCCCACACAGTGAGATTATAATTAAATATTTATGGTGATTCTGGTTGGACCTTTTCTTACTTGCATATGATAAGTATCTCATTGGGTAATGTATACAGGTCCTTTGATCTGAGATTAACCTCAAGATCTCAATTTTCATTTAAAATCAGCCAGTTATATTCTACAGAATGTTCTCAGACTCGAGGTCACAGATTTGTTTTAATCTTGGACATAGTTGTCTTGCAAGCTTCAATATTGTCTTATGTCTTAGCCAAGCTACTCTGCATACTGCCTTACTGACATCATATGCTTCCTGTTGGTAAGAGTCGTACTATACCTCCTCTCTGTCTACGATCAAGTCACTCAGAGTCTTTATGATATCCTACTCTGCGACGCGCCGTAAGTTCTACTCGGGCAGTTCTTACGACAACAACATATCTGGGCGTCACTACAATGGCTTTAGTTGTGTCGCTGCGATGTTGTTTTTTTAAACCTGACACAACAGAAGCTAAGTGTGTTTGTAAATATAATTATGAAGTTTTATTTTGCGAATATTCTTGATTAAAATTCAAATCATGTGGGGGGGGGGGGGTGAGGGGTTCATGTGATAAGTGCTTTGCGTATTGCCGCATGGGGCCTTTAAATGGCGCTACATATCTATGTGAACGAGTGATGATGTCTATAAAAAGATATAACCAGAAACTGATTCTAGTATAATGGTTATTTAACAGGTCATGTTCGACACATTCATAATTTTCACGGTATTTGTATCCAACTACATGTAATATACTCTCGATTTTCTTCTCTATTTTTCAGAAACATTGGATTCGGGTCTTTAAGTACCATAGGAAGGATTGGGGCCGTCGTTGGTCCTCAGATGTTGTTTCTGGTAAGACGTAATGCATAATACCATAGTTCTCATATCTCTTTAGATGTAATAAACAACTTTTCTCGTTGAGTTCTCTTATCAAGTAAATTGTGGTTTCAATGTAGCTTACGTTACCTGGCCAAATAGCAGTTTCCTTCAAGATGCTGTGGTCGCGGTAGTTCAGCACTCGTTTTCCAGGATGGCAGTATTGTCTTGTCCAGCCTTGCAGTGAAACCAAGCGATGATAAGTACTCTACGGTGCCTGCATGAATAGGAATGTTAAAGCGCGGTTGGATATCTGTAGTTATAGCATTGTAAATATTGTTGCAGGAAAATTTCGTGCCAGGGATACTGTTTTTCGCAAGTGCAGGGATATCTTTTGTGTGCCTGATATCCTTGGCGTTTCTACCTGAGACAAAGGGAGGTAATCTACCCGACAAAATTCGAGATACAGTGGTCACGCAAAGGCAGATCGTAATATAGTGCTTTGTTACGATGAAAGACATTAAAAGGTCGAAGACAGTCGGATCTTTTCCTTCACATCTGGCAAAACGTTTCTTATCCGTGTCATATCACTGATATATTTTTCGTGGAACGATGGGAGATAACCTGAATTATATCAACAAAATATTATATCGTTATATTTCCATACTCTAGGATTTATTTAATTCTAAGTATACGTTGTTGCGTGGATTATTTTATGAAACAAAAAACTGTTCACTGCTTGTGAGAAACCCCTCAGGATGTGCGAGGTTAGAGCTCTGTAAGCCGGTTTAAGATCGCCAATCGGCCATTGTGCCGACTAACCGTTCTAAGGCGGTAACTGTTAAGTTTGCTCTACTTCATGATATGTCTCAGTTTATAGATAACTTTGACATTTGACTGTCATGTGGATATCTTTTTTACTGTTGTTTTTTTTTCAATTTTTAATATATGTTGCAGTTCTTGTCAAATTTTCGTATTCAGCATTTTATCAATGACATTAAACGATTTTATGTGTAACAAGTTGAAATAACCATTGTAATAACACTACTTTGACAAGTTTGTTATCTAAATTTGGTTTATTTACATATGTTATTCCTTTTTCTAAGTCATTTGAATAGATCACAAAATAATTTTATTCATATATAACTTATATTTTAATTTTTCATAATAAATAATCAGATTTTTTGTCTTACGATTTCAGTTTCTCTACTCGATGCTACTTTGGTAAAATAGGGATCTACTGCATTATATCAATAAGGCGAATCTAGGGTTAATGATAGGCACTGAAATTCACAAACATTCATATTTACCTTATTTTAACACAAAAATCACCAAACAACTATTTTCTAGCTCTCTGTTTAAGTACCCGCAATTGGATACCTGACAGGGCCCACTTTCGGCACTTTGGTTAAAAGTCTTTAAGTCATACTTGGGCAACATAACTGGGACACGATAAAATACGAATGTATTTGCTGACCCTTACATAAACTATTGTCAGTCAGTAAGTCAGACTCGTTCTAGTAGCATTTCACTCTCCATTTCCACCCTTTCATCAAGTCAAAGAATGATATTCGAACGGTGATATTTTTATTCATAAATCTGTATTTCATGTATATCTAAGGTACACAATATTATGCACTTGCAGTTTAAACAGATAACAATATTTATGTTGACATTTGAAGTACACCTAGACACAACGGACTCGTCTAGTATCCCTAGACTTACCGTACTTTGCGGAATATACCCCGCGACTTTTTTATTTAGGATCGGAGCATGCGGGGTATCATCCAGAGGGGGGAATCTATTAACAAAATCGTATTTTCGATGGGCGCAAAGTCTCTAAAAATATCGATCAATATTTTGCAATGAAATCTGCTTCTGTCATTTTCACCATTGCCGTACTATTACAACACTATTCATGAACGTATTCATTAAATGAAATAACATGTCGTCATGGTTGTTGTTAGCAAATGTGCACTTGTATCCGGATAGAAATTTACTATCCGATTAACCTTATAAAATGCCCAAAACTTCAAAATAAATATTATCAAATGTCTGACTTGCTAAATTTTGATTCCGACTCCATCATTCTGTGGTTTAGTATATCAACGCACACAACCACTTCTTTCCCAGTCCTTTTCCTCCTTCAACGTTACACAACATATGCAGTTGCGGTCGAGGGGACCAGCTGGCAATTATCACGAGTTGGGTTATTGTTATGGTAATTATGTAGTTCATTCATATCAGACACTCACTATCTATCTCTGCCAAGTTGTGTTATGTGCCACTCAGGCTAGCGACGTAAGGTGTAAAAGATGCAACATATTTAATTAAGTAACTGTTTGAATAAAATTAATCAGAAGACGCGTAATTTTAAATTACAGTATTTACTTTATTTAACATACAGTTAGCTCCTATCATTCAGCTACGTTGACTTTCTTCTTCTCAATAAGTTTCCATTGAACTCAGCCGGAATGTTTGCATGCATGAAATCTCTGATGAGTTTGTAACTGGGTCACGTGGGGTCACAAACTATGTCACTATGTAAACTTTAAGGAAAACCTTGTAAACACGCTAGACGCAATCTGTATGTCAGAATCTTCGCCAGTCTTAGTTTATAACTGGGTAACATGTTGTCAAAAACTAGGTCAAACTTATAAAAGTATCTTGAACATGCTATAAGCCACATTTATGACCCAATCTGCACCAAACATGACCAGAAACGTTTGTTTCCATGAAATTATATACTAGGTCACGTGTGTCAAAAAGTAGGTCACAAGATCAAATCCTAGAGAGCGTTGTAGACAACCGCAAAGCCACACTTATTGACCAATCTTCACCAAAAAATACTAAAGTAAGAAACTCTTAATCACATGACGCCAGATATGAGCCTTCTAAAAAGCCCGTGCCTTCAAGTGAGCGATTCAGGGCCATCATGGCCCTCTTGTTTCTTTAAAACGTTTGTTTATTGATAATCGCTGTTACTGTCAGTGATTTGTAGACACATTACTACATTAAATAGGACCATTCCTTTCTGTGCTTATACGTTTGTTATTGTTTAATTCCTTCAATGAGCAACGTCCGCGAATCTTTGAAATGTTGATTGGCCCATGACAGGGTCATATAACTGCATACACATGCTTCTCGCTGGTATGTCTGATATCTTTGTGTACTGTTTGAATATGTGTGTATGATGTCACCTGTAAGGCAATTATTTCGCTTGCATGGATTGTATAATAAAACGTTGCTTGATCTAAATTTACTGAATAGACATCTTCTATGCATAGAACAAAAGCGCATTCGGAATTGATGCCAATGTTTTGCAAGTCACCATAAGCAGCAAGGATGTTAACAAAGCGAATACAAGAAATGCATATTTTACCATATAATCCCCAAATTTGTACTCGATAGCTCATAACTGTAAAATTTATTTATGAAATTTTCAGAAAATATCCTGAATCAACGTTTACTAATACCTAGAGAAATTTTAAGAATGTAATATTTATATACAATGTAGTGAAAATGTAAACATAATTCTCAAAAAAAGTGTCTATTTTAGCACCTTCATAACATGAAAAGCATCAATATCACCGCACAAATCTACCTACACTGTATATAAAATTTCCAAATTAATTCACTTAAATCTACATAAACGTAATTAAAGTGGTCATTTGTTTTTAAACATTTATAATGTGTAACAAAAGATTCATTGCCTCCTTAACAACTGTCCAAACTTGGGCCATCGCGAACACGTGGGGAAATCCTGTTACCCGATTGGCTAAAGGGGCCTGTCACTCATTACCCGATGAAGTAAAAACTTATATCAATATAACGGGAGATGTATAGAACACAACAGAATAGAAGTTTATTCACTCGACTTGAACATACACCAATTCATGATAAGTGACGTATTAGCACTGGGGACTAGCAAGTATAACATGCTATAATCGTCCTAACAAAAAATGGATAACGTGCGATATTTGACGATATTTTATTTAAACACGGCATTTGTGTGGTTGCCCAAAGAACGGATAGTAGGAAACACGGCGATTCACTGCAAATCTTGGAAAAACAGGAAGTCAGATGTATGAATCCGGCAGCTAGGTATGGTAACGGCGCACCCACCCCCCACCCCACACACACACTAGATTTTTGTTCATGGGTACCAAAATGTTTTTGCTTTTACTAAATAATAAACGTATTTGTATATTTAACTTTGTGACTATACTTTTAGTCAAGAAAAGTTTATCTTATACTTCTATTTACCTAGTTTTTGTCTTTATTAAGATAGACATATTTGTAAACATTATATAACTTTATTAACATACTTTTGTAAAATATTATATAACTTTTTGACCATGTTTTAGTCATAAAACTAGAGGAATATTATATTCTTAGGCAATTTTTGTTGACAATAAGATGTTTATAAAAATATCTAAGATTGTTGCGACCAATATCTCTACCATGACCAATATCCCCTGACCAGAACAAGTTTGAGGATTGTGCGCTGATGCTTTCTATAGATATATACTGATCAGTATTTTAAATCTTTAAAATGTTGCTGTGACATTGACCGCTGCACCTCTAATCCCAAAACAAATAGGGGTCATTCATTCATCATGTCCATTATCAGATATTAATCAGTAACAAAGTGGTCTACCGATTCTCAGAATGACATTTACAAAGCAACATGCACCAATATTCTTCACAGTGGACCTCAACAGGTCCCTAGTACTAGTTTGTGTGCCCAAAACTTTGTTATAGTAGAATGGTAAAATAAAAATACATAACATCAGTCATAACTCTGTGAACAACAATTGTGGTATCAGCTGGCTGGCATATAATTGGGGTCGAGGTAGTTGTAGCCACTACATGCCCCTCCTGGCGTGAAGCCCAGATAGTCTGAGTCAGCATATCCACTCAGGACCTCCACTTTATGCTTGGGTTTCAGACGATGGCTTGAGTTGTGTGTGTCCGTCTCAAAATTGCTGAAATAAAACAACAAATAATAGTGACATACAAATACACATAATAGTGAAACACAAATATACATAATAGTGACATACTTATACACATAATAGTGAAATGCAAAATACACATAATCTGTACACTTTTTCTAAAATACATCAGGTAAATGACAGGGGCCATAAGTAAAAGAGTTAGAGAGGGGTAAACTCAAACAGCAGCCCTTTGGCCACTAATATAGGGGCTGGACAAAATCCCCACAGGACAATAACCCTAGAGGAATTTACCAAGGCAGACAGAATCCACCTACCACCCCATGAATTTATTTTACAAGGCAGCCAAAATCCCGAGGACTACAAAAATTTAGTTTTGTAATGCAACATTTTCTTGTTTTGCTTAAAGTTATGTCATAAATTGCAACACAGACACAAAGGTTTTCATTTAGCAAGTCGAAGTTTGAGGGAAAATTCACAGAGGGGAGATTCTGTCCATGGGGAATTTCCTCCTACATGCAGTCCATTGTTCAGCATTTAGAGCTGCTGACTTGTAAATCCTTAGTTCTCAAATGGTATGCAGTCTTTTTTAACAATTACCCAGCATTTGGTAATAAACAAATAAATAATTGGTAATAATCATCAACTTATTAACTGGTAATTATTCATCTGATGATGAAATAGTAATAATTTAACTGATAACTGATCACTGGTAACAAACAGACCAATAATTAATTGGAAAAAAAAATATAAGCAGGTAATAATCAAATGAATGATTAATTTGTAATAATAAAATCATTTGGTTCAAGTCGCAGACCCGACACTGGACGTTATATTAGCCCTTAGGAAAGACTAGTCACTTAACAGTGTCTCAATTATATAGTAGCTGAGTACTGGTTCTACCCAGGAATATGTGCTGAAGGATGAATAATCTAGTAGGAATTAAAAAAAAAAACATGTTTTCCAATTAGCCATTGCACGAAGGGAGACAATGCACATTGAGTTATAGCCCCTTTCTGCCAAACTAACCTGTCGGTGCACTCATCACAGAAATCCACGGCAACCTCTGGGGGACAGTCTGTACAGTGCCACCTGGTGCCAATTATTGGCTCACAATTACAGTTGTCACACTGAAACATGTAGAAACCACAGTGAATTCAGAACTGTATCTGCTTTAAGGTGGACATACACTAGACTTGGCCAATTTTATCCCCAACAATTTCTTCTGATAGTTGACATAACATGTACACTTTCATACAAGTTATTAAGACACCATATTATTGTTAATTGTTTATAAAAACGTAAACAAAAATTCTCATCATAATCATATACACTAATAAAATACACTTTCAAGTTCAACTGAATCTAAATTCAAAACAATTTTATCTATTTAAAATTTACATCAGGAATGTTACATGCAACAAAAAATATAATTCTAGAAAACAGTATATTGGTGAATACCGGGATTTTAATACATATTCTAACAAGCATAACACACAGGAAAAGTAAGTACCTTAAAGCCAATATGCTCTGCCAGTTGACTTGTCTCAGACTGCTGTACTTTCTCTTGTCGTAGCTGTCGAAGATGCACCAGTTCTCGATACTCTGGAGTATCTCTAAGTTCCAAGGGGATTCTCTCATCCTCCTGTCACAATAAACATGCTACCATCTAAACCACAGTTGGACATTGTTCAAAGGTTTCTTGTTTTTTCTTGGGTTTATCGTCCCACCAACAGTATTCAGTTATTTGGAGACCGTGTCCACTTGAAGAAGATACAGTGCTGCCTTCACTGTGTAAAGCATGCTGTGAACACCTTGCATGATACCACACCCAGTCACATTATTTCTGACATATGGCTAACCAGTCATGGAACTACCCTTATATTTGCTAGAGTCATATCAAGGGAGCTATACCACTACCATTTAACTAGGAACGTGCTATTCTTCTATATGATTACTATATTCAATATTTCAATAGATATGACAACAAGAAGGATAAAGTTGTTTAAATCACATCAGCATTATGAACACCTAACATATGGACAGTGTGCATTGTATCTTTTACATTCACATATTATGTTAATGCTTTGTTGTTTGTGGAATACCGTATGTAATGTTACAGGCATCACACAACTTTTAATATGTATAGATATATAAACAGTGTCTACTTTCATGTCTTTCTGTCATTGTTACTTAAAATGATGTGTGATAGTTATGATTATATACTTATAAATACAAACAGGTAATATTGAGGCATTTTACAAGAAAGTAGTTATAATACATTTATAGGGTTCTGTTTATACATTGCTAAGGGTATAACTCAACCTTTAACATGCATAACCTTCCCAGATTCTTTCTATAAAATTAACAACTGTGGAAGGGAGTTGACTCTTTAGTTCACACTTAGCTCAGTGGTTATGGTAGTTGAAGCAGTAACAGAAAACTAAATAATCAGTAGATGCACCTGTAGAAAAGAGCTGCAGTGGATAAGAAGTTTAGGCAGAAGCTAAAGTAACTGAAGTGTTTGTTCTAACTTACCATCTTTTAACTACAACCTGCATCTGTTATTTGGAGAGGGTATCACTGGGAGCAGATATGGTGATGCCTTTAATGTATTACATAGCATGCTGTGAGCACCTGGCACCTCACTCAATCACATTATTCTGCCATGTGGTCAATCAGTCATGGAACTACCTTTATACCTTTAGTTGCTGGAACCACCATTCACACAATCAACATAAAACACACCTAATGGTGTTTCCAGCAATTAAAGAGTTATATTTGCTTAAGTGTAATCACAGGAGCTAGCTATAGCACTACCATTGTTGACTGGAATATCATGTTGGACCCCTTCCAGGGCTTCCTGTACCTGAAGTGTTCAGAACCAGCATAAATACCATGGCCCTACGTACTTACATCTTCTGACATGTCATCCCAACCATCGTTGGTGGAGAAGATGCTGCCATCGTAGCTCTGGGAGTTCTCCTCATCATCAGACATGTACACAGGAGGCTCGACGGACTGGAGGAACGTGGATGGCTGGTAGTAGAACTTGTGGTATTTGTTAAACTTGGTCCGGTTTCCCTGAAATTATAACCAAGGAAGATTATTCAAACAGGACTGTGTTCAATAGAAGATAAAGTTTACACAATGATTTTGAGAAGTAAAATTTGTTTAATGTTTGTTGTTAATTTTTACATACCACTGACAGTGTTTCAGATATTTGAAGATAGTATCCTCTTGAAGCTTTAATTCAAACACTAACAGAGCTGCCTCCTGTACCCGGAGCATGTATTCATGTATAGTGTGGGGTGGGATATTTTCCACCAGAAAACACCTGTTGATGAGGTTAAAAAAATAACAATAAAAAAATAATACTGCTGTAAATGCAGATGACATGTGGTTGTGTACTCGCTATATTTAAAGGCTGCTATAATCTTCAGTACATGTCACTATGGGCAATAACTCTGGGAAGTTGTGTGTTAATGGTACTGACCTTTTTCTTAAACAAGTTGAGGCTGGGAGCTCGACCGGGTATGGGCAATCCAGCCTTGGCCAGTTTGATGAAATATTTCTGTACACGACTTTGAACCTACAACAAGAAACAAACAATCATGAGAATTGGTTCTCATTGCTTTGCTTAGCTATTCACATACCTTTACAATCAGTTGGTTAATCATCATGTTTACTGTCAACATATTATCATCTGTCAGATACAAAAATGCAATGATTTGTTAACTGTTCACATTGACATATGGAAGCAAGGACCAGATACAGAATAATATCTCAGTTGAGAGTGCTCAAGGTCAAACATGTTTATCAAGCAAGCTGGTTAGAGACATGATGTTACAATTTCTTATTTTTATATTATTTCTATATACCAACAACTCGGATTGGATGTGGTATGATGGTAATTAAAGGAAGTATTAAACATAAAATAGGTATATAATGTGCAAAGAAATTAAGTTTGATCAATGACTAGGAAATAGTTTCTAAAACTGGGGCCAGATAGTCATCTAAGGTGTAGTTCATTACTATAAATGTTTCCGATCCAAGGTTGTCAATGAATAAGAAGGAAAACTTCTGATTGTGAATGTGTGTGGTTTTCATTTTTTGCAAAATGATATACAAATAATAATTCCTCTTATTTCCAACTAGGAGAAGCTTTTTTTTATTGTATTATTTTTGAAAATTTAGAAATCAAACCTTGATTGTGATTTGGAATGAGTCCAAGCACAGCCCTAATAAAACATTGTGTCAGGAACTTAATGTGTCAGCAATGCTCTATAATGTTTGTTCTTTTTACCTTTGTTTAAAATATTATCCAATGTTCAAAACAGCTTATTTAAACTGTTAACTCTACATATCCACATTATATGGCAAGATTATTTTTTAAAACACATGATTTCAAAATAAAAGGATTACTACCTGAGAATCTGCAATGACACCCCCGCCCCCCCCCCCCCCCCCCCCCCACACCATCCTTCAAAAGAAAAATGTTATGCATGCATTATCTGGCAAATTAAACATATTTCTGGAGGCATCCTTTCCTTAAAGTGTTGATAACTAGAGAGTAACTAAATGGCTCTACAACTAAACTGTGGCCTTACCTGTAGGAGGGTGCGGTTGCCCAGGGCAACAGCTATCTTGTGCCATCTCTTTGCCTCCACTTCCTCAGGAGGATACTTCACTAGCAACTCTTCTAGTCTGAAAATAAGATAATCATTATAACAGCTAACTTAATCTCCAATCAATGAACTATTCCGACTTTTTGAATTACTTCACAGTTAAACTGTATTACTCCAAGGCCATTATCAGCTTTGCTTGTCTGATTTTTGATCTTTAAGGCAAAAATTATCATTGTTTATCGATGCTCCAAGGGAAGACTATTCTATCCAGGTTTTCATTTTTAATAGAAGATAAAAAATCTATAGAAATCTGTGATCTGAAATATTTATTTTTTTTGGACCAAGTATTATTTAAAAACAAAGTTTTCTTGCATTTGTTATATACAGTTATTAATCTTTGTTCATTAGATGCATTTTTTTTCAGCTGTTTGTAGATAAATAGTTCTGATTTAAGTAAGAATAGTCTTTGCTCACATTCTGTTATGGTGTCTTCCATTTTAAAAAAGGAATATGATAATATATCATTTACCTAACAGATGGATGATAAAGGTTTCCCATATGGGGTTTAGGATATCTCCCATATGTGGTTTAGAATATCTCTCAAATATGGTTTAGGATATCTCTCAAATATGATTTAGGATATCTCTCATATGGGGTTTAGGATATCTCCCATATGGGGTTTAGGATATCTCCCATATGGGGTTTAGAATATCTCCCAAATATGGTTTAGGATATCTCTCAAATATGGTTAAGGATATCTCCCATATGGGGTTTAGGATATCTCTCAAATATGGTTTAGGATATCTCTCATATGGGGTTTAGGATATTTCCCATAAATGGTTTAGGATATCTCCCATAAATGATTTAGGATATCTCCCAATTATGGTTTAGGATTTCTCCCTAATATGGTTTAGGATATCTCCCATATATGGTTTAGGATATCTCCCATATATGGTTAGGATATCTTCCAAATATGGTTTGGGATATCTCTCAAATATGGTTTAGGATATCTCCCATATATGGTTTTGGATATCTCCCTACTATGGTTTAGGATATCTCCCTAATATGGTTTAGATTATCTCTCATATATGGTTTAGGATATCTCTCAAATATGATTTAGGATATCTCCCACAGACGGTTATGGATACCTCCAAGATATGGTTTAGGATACCTCCCATATATGGTTAAGGATATCACCCATATATAGTTTAGGATATGTCCTATATGGGGTTTAGGATATCTCCCAAATATGGTTAAGGAAATTTCCCATATGGGGTTTAGGATATCTCCCATATATGGTTTAGGATATCTCCCATATATGGTTTAGGATATCTCCCATGATATCTCCCATATGGGGTTTAGGATTTCTCCCATATATGGTTTAGGATATATCCCATATATGGTTAGGATATCTCCCAAATATGGTTTGGGATATCTCTCAAATATGGTTTAGGATATCTCCCATATATGGTTTTGGATATCTCCCTACTATGGTTTAGGATATCTCCCTAATATGGTTTAGATTATCTCTCATATATGGTTTAGGATATCTCTCAAATATGATTTAGGATATCTCCCACAGATGGTTATGGATATCTCCAAGATATGGTTTAGGATATCTCCCATATATGGTTAAGGATAACACCCATATATAGTTTAGGATATGTCCGATATGGGGTTTAGGATATCTCCCAAATATGGTTAAGGAAATTTCCCATATGTGGTTTAGTATATCTCCCATATATGGTTTAGGATATCTCCCATATATGGTTTAGGATATCTCCCATGGTATCTCCCATATGGGGTTTAGGATATCTCCCATATATGGTTTAGGATATCTCCTATATATGGTTTAGGATATCTCCCATATATGGTTTAGGATATCTCCCAAATATGGTTTAGGATATCTCCCCAATATGGTTTAGGATATCTCCAATATTTGGTTAGGATATTTCCCATATGGGGTTTAGGATATATCCCATATATGATTTAGGAATATCTCCTATATGGTTTAGGATATCTCCCATAATTGGTTTAGGATATCTGCCATATATGGTTTAGGATATCTCCACTATATGGTTTAGGATATCTCCCATATTTGGTTTAGGATATCTCCCATATGGGGTTTAGGATATCTCCCCTATATGGTTTAGGATATCTCCCATATGGGGTTTAGGATATCTCTCATATATGACTTAGGATATCTCCTGTATGGTTTAGGATATATCCCAAATATGGTTTAGGATATCTCTCATATATGGTTTAGGATATCTCTCATATATGGTTTAGGATATCTCCCATATATGGTTTAGGATATCTCCCATATATGGTTCAGGATATCTCCCATATATGATTGGGATATCTCCCATATATGGTTTAGGATATCTCCCAAATGGGGTTAAGGATATTGCCCAAATATGGTTTAGGAAATCTCCTTAATATGGTTAGGATATCTTCCAAATGGGGTTTAGGATATCTTCCAAATGGGGTTTAGGATATCTCCCAAATATGGTTTAGGATATCTCCCATATATGGTTAGGATATCTCCCAAATATGGTTTGGGATATCTCTCAATTAGGTTTAGGATATCTCCCATATATGGTTTGGGATATCTCCCTACTATGGTTTAGGATATCTCCCTAATATGGTTTAGATTATCTCTCATATATGGTTAAGGATATCACCCATATATAGTTTAGGATATGTCCTATATTGGGTTAAGGATATCTCCCAAATATGGTTAAGGAAATTTCCCATATGGGGTTTAGGATATCTCCCAAATGGTGTTTAGGATATCTCCCAAATGGGATTTAGGATATCTTCCAAATGGGGTTTAGGATATCTCCCAAATGGTGTTTAGGATATCTCCCAAATATGGTCTAGGATATCTCTCATATGTGGTTATGATATCTTTATCTTGAGTCCTTTTAAAGTTAAGTACCCAAAATTACAAAGAATCTGCATTGTAGGAATGGTGACTGAGAATATAACAGTAATCATCATATAACCTTTGATACAATAGAATTATGACATAAAAATCTTATTCATTTTAAAAGTGATTTAGCTTACATAAAAAATTTACTTTAGCAAAAGTGTCCCTGGCCTTACTTATTTTAGCAGCCTATAAAATTGTTGTCCTAACACTAGGTACATATATAGAGTGTCTTGCCATAAATGATAACTAAAAACTAGTTTTTCAATGGCATCAAACCACATGGGTCTACTAATGATGTTATTTTGATCTCTCAGCATCTTGCCATCACTTTAAAATCCTTGAAACAGTATTTTCACAACTATTTGAGCACTTAGAAGTATCTCTTGCATGCAGTTCATCTTGCATCAACTCAATAGTTCTTCTTGGTATAGCTTCATAACTTCCAAACATGCAAAAAAAATTGCTTATGTTATATCTATGTGCAAATTAAACTTTCTTGAAATAGTGATGACAAGTTGGATGCATATGGCCCCTACCTTTTCTGTTCCTCTGTGGTCCAGAGTTGATTGAAGGTCCCTGGCTTGTTTTCAGTCTTCACCCTGCCTCTCACCACAGCTTCTGGTCCCTCCGATTGGCTGATTGTAGTATCATCTAGAGAAACAAGACAGGAAAATGTCTTTGTTTTTTCTTTGTTTTCTGTTACATCACAGTTATGGTCATACTGGTGATGTCCACCTAATTATTGGTGGAAGAAGACCCCAGACTTATGTCTGGGTAGAACCACCAGTGTAAGCTGGAAAACCTCCAAACAGTCTTCGCCCCAACCAAGACACGAACCCACACAGTGAGGCACTGAGGAGATACAAGTTGGTGACTCTAACCAGATGGCCAGAGGTGCCCCGTAAATGTTCATGTCAGCAAGGAACCATTATTATTCTCATATCAGACAAGTCTGGTTGACACAAAGGAGGGAGATAGGAGACTGCATGTTTAGGGTCAGACATACGGATGGACAGATGGGTGGACAAAGCAGTGACTATATGCCCTTATCCCCACTTCAGAGTACATAATACAGAATAAAATAAGTTTATACAATGTTAAGTATGTTTACCTGTCCCTCCATCAGTAAGGTTGCGTTTTAGCCTTGTCATGTGTTTATGAACACCAAATGTAGAAAAATCCAGTTGACTGGTGTACTTCTCCCAGGCTATATTGGGAAGGCTGGCAATCTGCATACGGCAAGACATTTAAAGACATAAAAATATGTGTATCAACAATGAATGGCTTCGCACTGCAATACTGGAAAGTTTGTACATACTGCAAACTTCGTATTAAGAAAGGTTGATATTTTTCTATGGTTTGTGCATGTGTTAACATTGTTTTGTATACTCCTGTATCAGTACAAAAATATGAAAGCAATCCACAAAATTTACCAAACTTGATGATTCCGTTTTTAAATTAGATGGATCCCAAAATAACTTAATGACTTTTCAGACACAGCTTCGTCATAATTAAATGAAATTGTTTTAGAATCATCATTATGACAGTGAAATCTTGTACCTTCTGCTGTTTAGGCAAGTTCAAATTGATGCCCTTCTGTAGTTTGTCAACAAACTTGATTGGGTCTGCCAGGGCTTCCTCCTGTACTTCGTACAGACGATCAAGGTCTGCAACGGCCTGAAAATGGATTTTAAAACTACTGGAAGTGTTCTTCTTGCAATATTTGCTTTTATTATTATTGCTGTGACAGTGCCCTGGTCACATATCATAGCCAGAACAGTATGCATTGAGTTTGGTGGTCCACTCCTCGTGATTAGTTCGAACATTTACATGTATGTTTTTAAAACTGATTGGGGAAACATGTTGTTGTAATAATATTAATCACTGTTGTCAGCCCATATCCTGGATAGAACCAGGACTCAGGTTACAGAGTACCTGGTGCATTGTGCAGTAAATAGTCTTGCTCCAGGCATAACAACATCACATGGTCAGATTCATTGTCCAAACCTGTTACCCTCCAATCTGGAGTTCTACATATTAACCACCACAAGACCACTGATGCTCCTCCACGTAAGGCATGTAATTAACAATGTTTATGTAAGAAATCCAACATGATTATGTTTTAACAAAGATTTTCTTTTAAAAAATGCATAAAAATAAAATTAAAAATGTCCAGGTTGGTAAAAATCCTTTCCTTGATTTAATAGAAAGTGTGCCACTAGTTCAACTATGTGCTCCGGTACCTTAGTGTTTATTACTTGAAAATAGTACTGAACAGAACTGCTGCATTGCAGTCAATGGCAATTTTGAAGAAGCTTATCCATTAATATGTACTTTTGGGGGTTTTCTGACTGTTGCTGTAGGTAATTTTTTTTTAATTTTTTCTTAAAATAAGTAAATGATTTTACGTCTTTTACAAGCTAAATGTTGGTAAGGAAATTAAACTATAAGTTCCCAAAGACATCCGACATGTCTGTTATTGGTAAGAGTAACCCGGCGTACCTGGATACGCTGCGCTTCTAACAGTGCTATTGTCCTTAGCATCAGCTGGTAGTCATGATTACCCTTGAGGGCAACATGGTCCGACTCAAAGTAGTATGTCTCGGAGTCATCCATACTGCTGTCAGAGTCATCTCCCCGTATCATGGGTGAGGCCACAGCTGATTGGTCAGATAAAACTGATCCTTCTTCTGATTGGTTGATATTTAGGCTTGAGCTCGAGCTGCTCATACTGCTGGTGTCCATTGTGATGATGAGGATAGTGATGATGATAAAGACACAAGCAGACTTTAACTGTATAAACAAACAACCTGAAAGGAAAATGTACATGTACTTCATTTTGGTTGAATTTAAACGGCCCATGACAAGAACTTCATACCATAAATATAGACTAAGAAAACTGTTTTATGTAAAATCATTTATACTTCACATGGCTTGAAGAGATCAAATATTTTTTCTTGTTCACACAAAATTTAGTAGTACTTTTATCATTTATAGTGAGTAAAATTGGGTTCCTTCCATGTGAAAAATCACAGGAACCACATGTATTATTTATTTTTTCCACAGGAAAGACGTAAGTCAAGCCAACATAACTGACATATATGTTAATAACACAATATAGCATATTTTTTATTTTGAAAATGAAATCTATAACCTTTGCCTTAAAGGTGGCAACCAACAGCTTGCCTATATCAAATATATATTACAATATCTTACCCCTGTTACTGTCTACAGAAGCAAATACTTCTAAGTAAAGACAGTACAAATCATGAAATAAATAGTTCTAAATATGCTACCAGTTAACCTTTTCTGAACAGTTAACCGGTTATAATCTTCTGGTTAGGTTAACCTGGTAATGTACATGCTCTATTTCCTTCATCTAAACTGCGTCGTACAGGTAGGCTAGCTTAGTATCCAGATGACCAAATTAATAGCCCATCCTTATCCATTACCATGGTAATCCTAACTCCTGTTAGCTACCTCTAGCTGTCTGTCATCTACCCCTGAGTAGTTTCAACTCAAGTGACATTTAGTCCCAATTACCTCTGTTTTAATTGATTGTGCTCTTGGCTTTTTTTACACGCTGGGGACAACTGGCTTATTGGACTTTGTACTTGGTAAAACACAATTTGACAATTTAAATTACATATACTGCAAAATGAATTTAATTTCCTGTTAAGATGTATTTCTGAATCTGCATCATTTGGTCACTGTAGCATAGACATCAGCAGGAAAATGACCATTGTTTCTGGGATAATTAATTTTAACAAATCTAACTTCAAGTGCTTTTGTCCTTGAAAATATGCTATTGTATGACTTCTTCTTTAACTATAGGCCTTCAAGTGTGCAACCAATGTCCAGATTTTAATGCAAATGAATGTTGCTAGTATGAATCAAAGTTAATTAATCTAAAGTGTAACTATGCTTTAAAAGATTAAGTTTTTGTTACAAACGCAGCATAAACTTAAGGATGTAGTTTATATACAGTTCTGGGTGACTGCAAAATAGACTAGTTTAAAGCTATATCTGAAAATGGCAACATACACTTGCAAGCAAAAGTCACATTTTGGAGGATGGAACCTGGGACCTCCAACCCCTTCAGCCAATGCTCTATCCATTGAGCTAGATAGATGGATGGATTTATTTCAGCTATGCCAGCATCCATAGCACAGCAAGAATATACAAGATTTGGAAGCATTACTACAAAATTTTAAAATATGATACCATGACATGCCTCCAGCACCAAGGATAGTACAAAAAAGAATGAACTCTTATCTCCATTTCGGTCACTTTTACTAAATTGTAAATTACAAGAGGAGAAGGTGAGAAATAGGTAAGGAACAAAAATTACTGAACAATCTTATTGCACAAGTGCTTTGATAATCATATCTACTAGATTTTATTACTAAGATTTACCTTTAATTGTGCCGAAACAATTTCAGTCCAAGCCAGCGAAGAAACAAGCATATGACAAAGACAATCAGTGTACTGGGTATTAGCAGCAGGTAATAGAGCAAAGTCCCCATGTAGCCTTGTTGTCATATGTGTCAACACTGCAGCTGCAAAGGCAAGAAGATTTCTGGTTAAATAAGATCATGTTTACCCTCCCAACAAAAATCTTTCAGCTATCCACAATTGATATGCACTTGAAGATGTTCGCTTTATCAAGTTGGAACACAGATATAATATCACATGCAGTCACATTGTCCTGACACCGAGAAAACTATCTATCAAAGTACCCTAGAACAAATGTATTTACTTGAGAGTCAGCAAGGGAAATATGGCATACTACTATTGTTTTTGGGAGTATATCACAGCTTGAGTTTGAACCCAGAGACTTTGTACTTGGAGTTGAATGATCTACAAACTACACTATTAGGATCAGTAGTGCCGTGTTAAGTTCAGTAAAACTTCATGCTTACCGATACTTCCTGCATTTCAGGAAATATTGGCTAAGATTCGGGTTGGCAGAATTGTGATCGATTGTGACAAATGCTTTAGAAACAAGGGCTTAACTGCTGATCTTTCCTTTAATCTCCTCTATAACGAAACCCAGGCCGGCTCAGTGGGTCGGGTGGACGAGTTGCATAAACTATTAACAATTATTTCTTTTTTCTTTGTCAAAATGTTTTGTGTTTCTTTTAAAACCACCGCAGTGTCACAATTTGGTCATTATAGCAATGTCCAGCATTTTGTTGGAGGAAGACCAGAAAAATGTAGGGCAGAACCACTGTCACACTGTAGGTTAGCTGGAAGACCTACGAACATTAGGCCATTCGTCTTGACCAGGACTCGAACCCATGCTGTGAGAGACTTGGTGCTCAGAAGGTTACAAGTCGGCAATTATACTACTTAGCCACAGGTGCCCTCGAATCAAAATCAACTCCGTTAGTTATGAAGTTAAGTTAAAAAGTAACATGTAGGCCAGTTGTTGCAGCAAAATGATTGAGTTATTGCAATTAATGAAAGCATTAAAGTAGCATCTGTACTGCACAACTGCATTGTCAAGTGGTTTGCACCTGAGACTATTTATTTGTGCCACCCTCATAGTTTCTGTTTAACAGAAATAATATAAATCTTATGGACAAAGATTTAAATCCCATAATAAATAATATAAGTACATTCAATAAAGTCATAAGGAAATCTGTGCAAATGAGAAATCCTAATTCAATTAACGCAGCATAGTTTCCCTGCGTTTTCTTCCAGTTTCTTTCTTTAACAAGAAACAATTAAAGTAAATTCGACACTAAATATGAGGACGAATTGACTAAGGCCGAACTGTTTTCTAAAACCTGTTTGTTTTATTTTTAAATCAGTGCTGCTGACATGGACATTTCAAGTATTAATTGAACTATCTTACTTAAGCATGTATGTTTTAGTTTCTTACCTTTTATTTAAAGAAGTGCATTAAAATGCGACGACGAGAACTGTGGTTTAGCAATGTTGGTCTTGCTTGTAGGTTACAGACCATTAAAATTAAACTTTCGTTACATTGTTAATATGTACACGTCTAAACACTGACACGCTCGGTATGTCATTTGCGTTTGAACCGACTTAATTTTAATCTCACTCAGTTTTTAATGAAAAGCACACGAACTGCGCGTACTAGAAACCAATTCAGATGTACGCACTCTTTTTTTGTAACTTCTTGTTAACACGAAACAAAACGAGCGAAGATTTGCCCAAGTAGAACCTTCAATTTTCTCTTGCCCAGTGACGCTCTTAAGGTAACGCAATATACAGAAATTTAAAATCAACGCAACTAATGTGTTGTATGCTTTGATGTTGATGTTTATGACTAATTTTTAAAAAAACTCACGATCCAGTTTTGAATTTGTAGGGTTTTTTTTATTCCAAAACTGATATTTACGGTGTTTTCTTTTTAGAAATAAAAGAGCTCCAAATATTATGTCATATCCTCTTTAGCAGAAGTATTAAAAAGTCACCGTCTGTGTGAGAACATTTTTGACATCGTTAAAACATAAAGTAAACCAAAGAGAAAAGATAAGATCTCCTTGTTTGACTCCTGACACATAAACAAACCTGAGCAAACAAACTAAGATTGTTAATACATGCTTAGACGTTTTTGTATATCTTTATAACAATATTTATATATATATATATATATACATAGACGGTGACTTTTTAATAATTCTGCATTATATATAAAAATAGACGGTGACTTTTTAATAATGCACGGTCAGCAGAGAAAATGGGAAAATCAGCCTAAAACGTGTTTATTTTGTAAACAATTAGTTACATATTTTTGGTGGTTTGAGTTAAACCAATCAAGTTACATGCTTGATTGGTTTGTCTTATTTTTTATTTGAAGCCCCCATAGTGTTTATTTAAATTTTGGAAATAACGGCCATTTAATGGATACGTTTTTTGCAGCAGTAAACAAATACACTTGAACATGGGTAAGAAGTTTGAGTAACAATTTAAGGCATTGAGTATATTGAGTACTTTGTAACAAGTATGAATTCTGCGAGAGAACATTTTTGACATCGTTGAAACATAAAGTAAACCAAAGAGGAGAGATAAGGTCTCCTTGTTTGACTCCTGACACATAAACAAACCTGAGCATAAGATTGTTAATACATGCTTAAACGTTTTTGTATATCTTTATAACAATATTTACACTCCTACAACTTAAGCCATTATTTACCAGTTGTTCTATACAGCTTCATGATCGATAGTGCCAATCAAGTGCCACGTTATTGTCAGCAAGGTTACTCTAGAATTTAGATCTTTTTGGCATTTCTTTTTTGTTCATAATTGTATAAACATAAATATACAATCTAAAGTAGTTCGGTTATTTCTGAATCACATTTAGATCATTACTGATAAGAATTTTCTCAAACCATTCCTTTACTCTATTTCCTCGTGTCAATGCACATATCAGTGTAGAGAAAAAAATCTTAAGAATTAGGTCAATTTAGTTTCCATATTTTGTTCCACTGAGTTTCTAGTTTGAACGTATTTACTTTAGCAACAAAAGTAATCTGCTATTAAAACATTGTCACTAAAATATATTAAGTCATAATGCCAATCAGCGGTCAACAGGAAAGGTCAAGTGGAGTTGTCATTGACGAAGAGAACATTGTATCAATCCGCGAGCGGTGTTATTCCGTAAATTAATAGAATCATTTTAAATCTTGGCATAATTATGTAGAAAGCATGTGTCGCTGGTGTTTGGTAGAAATTACCAAAAACTGCGATAACCAGTCAAGCCAATCAGCTGATAAATATTACCGAAAATTCAAGGTAAACATAACAAATGCTTCGAGAACTAAAACTCACTAACTATATATTCAATTAACTCTACAGGTATAAGAAAACGACAGGTAAAGAATGGTTTTAACTAAATCATTTAAAACGACAAAGCGACCAAACGAAGCAAAGCTAAATGTACAGACTAATTTTATCAGCAAGTCGTGACAAATGTGGTTCCGAACTTCTGGAACAAGTCTTATCAATGTAAACATAAAATTGTGTCTGCCGACTACAGTAAATCTCACATTTCCAGTTTGTTGTCGGTTTTGTTGAGCTTCTTATACGGACAGTCTGTTTGTACTGATCATTTCTCTAAACAAATATGTATCTTTGAATGGGATCTAGAATGTTCTGAACTAGTATTTGAAGTAGTATTTATTGCAATTTGAACACTCTACTTTATATAATAAGATAGCAATTACATGTAGTTAAACCTAAACGCGTTTATTCTTCTTTTCTGTTATCGATTCAAGCCCGCTACCTTCATAGGATGTTATAGTACATTTGGAAATCATTTAAGACAGAAAACAGTAGCTATGTTTTACAGCAACATGCCGCTTTTTTGTAATTATTAATTTAAAGAAGAAACAAAGTAAATATACATTACATAATTAAATACTTTTTACGGTTCCTTTGTCAGTTATAGGACGGACAGAAGTATTGTTTTGTTGTTGTTTGTAATTACATTCTCAAAACAATGACATCAGCATAATTTAAACTGTCAAAATATCGGCTTCCTTTACTAACAAATAACAGCGTACTTGAAATATTGCAATTCGTCCACCGACCTTGATTATCTTATCTGTCGCGACGGAACATTCCCATCTTGCTTGTCCCTCATTTGTACCATTAGTTCTGGAGCACTCGCTGGTGTGTACATTTCTGTTTTCTATGTAGTGTTATTATTTAGTGACATTCTGCTCTCATTTGTAAGGTAATATTTCGACTTATACTATATATTATAAGAAACTGAAATATGAATAATTCGGGGACAACAGGGCGGCTACCCTAGCCTACAAAACCTGTGTAGCCTAAACAATAGTTTTCATGATAGTGGCGTGATTTCTAAGTAATTTCCTTCAACTACAACACTTATCTTTGCTCTATGCTGAAAATGTTATTAAGTTAGTATTGCACATCTAATTAAGTTTCACAAAACAATTTGCCTGTCCCGTTGTTATACATTGGTACAAACCTTAATTACGATGCATATTTTGAATAATTGTCAGAACTCAAGCTTAAAGCGTTATTTTGCATTCATTAGAAGATTGCATTTTGATTAATGATACGATCCAAGGATATTTTCAACACAGTAACATCTGAATTGAAAATTAAATAAGATATGGTTTATTTATGAGTGCTCATATTTCGCCAGTATACGATCATTTTGTTCTTAATGTGATTATCACACTGTTCTATGATAGTGTAAACTGTATCATGTTTCAAAGGGCTAAAACTTGTTTTCTTTCGTAATAATACATTATTGAAAGCATATCTGAAGTTTGCGTCCATTTACCGGGAACGTCGTTCGTGAAGACTGAATACATTACTGACTGTGATACTTTGACCATATTTCCATTCAGCATGTGACACTTTTTCCATATTTCCATTCAGCATGTGACACTTTCACCATATTTCCATTCAGCATGTGATACTTTCACCATATTTCCATTCAGCATGTGACACTTTCACCATATTTCCATTCAGCATGTGACACTTTCACCATATTTCCATTCAGCATGTGACACTTTTTCCATATTTCCATTCAGCATGTGACACTTTGGCCATATTTCCATTCAGCATGTGACACTTTGGCCATATTTCCATTCAGCATGTGACACTTTCACCATATTTCCATTCAGCATGTGACACTTTTTCCATATTTCCATTCAGCATGTGACACTTTGACCATATTTCCATTCAGCATGTGACACTTTCACCATATTTCCATTCAGCATGTGACACTTTCACCATATTTCCATTCAGCATGTGACACTTTTTCCATATTTCCATTCAGCATGTGACACTTTGGCCATATTTCGTTTCAGCATGTGACACTTTCACCATATTTCCATTCAGCATGTGACACTTTGACTATATTTCCATTCAGCATGTGACACTTTGACCATATTTCCATTCAGCATGTGACACTTTTCCATATTTCCATTCAGCATGTGACACTTTTTCCATATTTCCATTCAGCATGTGACACTTTGGCCATATTTCCATGCATGTGACACTTTGGCCATATTTCCATTCAGCATGTGACACTTTGAATATATTTCCATTCAGCATGTGACACTTTCACCATATTTCCATTCAGCATGTGACACTTTGACTATATTTCCATTCAGCATGTGACACTTTGACCATATTTCCATTCAGCATGTGACACGTTGACCATATTTCCATTCAGCATTTCCATGCAGTCCCTGTTGATTCTTCTGCTCGTTGCCGTGTCGGTCAGAGTCACGTGGGCCGCACAGTGCGCTTGCGCCACGACTGGAGTACACGTGCGTACTGGCGCCGGAACCACTCACACCATTTTGACGACTCTGGCCCAAGGTCACTGTCTGCCATTCAAAAACCACCGACAGACCGTGAACGGGGAGTCCTGGGTGAATGTGGACTACCATGGTCAGGTTAGTCAGCATTATCACCATCAACAGATGGGTAGAACCAGAAGCAAATACATTAGCAGCAAACACATCATCTTCATCAACATTTTTGTTTTGTCAACAATAACATAATGTTTTGATCAGCAGATCAAAATAAACAGCATTATCATCGCCAGTAGCAGAAACCGCAGTTTAACAGCCACAACAGCCCCACCTTAAGAATTATTATTATCGCCATGTTTATCGTGTTTTTTGTATGAAGTTACTTTAAAGTTTTTTTAACATTATTATTCTTTCAGTTAAAAGTAATAAAGTTTTTATGATTGAGAAAGAATGTCTTAAAATAGCAATAAAGGCGTTGTTAAAAGGTAAAAAATTAGAGAAGAAATGTCCGCGCATGTAAAAATAATTTAAATTCACAACATATGAACTTTTAACATCCTAAAAAGCACTAATTATCTTCATTTGTTAAAACGTTTTCTATGTGCTGATTGATAAAAACGCCAAGCTTGTTATAAAACATGGGAGTTGGGGAAGGGCGGGGTCAACAGCAATGAACTTAGAAGTTTAGAAGTTAATTTAGTGAAAAAATGTTGAAGCGCTGTAGTCACGACTTGCCACAGGAAATGTGACGTTAACTTCCCATCTCTTCTTTTGTCGCCCACACCTTTTGTTCATTTGCGCCTGTTCCCTGAGTCCATACGATATATGCCTCATTATTTTTCAAGTGCAGAGAGAAGTTCTACGTTAGGTCCAAAATCAATGACCGAAGCTGAGAGCGTACGTCTGGTTATTGGCAACTGTAAGAGATGTTCAAGGATACTTCCGTAGTACTGTAGAATAGCGTCATTATAGTTTGGGTTTTGTGTCATCTTGTTCTGCAACATATCTCACAAGAATCTTGAGATAACCAGACAGTGCATCAGTCACATATGTGTATGGATGTTCCTGTCCTTCCAAGCCGGCTTCAAGGAGCCATTACTGATTGTGCAGTTTTAGGTTCAGGTTAAAACATTTATCTGAAACAAAAGACCCTACGTACTTGAACGTTATTACAGTCTCAATTCTTTGTCCATTAATCACAATAGTATCTTCAGGGTAATCTGTGTTGATCATCATGAGTTTTGTCTTCTCAGCATTTTTCTCCATCTCAAATTTTGCAGATTTATTTTGTTGTTTTGTGGGGCATTGTACTAACTCTTATAGTTCCTTTAGAGAGCCCTTTAGATAAAATACAACGTTGTCTAAAGGCTGTTCGGTGGTCCGTACCCAAGTCCTCCGTCTATTCTAATTTTACAGTTTTAGATCACGCCCACCTTAAATGCGCAGACAGTATCACAAACAAGGCGCATAAGTTCTTTTATAAAAAAATAGGCCAACGGTCTACTGTCCACCATAGTTCCAACTGAGATGCTCAGCACAGTAAACCTTGTCAAACAACTGATGTATGACTAAGATCAGACTCTCGTTTTAAGATGAAAAATATCATGCGTGTACTGACCGCTGTTTTACCATTTTCATAAAGCTCTTTTGATAACTCTTACCTGAGAAGATCCGTTTCATGATTTCCTTCGACATTCTAGTTTCGTGGAGCTTTTCTAGTTTCATTTATGATGATCTTCTTAATCGAAAATGATGCGGACAGTATTGTTGACATTAGAATAACTTCTCGTTTTTCCTTATTTCATCACTTAATTACTTACTAATCTAAGTATGCCTAATTACAAAATGATGCTTTCTGTGCATTTGAGAAAACCCCGATCGGTCCAAGGCGGTAACAGTTCGGTTTTGTCTTATTGTATGTAAGGTATCATCTCGGTGTTATTGTCATTTTTCTTGCGTGTGTATAACTTTGTCCCGTGCAATTGAAAATCTTTGTTCGCATTGTTCACTTTCTGTGAGGATACTGCTCAAATATATGGTACTAGATCTTGTTTTTTTATCACCATAAAGGCAGCAATGTTAGCTTCAGATAAATACAATTACATGACCACTGAACGACGGGATGATTGCATTAACACAAACAATCTCGTTTCCAGGATGCTTGGATACACGAGGGCTTTGTGACCATCTCAACGTGTGCTAGCACCGGTGGCACAGGCACCAACAGCCATCTGCAACTTCGGGGCTGCCCCCACATCATACCAAGAGCTGAGTGGGGAGCTCGAGCCCCGACAAGCCCCCACCAGCATCTCCCAGCTACGCCAAAATACATGTTTATCCACCATGGAGCCAGTGCGCCCTGCCACACCAAGGCTGCATGTATCCAGAAGGTCAAAGAATACCAGAACTACCACATGGATGGCCACGGTAAGTTGCAGGTCCCGTCATCATGTAAATATAAAACAATAAACGTTGCTAACAGTTGCTTGTGTATTTTTGCAGTCAATAACGTTGGAGAGCTCCGAAAAACAAAGTATCAGTCAGCACCCCATTCGATCAGTCCTTTAGTTCAGTTAAGACTTTTTATTTCGTTATGTATGTAACTGTTGGTTCTTTTTCTACTTGTGTAATGTCTCGTCTTAAGTTATTATCTCTTGTACAATAACTTACCTGTGTGCCTTTGATTAGTGGTAGTTTAACTGGTATTATATTAAGTAGATTTCATAGGTAATTTTATTAATTGTCTTTTTGTTTTGACGGTATGTTACATGAACATTTGCTTTTTTAGTTGTTGATCCTGCTTTACAAGTGCTTGTGTTTACTCTTCTTTAGTGGTGTTACATGACCCTTTATTTCAGGCTGGTCGGATATCGGCTACAGTTTCGTTGTGGGAGAGGATGGCAACGTGTATGAGGCGAGAGGCTGGGACGCTGTCGGGGCTCATACTCTTAACTACAACAGTGTCGGGCTGGGTAGGTCTACCTCCGATAGATTTGGTTTCAGATAGGGGTTAAAGACACGCTGATGTAATAAGCAAAACGATTTAATTGAATACACCTGCCGGTAAACCGACCTACACTTTTAGCGTCGGTTTCGATGACTTGTTATAGTGGATTCGATGGAGGATTTGGGATTTCAACATATGAGCGAAATAAGCGAGAATAATATTTACTAATACTTTAACGGATTACCTAATATGTCACATAGGCCATATTAGCAATGTGTTACCCGGGTGTTACCTACTAGTATGTGCCCACAACAGAGTACATAATGTCATTTACAGAGCCAATAGAAAATAGCACAAAACTGTGTTGTTCTTCTCAAGAATCGCTGCTTAATTCAATTTAATCCGCATTCATGTAACCTAGGAAGAAAAATGTGCAGCCAGTCCGGGATTCGAACCCGGGACACTTCGCTAACAGGGCGAATGCTCTTCCGACTGAGCTAACCGGACTGCTTACACATTCTCCCCCTATTACCCGGCTACATTCATATCTCGAGTGTTATATTGTGTCTTTTTGAAACAGACATATTGCTGCCTTCACTGTATATAGCATGGCGTGAACACCTGACATGTTACCACACCCCGTCACATTATCCTGACAGTGTGCCAACCAGTCGTTGAACTACCCATATATATCTTTAAGCGTTAGCAAGGGAGCTATACGACTACCATTTTAACAACTTTGGTATGTCGCGGCCCGGGTTCGAACCGGGTCCTCCCGTACCTGGAGCCGACGCTCTACCGATCGCGCTACTAGGTCCGGTTGATTACAGTTAAGTACAATATGATGTACAATTATAAAACATCAAGTCAAGAGGTCTTTCTTTACCGAAATCTTTTGGACTTTTGGACTACAACATGCTTGCAAAAACTGGTGTTTTTTTCCATTGTGTTTGAGTCATACAGTATATTGCGTGCAGAATAATATTTAAATAAAACGGCAGTTACTTTTTGAAACATTGTCATTTTGGGAGTATATTATAAATGGACAATTTAAGTATTTGTTGACATCATTCATTTCAAAATGTAATTTAGCTCCATTTTAATTGATCACTTGAAAACAACGAATAAACTTCTGAATAAATTGTCAATCTTTCGGGTCTAGAACCTAGGTCCAATGTCCAACCCAACAGTCCCAAGCAATTCATAATGCTTTCTTTATTTCTAAAATCGCTGATTTCCCATTTAGTTAAATAAACTGATATTTAACAGTATTTACTTTGTCGATATACCTAACATAACAGATGAGTAAGCGTGATTCGCAAATAAAATGACGGATGGTACATTTAAACCCTCTTTTTCTTATACTCGGTATAATATATTATATCCCATATGCGCAATTCTAATAAAACGCATATATTAATCTTGCAGCCATCTGTATGATTGGGAACTTCATGGACCATCCCCCTAATGACCAGGCACTGAATGTCGTAAAACAACTGATCCAGTGCGCTTACGACAACCATAAAATAACCTCCAACTATGTCCTGAGGGGGCACCGAGATGTGGGAAGCACTGCCTGTCCCGGGGACAAATATTATGAGCTGATTAAACATTGGCCACATTATTGAACGAGTACATACGGATAATATTGTATTAAAGCGCAAACAACCTAGCATATCATTTGTTTTGCCTTCTCCATAACAGTTTAGAATAGTCGATTGCTTAAAATTAATACTACAAAACGTATATTTGTCACAAATTTAGGAGTTGTACATTTAGTAGCCACGAACAAAAAGAAAAAGAGATAAGAATTCAATAGAAGGAAGTTTACAAATTATTGGTCTTCGTCTGATTCGCACATGGGACACCTTATCATGATGAATTAGTAGTTTCGCGACAATTTTTGCGAGTACTCGATAAGTGACTTTAATACTTGAGTATCGGCGTTCGATCGAGTACTCGTTGACATCTGTAACAAATATACACATAAATAATCACAGACATCTGCATACACACATAATTATCAAAAAGCACAAAAACAATGCCACTTCATTCACTTCAGTGTCAGACAAGAAGAAAAAGTAGCCAGAATATCAGCAATGTTTGAACAGACCAGAATAATTGTAATACATGTACACAAGCAACATTTGGGCAGTTTCTTTTTTTTCACCATGGCCATATATGGAAACTGGCCCCTGTTTTTTGTTTGTTTTTTTTTGTTTCTAGAACGATTAAGTTCTTTGACCATACTTGATAGAGCCATCCAAGAAACGTGGATACCCAGTATCAAGGATCTGTTTCATATATATCTTTTAATTTTATATCGAAAATGGCTACGCAACTGGCCGCCATGTTGTTGTGCTGTTGTTTTTTTTTGTTTTCGGCGGATTAAAATTCTCAAACAATCTTGATACACCTAAGGAACATATACATATATCAAGGCTCTTGTTGGTTCTTATAAGATCTTCAGTTTTTCCTTTTGTTCCCCTTGCCTGCTCAAGTTTCTGAGGAAGTTTGGTTAAATCAACGCGAGCGCTTTTAGAGATGTTGTTTATAAAATGTTAACAAAAGCCTGACGCCGGACACTGGATGTCGAACAGTGGGCGATCATATGAGTTAATCCTTAACCTTAGCTCAGGTTAGCTTAAAAGTCTAAGCACAATTGTATTCCAACAGAACCTTGAAATGACAGTCAGAAACAACAATCAGAAATCTTGTTAGCTTTTCCTTACCACATGCACATATTTCTAAAAGGTTGATTTTAATGATGGCGACATATAACCTCTTCATGTGTAGGTCAACAGTGTAGGATAACACAGGGACACATTCATTAACCGGTCAGTAATTGGCTTCACTGTAATAATTTGTTTACCAAATTAGTAGACACAAGAGAGCCATGGTGGCCCATAATCGTTTTCCTGATGACACAGGCTTTTAGTAGGCTCATATCTGGCATTAAGTAATTTACTTTAGAAATCTTTGGTTAAGATTGGACCATTAGTGTGGCCACTTGGCTGATCATTTTCTAGAATTTTACCTAGTAATCTGCTGAATCCACATGACCCACTTCAAAACATATGTAAGATTTCATACTGGCGAACATTCTTGCCAAGTCTGGTGAAGATTGGGCCATCAATGTGACCTGTTAGTGTTTTCACGTTTTTCTGAATTTTGACCTAGTGACCTACTTTTTGACCCCACGTGACCCAACAATATTCTCATCCAAGATTTCATGAAGACAAACAATCTGACAAAGTTTGGGCTAGCCTCTAGCGTTTTCATACGATTTTCTAAGATTTGATCTAGTGACCTTTTTTGACCCTACGTGAACCAATAACGAACTCGTCCAAGATTTCATACAAACAAACATTTTGACCAAGTTTGATGAAGATTGGCCTGTAAAAAATGTGGCGTCTAGTGTGTTCACAAGCTTTTTGTAAGGTTTGGCCTAGTGACCTACCTTTTGACCCCACATGACCCAGTAATTAACTCATCCAAGATTTCATGAAGGCAAACATTGAGATCAAGTTTGGTGAAGATTGGGCCATAAATGGAGCATCTAGTGTGTTCACAAGCTTTTCCTAAGATTTTACCTTTTTGATCCCACGCGAACCATTAACGAACTCATCCAAGATTTCATGCAGACACATATTCTGACCAAGTTTGGTAAAGATTGGGCTGTAAATGTGGTCTCTAGAATATTGAAAAGCTTTTTATGATATGTAACATTTTCGACCCCAGGTGACCCAATAATGAACTCATCCAAGATTTTATGCAGACAAACATACTGACCAAGTTTGGTGAAGATTGGGCTATAAATGGTGCCTCTAGTGTGTTCACAAGCTTTTTCTAAAATTTGACCTAGTGACCTACTTTATGAACCCACGCGACCCAATACCTGGTGTTTTGTCTGACTCTTTTTCAATGTAAATCAGTGTAAAATATGCCTGATAATTTAACTCATTTATGTGTACAGCCTGGACACTTTATGATTAATTTATATTTTAGAAAAATGAATCACTATAAACATTTTAAAGCTATCCTATGTGAAAAATGTATCCATCTTCATGTAAAATGTATCATAAATACTTTATAAATATCTTTGGATGTACAAGTGTTAATTTGATGTTATTGACTTAGTACATTTGTTATGGTCATTTGTACTTTGCCACTTTGTACATTTATTTTTTTACTCATTTGTATGATTTAAATTACATAAATACTTTTTGATATTAATGTTTTTACCATTTTTTTGTTTCGACTTAAATAACTGACTGCATATTTACATTTTGGCCATTATCTATAGCTCAACTTATAGAACTGATTGATGTCATACATAATCATAATTGTTACAGTATATTTGTCCTTGTTTATATCACATCATCATTTACAACAAACTGGTCCATCAATAACAGCATTATTATCAACTGATTATAGCCAAATTAATAAATGGAACCCAAGAATTTAAAAGAAAAAAGACACTAATGAGATTTATAATGAATTCATTTAATACCCAGCACTTGTCTACACAAATCTACATAAGATAAATAACCCCAAACGATGCTTCCAAAAGGATGGTTGCACAAAATCCCAAAGCCCCTAATTGTATTTGACAAAAGATTAAAACTGTTATCAAAACGATTGCAAAATCATCCCTATGTATATCGAACAAGTACAGAAAAAATCTTCAATCTACAGAAATAGATTGTACAACTTTGTAAAAATTTAAATCATATTAAAATATATTGGTTGAGCAAACAAATGTTTGAAATTGTTGCAATGTCTATCCACATTTATTTCTAGAGAATAATTATTTAAGAATTTTCTCTTCTTATATCAAGTTAAAGTTTAAGCTCAAAATATCATTAAAAAATAAGTATTTCAATTATTTTATTTTGGTCCCCAAACATTTTATATGTATTTATATCGGAGAGACTGCTCTTCAAATGGATACAATTAAGATTTACACATCTTATCTCGATCCTGTATATCACTCTGTGAAATAAACATATAAAGTAATCATCAATAAGTTTATACTCTTATATGTGAAAGAGTTATTTTCCATGAACCTATAAGGAAATCAGCATATTAAGTGTCCTAGTCTTAATAATGTCTATGGGTGTATACTTATGAGTGTCCAAGTCCTAATAACGTCTATGGGCATATACTTATGATTCTATAACTCAACAAAAGCAAACTGATCACCAAAACAAACAAGGAAACAATGTGCAGTACCCTACAACTGTAAACACTGTACACCTAACAGAGTAATCATAGATCAGATGACCAAAAAGTAAGAAGAGCTGATATTATTCAGTTTTAAGAAAAGCTAATCAAATCTTTATTTACCAATTATAAATCTTTATCCTCATGTACAAATAGTGGATTACTTATTCTGTATGCAGTTAAATATTTGATATCTTCAAATTAATTACCTAATAATTGTTCTTATATTCAAAGAAAGTTAAGGTTTTAAAAAAATTCTTTATTTTTAAGTATTATAAGTTAAATAAAATCATAATCTTATATAAAAATAAATCTTATCTTATGATTTAATCATTATCATACATTAAGCATACAAACATGTTTCAGTAAACAGACACTTACCTAAATATAAAATACTAATTGCACAATATTTTACTGTAAACATTCTATACATTTCCTTAATTTAAGTTTTGGAAAAATTAAAGTTTTGGAAGACAGACAACTGAGGGCTTAAAATTGGAAGTGTAGGATTGCCTCCCTTGCACTCGGTAGAGTTAATTTACTGCACTAACCACACAGGATATGGAGTGCTTCGCCACAGAAAACACTACTGCCTAATTAAAGCACATGACCAGAGTTAGGACCATGCTTGTGTACTCTAACATAAACTATCTAACTTTATACAATTATTTACTTATAAGCTGGGAAATATGCTGTGATATTGACCAAAAAATTGTTATTGACTGAGGCCATCTGGGACGAGTATCCCACAATGCGTACAATTCTAAGGAAGTTTTGTGGATGCGCGCGCACAATATTTATGGAAATTTTCACATTCTATTAATAGACCGGTTAATATCAGCGAAAGCGGGTCAATATCTATATTTATTGACTCGTCTATTTTTGGGGGGTGACTAATCATGTTGTGTCTATTTATAGTTAATGTAATAAACAGTTATTAACTTTTTAATAAGTAAATTACAGTCCATTTAAATCTTACTATGGCCTAAATTATGCAATATCCATGTCAGAGGTAACATGCCTTTCAGATTAAAGTAACCTTTGCCACTATGAAAAAAAAAGGATGAAGGTTTTGATGAAGGAGTTTGAAAAAGATTAAAGTATTTTGATACAGATTTTGACAATATATTATCATTAGGGTTTTATGCTAAGCTTTATGCTGGGGAATGTTTAAATTTTTAAAATACAATATTTTGCTCTTATTTCATTTAAATTGTGTGGAACATTGTTACATCAACACGTATACTGATGCACACAAGCATAATCTATGGTCAAATTGTTTTTGAGGCCACAGTAGGACACTAAAATGTAATGGCTGTGAGGTGTGTGGCCTTTAAGCTGTACCTGGTTGATTCACGTGACTACTATGCCCCTGTCATCAGTTCTTCTCTCCCCACTATTTAAATCTTATTATGACAGTTATGTTTGTGCATGGTTGTCTCCCTTGCCTACTCAGCCCCGTTACAAGTCCTCTTATCACCACTTTTTATTATCTTATTTTGGCTTTTATGCTGTGCACAGTTGTCTTCCTTGAGTCCTCAGCCCTGTTGACAAGTTCTTCTCTCCCCCTATTTAAATCTTAATATGGCCTTAATGTCATGCATGGATTGTCTCCCTTGACTACTCAGCCCTAGTCACAGGTCCTCTTCTCCCCACTATTTAAATCTTATGGCCTTTATGTTGTGCATGGTTGTCTCGTTTGATTACTCAGCCCGTCACCAGTCCTCCTCTCCCCACCCATCTCCGGCTTCTGTATCCTAAAACAAACACAATATACAAAAATTGTATCATTTAACTTGATGTGTTTTCATGAAGTAACACCCATTGGTTACTATCAATAACCCAGTAATCAGTGATCAAGTTGCAAAGGTGATTCATATTTAACAAAAACAAAAGATTTATTTTCTCTGCTTAATATAGAGTTTGGATGGAATAAAAACTGCTAATAAATAAATGTTCATGGTTTTAACAGATTTTTAAAAAGAAACTGATTATTCTTTGGACTTGAAGGGACAAAGTGGCCCATATCAGCAATCCTTTATTTATGAAAACATAACAACCCTAAAATCATCTTACCTCTGTATTTGCCATTGCAAAAGTCAAGGTTGATTTGGCTTCAATTTTTTCACCACTACCTCTTTGTTCTACATCATCATGGCTTTGTGGCTCTGGAAGTAATGCCGATGGCTTGACCTCAATCTTGGGGGCCATATCAGCAAAGAAGTCAAAAGGGTCCTGGGATTGTGGTATAACCTTAATATCGACAGATTTTATGTCAAAATGAGCACCAAGAGGTTCTGTTTTTGTCCTTGTAATAGGTTTTTGTATGGATTGAGTTTTTTCAGAACTAGGCACAGAATTAGAACCACGATGCACTGGCGAGTGCTGGAATTGGGTAGTGACTGAGTCTTTTGTTATCTTTTTATCACGATGACTGTTTAGGACAGCAGAATTTGGAGACTTGGATTTCTTTGAAGTTTTCAGTTGAAGCTTTTTGCCAGACCTTGTTGATGCTACTGACATTTCAGCCGATTTATTTTCAACATTTTCTGTCATTTTGGCTACACTTTTTTTACTGAAATCTTTAGTTTTGTTTTCAAAATCTTGGGTTTTTTGTTTTGTCACAGGTGCATCCAATGACTCCAATTCTCTCTCAATTTCATCACTTAAATCACTTTCATTATCCATCACTTGTGCGAGTGTGTTATCTTCTGTATAAATCCCATTTGTGTTTTCTCGTTTCTCATCTTCCCAATCTGACCAATCATCATTTTTTTGCGATGAGTTTATTTGAAAGCTGTCATCTGATTGAACAGTTTCAAGTATTAAGTGATCTGATTGGTTGATAGAATCTTGGACATTGGAATGTATATCACCTATATGCGGCTCAGAAGAAACATGAACAGCATCATCTTCTGTTGTTGATACTGAAAATACAATATGCAAAGATATTAATGGTGATATCTGGGAGTTTGCCTATATCAAATACATGTAACAATATCTTAACACTGTTTCGGCATAAACTTTTTATAAATTTATACTTTTGACTATGTAAAGACAATTCTGACAATACCTCAATTGTTAGTACAAATTGTGAAATAAATCACTTTAAATGTTCTATTCTAAATCTATGAATAAGCACAATGGCGATTTCACTCTATATATATATTATAATCTCAAAAGGTAAGTGGGCACATGGTTTTTTACTTTTTACCCTGGAGACCCTTGCCACCCTGGAGACCCCCCACCCTGGAGACCCTTGCCACCCTGGAGACCCTTGCCACCCTGGAGACCCCACCCACCCTGGAGACCCCCCCCCCACCCTGGAGACCCTTGCCACCCTGGAGACTCTTGCCACCCTGGAGACCCTCGTCACCCTGGAGACTTTTGCCACCCTGGAGACCCCTCCCACCCTGTAGACCCTTGCCACCCTGGAGACTCTTGCCACCCTGGAGACTCTTGCCACCCTAGAGACCCTTGCCACCCTGGAGACCCTTGCCACCCTGGAGACCCTCACCACCCTGGAGACCCTCACTACCCTGGAGACCCCCACCACCCTGGAGACCCTTGCCACCCTGGAGACCCCCCACCCTGGAGACCCTTGCCACCCTGGAGACCCTCCCACCCTGGAGACCCTTGCCACCCTGAAGACCCAGCCACCCTGGAGACCCCCGCCACCCTGGAGACCCCCACCACCCTGGAGACCCTTGCCACCCTGGAGACCCCCACCCTGGAGACCCTTGCCACCCTGGAGACCCCCACCCCCACCCTGGAGACCCTCGCAACCCTGGAGACCCTCGCTACACTGGAGACAAGTCCTCCTATCTAACATGCTGGTGATATAACTTTTGTCTTGTGTCTTTGAGAAAACATAACCCATGCCACGGCATACCAAAATAAACTGAAGCAAAATGCAATTCATTATATTTTTTATATTTTTACATTATATCATAACACTCTGTAACAGTGTCCCTTTCTCAGATTTACCGCTGTCATTTGCTCAGATTGCTTTAGACCCAGTGACTTAATACGATGTCATGTTAAATGTCAATTATGAATGTGAAAAAAGAAGTTTCAAGTAGGCTACACTTTAAGAATTAATAATATAGTATTGATGAAGATGAATAATTTTAATGCTGTTAAATTAAATGATGTCAGTTTATTATCTATTACGCTTTTAGAGTCTAAGTATATGCTTTTATGCAGTGTTATTGTTGACATTCCTGCTGGAGGAGTTTGTGTGAGTGTAACCAATGATAATTGTGTGTAAGAGATGGGTGTGAGTGTAACCAATGGTAACTGTGCGTAGGAGATGGGTGTGAGTGTAACCAATGATAATTGTGCATAGGAGATGGGTGTGAGTGTAACCAATGATAATTGTGCATAGGAGATGGGTGTGAGTGTAACCAATGATAATTGTGCATAGGAGATGGGTGTGAGTGTAACCAATGATAATTGTGCAAAGGAGATGGGTGTGAGTGTAACCAATGATAATTGTGCATAGGAGATGGGTGTGAGTGTAACCAATGATAATTGTGCATAGGAGATGGGTGTGAGTGTAACCAATGATAATTGTGCGTAGGAGATGGGTGTGAGTGTAACCATGGATAATTGTGCGTAGGAGATGGGTGTGAGTGTAACCAATGATAATTGTGCATAGGAGATGGGTGTGAGTGTAACCAATGATAATTGTGCATAGGAGATGGGTGTGAGTGTAACCAATGATAATTGTGCGTAGGAGATGGGTGTGAGTGTAACCAATGATAATTGTGCGTAGGAGATGGGTGTGAGTGTAACCAATGACAATTGTGCGTAGGAGATGGGTGTGAGTGTAACCAATGACAATTGTGCGTAGGAGATGGGTGTGAGTGTAACCAATGATAATTGTGCATAGGAGATGGGTGTGAGTGTAACCAATGATAATTGTGCGTAGGAGATGGGTGTGAGTGTAACCAATGATAATTGTGCGTAGGAGATGGGTGTGAGTGTAACCAATGATAATTGTGCATAGGAGATGGGTGTGAGTGTAACCAATGATAATTGTGCATAGGAGATGGGTGTGAGTGTAACCAATGATAATTGTGCATAGGAGATGGGTGTGAGTGAAACCAATGATAATTGTGCATAGGAGATGGGTGTGAGTGTAACCAATGATAATTGTGCATAGGAGATGGGTGTGAGTGTAACCAATGATAATTGTGCATATGAGATGGGTGTGAGTGTAACCAATGATAATTGCGCATAGGAGATGGGTGTGAGTGTAACCAATGATAATTGCGCATAGGAGATGCGTGTGAGTGTAACCAATGATAATTGTGCATAGGAGATGGGTGTGAGTGTAACCAATGATAATTGTGCATAGGAGATGGGTGTGAGTGTAACCAATGATAATTGTGAGTAGGAGATGTAAGCCGAGGTCAGCCTACTGCAGGAACAGGACAGATTATTAAATCCCTGACCAAAGAATCAGAGCAGAAATCACAGCAGTGATACATAGCAATCTACATGTAAAATTACACTTACATTTTTTGTTTTTTTCTCTCTCAAGTTTTCGCTCTTCTCTCTTTTTCTTCATTTCTTCTCGTTTCTTTTCTTTTTCCTTCCATTTTCTTTCCTTATCCTCTTCTGTCTTTTTTAGATGGTTTTCACTACAAACAGACAAAACTCATGAATGTGAGAGACAATGCAACAATATCCTTATCAAACAGTTCCAAATAAATGACAAGACTTGTTATTTAAAAAGATAAAAAAAACCCCATTAAATGTGCATAACTTAAATTAGGACATAGATCAAAGCAAAATACGTTTTTAATATTTTAATTAATAACATAACAAAATGAAGGTTTTAAAGAAGAAAACTGACAATTAAGGTAGAGGGTCATATAAGAAAAAAGTCTTCATTCAAAATTCATGCAAGGATTCACGGAAGAAGTCATTCAAGACAAAAGTTGACAAAAAAAAAAATTCTTTCAAAATCCATTCATGATTCACAGAAGAAGTCATCCAACACAAACAGATGGGCAATAAAAATAAATTTGTGATCACAAAAGCTCTATATAAGCTCTTTATTTTTTGTGTGTTTTTTTTCTTTAATACATCCCAGCAACCAGTTATGGTCATTATAGTGATATCCAGCTATTTTAGATGGGGAAGACCCCAGACAAATATCTGTGCAGAACAACCAGCGCACAGCAGGTCAGCTAGAAGATCTCCCAAATCAAATCCTTTACCCTGAATAGGACTCTAACCCATGCAGTGAGAGGCTAAGTAGGCAGAGGAGTTACAAGACGGCAACTCTACCAGTACACCACAGGCATCCTGCAGAGATCTGTGTACTCATGTAAGCTCTAAACAGCATCTATATCTAGACTACCTAAGTATAGCCAGATCCTTTAACTTGGTGTGTTCCATGACTGAGTGTACGTTGGCATTGCGACATTGGTTGTTTACACTGTCTGTCACCTTAATATGGCAGTTAGCACCAGATGGAAGCTCTCCAGGCTTCTGAAATTAAGAGAATTGCTGCATTCAACAATTACATCTTAACTGCTTCAATCTTAACTTGCAATGATGTTTGAATTGGACTGACATAAAATTGAAGAATATTTATGGACTTTATTCCTATGAGATTCAATGCAAAGTTCTGCCATTCAAAATAAAAAAAGTTTACCGATGGACAATATGTCTCTCAAATGTCCAAATTGGTGATCCAAACAACAATGTGAACATTGGGGTCATGTTTAATAAATGGCATTTAAAGTTTTATAATATCTTGTTAGTGGTATGCAACATCACCACCTCTGATAAGAGAGGTTTTGCTGCATGCTCCTATGTTGATATCAAGATAATAAACAAGTGTCTCATTTCTTACCTTAGGCATGCCCTCCTTGAAGTACGTTTTACTACGCCCCCCTATGACGACATCCCTCCCCAGTATGTGCACCATCTCAGCCAGGGCATGAAGACTCAGGGCAGCTATTGTGTTACTGGTGTCCCGCAAACCCAGCAGTACCTGTATGACATCAATTATAATTGCTATGTAACTATTGTGAGAGAGACACAAGCAAATGTTGGCTAAGACTTACCAGCCTAATAGGAGCATATGCTCAGGTAAGCTAAAAACACTAATAATTATAAAACATTAAAAAAAGGAAGATTCTCAGAAAGGTACTTGAGATTTAATTATTTAGTTATACAAATCCTCATTCTACCAACAATCCTTTCATACCTACATAGAACACAGTACCAATGAATTGTCATGACCAATTATTTATGTTCCCAAAGATCAGTGCACTCAAACTAACCTAGTTTCATATAAATTTGTAGATCTCTCACGTACCTGAGGAAATATTTCATTCTCCAGTGTGTCCTTGCTGATCAAGGCCACATAGTCAGGGAAGTATGTAAGTAGGAGGACACGGATATGAAGATCATGGACGTTAAACATCTTGACCAGTTTGGGTACCACATAATGTTGATAAGTCTGCCTGTTGAGAAGTGGTTTCACGGGACCCCTATCTACACTGTCATTCTTCTCTAGTTCATCTGTGAACAACAGTGAACCACAATACATGAACCTTTCATAGGTATTGTTCTTATTATAATTCTATGATTTATTTTGATTTCTTTGTTACAAGGCACTCACACAAGTATGGTCATATTGGTGATGTCCACTTATCTATTGGTGGAGGAAGATCTCAGACTTATGTCTGGGTAGATCCAGTGGCACATCCAAGTTAGCTGGAAAACCTCCTTACTTAAAAGTTCTTACCCGAACTAGCACTTGAACCCACACATTGAGGTGCTGGGGTGTAACAAATCTGTCTAACCTCCCAGCCACTGGAACCCACACAGTGAGGTGCTAAGGTGTAACAAATCTGTCTAACCTCTCAGCCACTGGAACCCACACAGTGAGGTACTGAGCTGTAACAAATCTGTCTAACCTCTCAGCCACTGGAGCCCACACAGTGAGATGCTGAGGTGTAACAAATCTGTCTTACCTCCCAGCCACTGGAACACACACAGTGAGGTGCTGAGCTGTAACAAATCTGTCTAACCTCTCAGCCACTTGAACCCACACAGTGAGGTGCTGAGATGTAACAAATCTGACTAACCTCCCAGCCACTGAAACCCACACAGTGAGGTGCTGAGGTATAACAAATCTGTCTAATCTTTCAGCCACTTGAACCCACACAGTGAGTTGCTGAGGTATAACAAATCTGTCTAACCTCTCAGCCACTTGAACCCACACAGTGAGGTGCTAAGGTGTAACAAATCTGTCTAACCTCTCAGCCACAGGAACCCACACAGTGAGGTGCTGATGTGTAACAAATCTGTCTAACCTCTCAGCCACTGGAACCCACACAGTGAGGTGCTGAGGTATAACAAATCTGTCTAACCTCTCAGCCACTTGAACCCACACAGTGAGGTGCTGCGGTATAACAAATCTGTCTAACCTCTCAGCCACTTGAACCCACACAGTGAGGTGCTGAGGTGAAACAATTATGTCTAACCTCTCAGCCACTTGAACCCACATAAACCTTTCACAGATACTGTTTATAATTGTATGGGTAATATAACTGCAAGTCCCAACATTACAGACTTTTAAGCACACAGTGAATCACCATATAGGTTCAGTCCTAGCCTGGGTAAAAAACATTCATGCTAAGATGTTAGCATTTTCTGGTGACCATTGCTATTTGCTGAATTGGAAAAAAAAGTAGTTACATTTTGAGACAGAACCAGTTTAGATAAACTGCCATGTTATTTTGTGTAAGGTAACTGTCCCTTCCCAAAATACACAATTATACCTTTAATGCTAGGACATAGGCAACAGGTGATAGGTCAAATCACAGTTGCTTAACAAAATGTAACCGATGTGAGGAGTGTGGCGACAGAGGTGGTCACTGGCTATATCACAAGTACCATGTTTCAATGGATGTTTTATTTCTATGTGCTCTAGAGGATGGTTTATTCATAAATTTGCTGTGTTATATTCACATTAAACATACTGGGAATACTAGTGAAAACATTTGATGATTCTGCTATGGCAGTTGAACTGTCAGACTCTATCTTTAGTTTCACATTCTATCATGGAAATACCTACAACCATTTATGTCGTGCTAGCTGTACTACTGTACCTGGACAGGGTGTGAGCAGACTGGGTATCACATTATCTACAGCATGGGCATCCAGCATCACAAACCTAGACAACAGACAGGGTACCAGTCGCTTCCCTATCAGATCTCCAGGCAGCTTGAGTAACTTGGGTAACAAATCTCTGTAATATTTTTTTAAAATAGCTGAAAAAACAGCAAACTGATCAATAAAGGCTGAACAAGATCTTAATGTCCCAATGATATGAATATTTGAACAAAACTACAAGTTTTGATATGTTTTTTGGGGCAAGTAAACTAGAATTTTAAACAAGATGATCTGGATATGCACTTTTTGCTGTATCTATGTAAGTAACTCGTCCCCTATTTATGCTTTGATACTGTCTATTTATATGTCTATTATATCTATTTATGTTGTTTATGTCAATGTATATTATGTCCATTTATGCATATTATGTCTATTTATATATATTTATGTATATTTATGTCTATTTGTGCATATTGTGTCTATCTATATATATTTATGTCTATTTATGTCTATTTATGAATATTATGTCTATTTATATATTTATGTATATTTATGTCTATTTATGCATATTATGTCTATTTATATATATTAATATATATTTATGTCTATTTATGTAGAAAAACATCTCTCAGCAACAGGTATTTTTCATGTTGACTAAACCTGATGATAAAGATTATCTAATCCATAGATTAAGTGCTCACAAACAATATCACAGCCACAGGCCCATTTGTGTAAGAAAGGTCAACTGTGTGCCCCTGTGTTTACACTTGAACTGATAAACCAACTTTAGTAAAACATACTTGACCAACAGTTTAGTCCATAGTTTAAAATACTTATTAGCGGCAATGTTGAAGAAATACAGAAAATACTTACTTAAAGAATACTTCCCTTTCTTCATCTGTCTTCAGTATAATATTCTTTAGGAATGTTGCAATTTGCAAAAACTCTGTCCTACAAAACAACAAGATATTACTGCAGTTATGATAACAAAAACATTCATCTGGAATAAACAACACTTGTTAGTTCCTTGTACTATAAATGTATAAATAACAGGGCTCCGATACGAGGAGTAAATCTCATTTTGTGTCGCCATACATCCCATAATTCTCTACCTAGCCCCATATTGTGGGAGCTCATTGAAATCGTCTGATCAAGACAATTCGAATGAATACTAGGTATAAAAAGTTTGGATAAGAAATTAAGCAGGCGCTGTTCTCCACATATCTGGGTCGCACAAATAAACCTTCATGACAATTTTCTTTCATGTTTATACAGAATAAATGTAAATATTCATTACACACAACTTCATCCAAACATGAAAATTGTAACAAAATTAATTGATAGATGGGGATAAATGTTACACAGTAGTGGTGAGCATTATGTTTTAAAATTTGAAAACAGAAAAAGGCCCATATCAATTTTACCAGATTAGGATTTGTTCTGCAAGTTTTATAGTCATTTTAGCCACATAAGGTCATATTTCTTGTCAACATATACTTTGTATACGTTTATTAAATTTTTACAGAAAATATCCTTAATGTGAGGCAAAAGAACATGTTTTAATAAGCTTACCACAAACCAACAATATCTTCAATAAACTCTACTGCTTTAATATAATAATACAAGAATTTTTTTCAAAAGTCAAAGAGAAATAAGTTATTTACATATCTTAAGATAACGGCCACTTACCAACATATCTAAATATAACCACCACATGCTTACATATCTTATTATGACGGCCACTTACTGAAAACCTTAAAAAAAGTTGTAACTAACTTACGTGAAAAGCCTATCACTCAGTAGAGATTTGACATTTGGCCTCTGCTTAGGGTTGCTATGGAGACACTCATCTTGTATCCGAAGTTCAAACGTTTTGGTGAGATCACCTGGAATGGAAGACAAAATAAATGCTCAAAAATTGTTATCAGAAAATTTAATACAAACTAATTTGACATGAAGGATACATGGATGTCAGATAGTACACAGTTGCATATTTGACTGTCTAACAAGTTTATGGCAGTTTACCAGTCTTCAAGAAAACCAGTGGATCTTGTGACAAATCCACCAGAAAATGTCAGAAATGGATCCAGTAATTTTTGTCTGTTTCGGTAAATTATTCTTACTTGATGGCTCAAAGGTCAAATGTTGCTCTTTTATGATTGTTTATGAAGACTGGTGTACTGTTAAACAAAATATTTATTGACTAACCAGCCTGTCATGAAGGAAAGAAAATAAGGAATAAGCTTTGACAAGTTGATATTTATTTAACTTTGTATAAATATTAAACAAAATGCATAATGACTATTTAAAACATTATAAAACCAAAATAGTTTTTGAAATAATTATACATACTTATAATAAACACAAAATACCCCCAACAATGGTATAATTATTTATCAAACCTACCCAGATCTTCCAGCTTGTCAATGAATGATTCAACCATCACTGCCAGCGCATACACATCTCTCGCATGTCCTACATCTGGGGTCAAGGTCAATTTACCCTCCTGAAAATAGGTCAAGGTCATATGTTTAGATTGCGATAGCTGTGGTTATAAACATGCTATAAAATATGTTCATACAGGAAAATAATTGATATCCACAGACAGCAATTATACAAAAACAAGAGGGCCATGATAGACCCATATCGCTCACTTGAGACATTTAGGCCCGGTGCCTATGCTTTTTGACAGATCAGATTTCCTAGAACAATCTTGATACATGGCCACCAAAGAAATATATCCACCAAATATCAAAGCAGATTGTGGTTTCTGGCAAGAAGATATTCAAAGTTTTCCTATAAAGCCAAAAAGGGAAAAAAGGCAATGTCCTTTTGGCGGCCATGTTATTTGAAAGGATCAAAATGTTTTGAACCATCTTGATACAAGACTACCCAAAGAAATATGGATACCAACTATCAAGGCTCTAGCTCCTGTAGTTTTTGACAGGAAGATTTTCAAAGTTTTCCTATATAGCCATACAGGGAAATTGCTACACCCCTGGTGGCTATGCTTTTTGAAGGATCAAAGTTTTTTTAACCTTTCTGATGCAAAGCCACTAAAGAACATGTCCCAAATATCACAAATATCAAGGCTCTTGCACTAGCAGTTTATGACAAGAAGATTTTCTGAGTTTTCATACATAGCCACATATAGAATATGACCACGCCAATGGCAGCCACGGTTTTTTTTTGACAGATTAAAATTCTTTGAACAATCTTGATACAGGGCCACCCAAGGAACAATTATACCAAATTTCAAGGCCCTAGCTCTTGTAGTTTCTGTCAAGATTTTCTAAGTTTTTCTATCTTGCCAAATATTGAAAATGACTACGCCCCTGTCATTCATGTTTTTTTGATGGATCTGAATTCTTTAAACAATCTTGATACAGGGCCACCCAAAGCACATGTATACCAAATATGAAGGCTCTAGCTCTTGTAGTTTCTTACAAGAAGTTTTCCTAAATAGCCATATTTTAAAAAATGGCCACACCCCTGGCAGCCATGTTTGTTGGTGGATCAAAATTATTTTAACAACTTTTCGATCCCCCTGCCTGCTTAAACTTATGAAACAGTTTGGCTGAATGTGGCACAGCGGTTACAGAGGAAAATGTTGACAGCCCTGTGTTACCGGATGCCGGGCGATCACAATAGCTCACACTCAGCATAAGCTCATGTAAGCTAGAAAGTTTATGGCACATTTATAAATTTTTATTATTATTTTTTTTAATATAAGCATTTATTAAAATTAATTATAAACAAATAAATTATTATCATCTACATGCATTAATATATGTGATATATTCTTTAATTTTTGAAGAACTGAAAGTCACAGTTTAACAAGCTAACAGCATGTCATCCCCTATATGTAAGTAATTACATCTGCAGGACAGACAGCCAAGCAAGAACAAGAGAAGATGATGACAGGGAACCTCTCAGTATCTTAACACTCCACTACCAGAAAGCATAGAAAGATTTCCAATTAGAGAAAAATTGTAAAGTTTTGTTTCTACCAATGCAAATAATGATTATTACATAACTTATAAAAAGACTTGCTCTGACTGGCCAAACATTTGTACATTCCAGTCAATAGCATTTAATAATCACTGATGATTTCTAAGCCATATTTGTATATACATAAACACAGGGATTTGGGATTTGCCGGCATTTTTATTATTACTATGCAGCGACACAGGAAATACCAAACCAAGTTGTGACTGTAAAAAAAATCGAGGATAAATAAGATTTCCTCCTCCACTGACCTGTTCCTCAGGAGTAATGGCTGCCTCATTTCTTGATGCCCGTGTAGTCTCTAGAAACTCTGTGGTGATGGCAGAGAAATGTTTGGCATACTCTAGACCAGCCAATCTCCAGCTTCCATCTCCTGACACATACACTGACCCAATATGTACGTTGTTGTGACACATGCACGCCTGCAGGAGATAACATAGTGTAATTTAAACAAGAAAACCATGATGGCCCTTATATCGCTCACCTGAGTATCCAGGCTTTTAGTAAGCTCATAACTGGCATCAACTAATTAAGAGATATTTACTTTAGAAATATTTGGTGTATATTGGACTATCAGTGAGGCTTTTGGAGTGATCACAATATTTTCTACGGATTTGACCTAGTGTTCTACTTTTGACTGCACATGACAATGTTCCGAACTTATCCAAGATTTCTTGCAGACAAACATTCTAACCAAAGTAGGTGAAGATTAGGTCATAAATGTTGCTTCTAAGTTATTCAAGGTTTTCCTAAGTTTTGACCTAGAGAAATACCTATAGCAAACATTCTGGCCAAGTTTGGTGAAGACTGGATAAAGCCTGTAGCGTGTTCACAAAATCGTTGATGCCGCAAGACTATGTGTGATGGATGAAGGGATATCAGAAAAGCTCACCTTGAGCCAGATATAATGATCCTCTGATCATTGTCTCAATTGCTGTAAAGAATAAAAGTTTGTCTCTCTAACCCTCATCATCACCATCACTATCAGCATCACCATCATTTCTATCATCCCAATCATTTTTATCATCCCCATCATTTTTATCATCCCCATCATTATTATCAGTCATTATTATCATTATCATCCCCATAATAATTATCACTGTCATTATTATCATCATTATCATCCCCATAATAATTATCACTGTCATTATTATCATCATTATCATCCCCATAATAATTATCACTGTCATTATTATCATTATAATCCCCATAAAAATGATCACTGTCATTATCATCCCCATAATAATTATCACTGTCATTATTATCATCATTATCATCCCTATAATAAGTATCACTGTCATTATCATAATTATCATCCCCATAATAATAATCAGTCATTATCATCATTATCATCCCCATAATAATTATCACTGTCATTATTATCATTATAATCCCCATAAAAATGATCACTGTCATTATCATCCCCATAATAATTATCACTGTCATTATTATCATCATCATCCCTATAATAAGTATCACTGTCTTTATCATAATTATCATCCCCATAATAAAAATCAGTCATTATCAACATTATCATCACCATAAAAATTATCACCATCATTATAAGCATTACCATTAGTATCATTACCATTATAATCATTACCATTATTATCATTACCATTATTGACATTATCATTATAATCATAACCATTATTGACATTACCATTATAATCATTACCATCATTATAATTACCATCATTGTTATCATCACCTTCATTATTATCATCCTTTTCATAATTATCAATAACAACACCATCATTATTATCACCATCATAATTATCAGTATATCATTACCATCAATATTATCAACACCATCATAATTATCCCCATCATTATCATCACTTTTATTTGTTATGCATGGCATTGCCAGTAAGGGTAATTTTAAGTCCGGTATAAGAGAGGTACATACAGAACCACACATGGGAGTTAAGTCAGAATTAAGTAGCATATTATTCTATATTAAAACTTTTAAAATGCTTGTGTGTACCCTTCAAACAGTCTGCAGTCAGACCACTGTGTGCCAGCAACACAGCATTGGGATGTGAATTACAATTTATTTAATTGTTGAGGAAGTGACTGCAGCATGTACATACCACTGTTGCAAGAGAAAAAAATGGGTAATGTGTGTTTGAGTATTATAATAAAACAAAGAAAATTTAAAATAAAAATTAAGAATATTTTTTACAAAAATTATACAAAAATACCTACCAACAAAATGATAACTAAAAGAGTTCTATCATTTCAAAAATAAGGTATCAATCATACCAAGATTTTGTTAGAATACCTGATCATGCAGGAATGCCAGGCCTTCCAGCACATTTTGAAGACCAGCACAGATCTCAATGGCTGAGAGGGTTGGCAGCATGATTTCAAGGGGGACAACTCTTTCTGTCATCAATCGTGGGCCATCCACACTCTCGTCATTGAACATGTAGTGCAGAATACATGGATGGCGAATTGTACGCAGTTGCTGCAAAAAGGAGGGAAGTTTTCAGATAGACTGTCAGAGCCGTAGATAAGACAGATACAACTCCAGCTAAATCCTTAATTTCTCATCCAAACCCTTCACACCTGATTTATTAGAACCATCTTGATATGACAAATTCTAATGAATACAAGCAATTAGGTTTATTTATGATCTATGTTACATAAGGCAACACACCACCAACTCTTCTCATCTAAAGCTCTGGATTTTTATACTGATAAAACATTCTGTGGGTTCCTAGGGGACGGGGTGACTGCAAAATGTGTAATCTTCACCAGATTGTGGAAGAGGGCAAAATAAATGTCAAAACATAAAACTTTCTGTAAAAAGTCAGCTTGAAAAAAGAATTTCATATTTAAAAGGGATGCAGGCACATAATAAGAAATACAATTGATGGCAATTTAACTTGGTTTTAATACACAGGAAAATAGCAGACGTAATTTTTCAACTTTGGCTAGCTATCTGATGTAGCATATTCACGTCTTGTACAGTGTATATCCCAGTGATGTCGCAGTATACAGGTATATTGTGATACTGAGTAAAGTCAAAACAGTGCCACAATTCACACTGAACATACAGGAATAGGCATTTGTTGTTCATTCTGCTCATAATAGTTGAGTGAAAAGCTTCTTATAGTAGTTTGATCAAATATGGCAATATATTGTGGTATGTATCGCAATACGCTCTATATGTAGCACAATATATAGTGGTATGCTTCAAGCGTATCATGACAGGCCTAGTAATTACAGGTTGGCTATTAAACAAAACAAAAATTAAAGTATGCTTTTCAGTGATTTTTTTTTGCATAAAATATAAGCCGAATATCAGCATTTTCCCCACAAGAAATAGACATTTTTTTCCTAAAAAAAATATATCAATCCCCAAATATCGTATTTTTTCACTTATAGGAGTTTCCTCAAAATTTCATGTTCAAAGTGTGGGGTTTGTCTTATAGGCGGGGTCTAGTGACCTGGCAAAAAAGTGTTTCATTGTTTTGGGGCGAAAACATACTGCATAAACTTTTAAGCTGTTATGCAATGATCCGATGTGCAGTCATTATCGACAGCCAATAATTTACCTTAATTGGCCTTTGAAGTCTGTCAGCCAATGATTGACTGTCTCACATACATTTCCCTTTGTTCTGCATAAAACATGGCTCATTATAAAATAGTAAACACTGAAAGTTACTTAAACTTCAGTCTGCAAAATATACCAAGCTGTAATTTACTTGGGGTTTCTGTGTAGACTTGCCTCATTACACAGGTCAAGTTGACTGACTCTGAGATAAGCTGTTGTCAATGTGATAGCGATCAGATTACTTTGACAGTGAGGGTGTGAACGATGTGTTTTATAAGCGGCCAATTATATTTCTGGTTATTTATTTAATAAGGACTACACTGAATCATAACATTACAGCCAAAGCCGTCTTGACTTGCACTGGCCACTTTGCGAGGCATTAACAAGTGTCATTAAAATGTCTAACTATGTCAAGATGTTGCCTTCAAATATGTGGCAAGTGGTACACACTGTCATTGTGGCACACATATGGCAGTGAAGCTATGTTGATCATATGTAGACTTTTCTTCATAAGATGAGCTCCTACATAGTCTAACATAGGTGTCATGTAATTAACTTTTGTTATTTGTTATGGTTACAGCTGAGGAATTAAGTCTAAAACGTTAGGCACCTTGAGCATAATCTAAAGCTTCCATCTGCGCTGCCAGAGCGGAAACACCATGTTTAATAAAAATAATAACATGACATTTCCAACAACATTACATACCTTAATTAATGTCCGAAGTTGATCAGCCTGTTTTTTTTCGTTCTTTCGTAATGAAAACAAGCTGATTTCAGATCCGTCGACGAGCGTGCCTTGTGTGATTATCCACGATTTGTCACACACCGAATCGCCCCATTCACAGTTCTCTAACACACTGCTTTCATTACCCATCGCGAAAAATGTAACACAAAACTACGACATAATAAATTGTTTATATTTACAACATTTGACATGTGTAAATTTTCAAACCGGAAGTTAATACGAATGGGTATTTGTTTTGCGGATGTCAGGATGAGTGTGCATTGTATGTCAGGGTATATTCTCGGTGCCGTTACAATTTTGCTAATGTTAAAAATTCAAGGCTACGGAGCCTTTGATATTATGCTGTTTCTTGCCTGATTTCATTGTTTCTACTTTAAAAGGCATCCAAACCCTTCTGAAGCAGCTTACAGACTTTATTTTGAACGGGTCAAGGACGAAATTCAAACTGAAATCAGAGGCAAAACTATTTTCCAGTGCCTACATAAATCTGCAATAAATTACACAATTAATAAAAGAATTAAGTGACCACTCAACTCTAAATTACAGACGCAAGAAAATACTGTTTTATCATAATATATTGTCAAAATATGAGATTTTTATATACTACTGAAAAAAAGAACTTTTTGTTATTTTTGCAAAATAAAAAATAAAATAAAATAAAATAAAACAGTCTTCAATTGACCAATCGATAAACTATTTTTGCCTTTGGTTTTTATATAGTCTTCTGTTGTTTATTACTTTTCTTTAACTGAATTTTATTGTCGTTAAAATCCATAGTCATTTATATAGTTAAGTAAATACATCAGAAATTGAAGGATAAATTTGAGAAAAATAATAAAATAGAATTTATGCCTTTTATGCATTTGGTTTTTTTTTGTTTTGTTTTTGTTTGTGTTTTTTTTTTTTTTTTTTTTGTGTGTGTTGTTGTTTTTTGTGTTTTGGGTGTGTTTTTCTGTTTGTTTGTAGTTGTTTTTTGTTGTTGCTGTTTTTGTTTTGTTTTTTGTTGTTGTTTTTTTGTCTTCTTAATCCCTTGTGTATTGATGTTATGTTTTTGTTGTTGTTGTTTTCATAATAACAAACTTGCAGGCATCGTCGGTCACTGGCACCCGGCGAGGAAATCACTGCAGGTAGTTCCCTCCCACTATAAAAACTCCGCCTACCTGACACATTACGTATGCATATATATGTTATTAAAGATTAAAGACAATGAAAAAAAATGTCTTCTTTAGAGTACCACGCCCTCCGATCCCACGCCCCCCCCCCCCCATCCCCCGCCCTCCAAAAATAAATAAATAAATAAATAAAATAAAATAAAATTGCTCTAGAATTAGAAAAAATCAGGGAGGGTAGATGGTCATTCACGTATATTATATATTATAAACATGAAGGTCTATTATAGCCAAATTATGAGAGATGTGGTCAGACTCGTGTTTAATATATTGCTTATTGAATTTGGTATCTTATATTTTAACGAAGAGGACTGTTAAGGCTAACCAGTAAGTGAAGGTAGTTAAATATGTATATCAATTTCAAGCGTGGAATAATGGCAAACTAGTGAGGGCATGTGGTCTGGCATGTGTATTTGTATAATATAAATGGGCTATTAAGCTAACCAGTGAGAGTAGGTTGAATTTGGTATTTTATATAAGAGGACTATTAAGGTAAACCAGTGAGGTAGGTAGTCAGTCAGACCTGTATATTATGCATATATTTCATAGTGTGTGTGTGGGGGGGGGGGGGGGGGGGGGGGGGGAGGAGGGGGGCGAGGACAAGCAGGCATACCCTCACAAGTTGCCCAAATAGCCCATCTACATTATTTATAATTGTCACGTGTATCTAGTCTCTGTCCACTGAGTCTTGCCTGTGCTGTGTTGTGTCGGGTGAAACTGGTTTGGTAGCTTAACTAACAAAATAACATAACAATCTAAAAACGACTTCACTTTGGGCTCGGTCTTTGACCATAAAGCATATAGTCTTGGTATCTTTTTTACTTTTTTATTATTTTTTTTTTATTATTTTTTTTTTGGGGGGGGGGGGGGGGTGTAGAAAAAAAATTAAATTTTAAAATCTGAGTTTGAGTTTGAAGTTTGAGTTTAAGTTTCATTTTTCATATTTTATTTCAAACTCGTGTTTATATAGGCTCAAAATGTTACCAGTCTCCTTGAATTGTTTATATTATAATACCATCATTGTTTATAGATATCTAATAATATGTTTTTATCATACAAAAATGGAATTGAGAGTAGTTGTTATCTTGATTAATCCAGATATTCAACATTCCAATATTACCTGAAGTCTGTTTTAATTGGTGCACTCAATTGTTTCCGTTATATGTGGTTGCCGTTTTTGGCGTTTTTTCATACTTGTGCATTCGTTTTATCAAACTAGTACTGTAAAGTTTTAATATTTTGAACCAATATTTTATGAGAAAATTATGGCGTTGGATTTTCATGGGATGTAGTCCTATTTCGCCGTATAATCCATCAAGATATGTTGATATTTTTACACAAATATTTTTTCTCAAAAGTTTGTTATGTATAATTTCTAAATTCTTCCCTTTGTTATAGCCAAATTCTTCCGCACTGTAACTAAGAATTGACCCAACTAAGGTATCAAACAGTTTACATTTGTCAATTAAAAGTACTGATAATTCAAGTTGATTAAAAGCAATAAATAAATTGTGTAAAGCAGATAATAAATGTTGCGCGAGTTTCTCTTGTGTTCTGAACCAGTTTCCATTTTTAGGCAAATTCACTCCTAAATATTTAAACGTCCTTACATTTTCTAGCACTATATTATTAAATAAAAAGTCACGTGTGATATGCCGCCCTTATTCAAGTTATAATTTTGGTTTGATTAGTGTTCACCGTCAACCCCCAAGTTGTACTATACAGTATCTATGGAGATCATTGAGCATTGACAGTAGATTTTTCTTTTTGGAAGCCAAATTTATTGTCAATAATTGTTTTATGTTTTATAGACCATTTTGTTAATCTATTCAACAAAACTTGAGAGTAAATTGTGGCTCTAGTGGTAATAAGGTTTATATCTCTGTAGTTTTTTGGTTCTTCAAAGTTACCCCCTCGAGTTTTCGGAAATGTTTCATCTTCAATAGTGGGTAGAATTTGTGTATTATACACATTTTTGAAGAGGCCATACACATCTTTTATTCCTAAGTTATTTGCAATAGTAGGTGATTTTGTATATTGCATTTTAATTTTATTCCAGGTTGGGACTTACTCATGTCTTTCAAAGGCTTGCTGTCTTTTAATTTGTGTGTGTGTGTGTGTGTGTTTGTGTGTGTGCGTGTGTGTGCGTGTGTGTTTGTGTGTGTGCGTGTGTGTGTGTGTGTTCAGTTTCTTTTTACTCGTAATATGCTTTTGAATTTAAATAAGCTTCTTTCAACTAAATATTCAGGCTGTCTGGCTGAAAATTCCATTTTGTCGAGCTCAACAGACCATACTTCGTAATTGCAACTAATTTCGGAACCAAATGTTACTAGAAAGAGCGGTAATGGAAAACATCTTTCACTGTTACATTATTCAAACCGCTGTAGCCTATACACCATCTCACAGTACAATTTTTTTTCTGATAAGTAAGCATTTTGTTTAAGTGCTCATTCTCGTCACCAGTAAAATGTGCAGGCGTTTTTCTTAAACCTTGCTTTATGGGATTTCGAATCACCTGTGCCAGTCCTGTGCTTGATTGCCATGAAACTTCCCAGGTCGTATTCAGGGTTGGCGAAAACATCTTCACAATAAGAAAGGAGATTGGCCAGTTTCATTGCACGTCTTATTTCAGATGTTTGATTGACCTACCAAGCAAGTCTTTCACGTGGTCGGGAATGAGTCATTCTTTCGATTGCCATTTGTCGAACCTCAAGTTCTTCTCCAGCCTTTAGATAGACCTCAACGAACTCTGAAATTGGATATGCCTGACCTAGTTCGAGCCCTGTAACTAATGGATGTATTCAATGCCGACACGCTAACCATGGTTTACCTGTACTTAGAGTTCGAGGAATAAGATATTTAAGTCCTGTTGAGGTTCTACATAGCATTTCTCCATCTTTTCTGACAGTGAACACTGCACTAGTACCGGACCTGGTAGCGCAATCGGTAGAGCTTCGGCTCCAGGTAAAGGAGGCCCCGGGCTCGATCCCGGACCGCGACGTGACGTAAAATAGTAGTGGCATAGCTCTCTTACTAATGCTCAAGCAAATATAAGAGTAGGTTCACGACTGGTTGGCTCAGTGTCAGGATAATGTGACTGGGTGTGGTATCATGCCAGGTGTTCACGGCATGCTACACACAGTGAAGGCAGCACTATATCTGCTTCAAGTGAACACCATCTCCAGCTAAGTGTAATACTGTTGGTGGGACGATAAACCCAATAAACAAACACTGCCGTAACACCACTGATTATGGTCTTGTCAGTTTTCTTCGGGCGATGAATGTGATTTAGTTCTATATGACACTTTCATAACAATTGACCGTCTATCAAATATCATAAGGCCTGACATATTAAGAGTAGCCTTGCCTCGTTCTAAAATGTGAAATCCTAGTATACTGATCAGTTTGTGTCACGTATAATGTTTTACTTTAACGTTTGTCACATATTTTCAGTTAAAAGGGCCACACTAATCTTCCAGGCAGAGACATTTGCCTGCCAGCTGTAAGTAATTCTTGGAGAGTAGGTGTTTTTTTTTACTAATTTTGTCGAAGACGCTGCTGGATAGAATGATAATTTCTATTGCTGTATACTGCTTCTACAGTAAGTCATTTACTGCAACTTCATTGCTGAGTTAGGACAATGATCTTCAATGGCAAACTTTAACAGTTGAGTTTCCTATACAACATTTTCTTATTTACCTATCCAGTTAGGCCAGTTTCCAACTTAACATCAATGTCATCTCCAAGCACTGTCAAAGTTTGGCCTACTTCATTGACATTGATAGTGTTTCTTTTTGTATGTTATGTCTCATCTCTGTGGTTTTGTCAAATTTACATTTAGCCTGTTTCCCTTTGTCTAGCCGTAGATTAGATTTAAATATCAGTGGAGATTTTGAAAGGACCTTATCTAAATTACCTATTCTGCAGTTTAAAAGTTTCCTTGCTTTGCGGGCATCTGGTTTTGGAGCTTTTCACAATGATGACATAAATCTTTATTGACAGAAGCTCGCCGTTTATAGTCTCTCCTTGTTCTCTGCATTTCCGTCATCATGTTACATATTTCTTCCACTATGGCTTCCATGCGCTTCATAGGATTGTTTGGTTTGGGCTCATTTGCCACGTAAACCACTATGCCTTCTGGTCGCGATAAGGTCCATTTACCGGTAACCTTTTTTGTAACTGCTCGACTGAAGTGTGGATCTCTCTTGTTAAGGTCAATGCCAACTTCTGTGAAACGTGGGCTTTTCATCCACCACATAGTGACCCATTTCTCCATTCAGGAGTCCTTGGCACAGTTTGTTGATGCACAGCTTATTACCATAAACATCCATAAGCACATCCTGAAATGCTCTAGCAGTCAGCAGCATCACTTTATCAGCCCACTCCTCCAAGGTCTAATCCCGGCATTGATTGGCTCAAACTCCATCTGAGTTGTTTCGGTAAGGTCCTTCATACCAAACATATATTACAGTTTCTTCATTAGTTGCGAGTGTGGTCATCCGACCTTTCAGTTATGACAACATAATAATCAGCTGCCTTCCTGTGTAAAGACCAACGAAGCCGGTCCTGCTTCTTTCGACTGGTCCACTCTTCTGCACTGGCCAGGTTACTTTTCCCAGGGGGAACCTCGGGAGGGCACTCTTCTTTGGTTTTCTCCTTTGTTTAGTATATCTTAATCTAAAATCTTCCTCAGATTCTGACATAGGCTCATTATCAGAGGTTTCTCTGCTGTCTTCTATGGAGAAACCATCTTCTTGTTGTTATGAAAGCTTGGATCTCCTTGACCGCTTCTAGTGGGTAACCTGCTTGACTTTTTACCTGGTGAGACTAGATGAGTCACTTTTTTCCCTTTCTTCTGAAATGTCTCTTCAACCAGCCTCGTCATGGCTTCAGCACCAGACGAAAGGAGTGAGTGGTGGCCTCTATCCATCACGTTCTTTTCGTCAGATACTTTGTTGAGAAGGATCAGCCCTTCTTGCTCTTCGCTTTCCTCGCGATAAAGTCTGTCAAGTATAAAACTTCGCTTGAAGAGTTTGTATGGTGATGTTTCCAATCTGGTAGCATACCACGGACATATTACACGAGTTAAATGACATGATGTATACTTACCGTTTCATGAAAGTGAAAGTAGGAGTTGATGAGGAGTAAATGGTAAGGAAGAATTTGTAGGAAAGTAGTTTTCGTGATTATTTTGGGATCAGGTATTCTTGCCTGTTTAATGGTTAAGTAACAAGAGAGTTTTTAAGAAACATGTCATCAGTCTGAGCCACTTGTGAACCACACACAGCCAAACTGTCTCATCAGTCTGAGGTACTTGTGAACCACACACAGCCAAACTGTCTCACCAGTCTGAGGCACTTGTGAACCACACACAGCCAAACTGTCTCATCAGTCTGAGGAACTTGTGAACCACACACAGCCAAACTGTCTCATCAGTCTGAGGAACTTGTGAACCACACACAGCCAAACTGTCTCATCAGTCTGAGGTACTTGTGTACCACACACAGCCAAACTGTCTCATCAGTCTGAGGTACTTGTGAACCACACACAGCCAAACTGTCTCATCAGTCAGAGGTACTTGTGAACCACACATAGCCAAACTGTCTCACCAGTCTGAGGCACTTGTGAACCACACACAGCCAAACTGTCTCATCAGTCTGAGGAACTTGTGAACCACACACAGCCAAACTGTCTCATCAGACTGAGGTACTTGTGAACCACACACAGCCAAACTGTCTCACCATTCTGAGGTACTTGTGAACTACACACAGCCAAACTGTCTCATCAGTCTGAGGTACTTGTGAACTACACACAGCCAAACTGTCTCATCAGTCTGAGGTACTTGTGAACCACACACAGCCAAACTGTCTCATCAGTCTGAGGTACTTGTGTACCACACACAGCCAAACTGTCTCATCAGTCTGAGGTACTTGTGAACCACACACAGCCAAACTGTCTCATCAGTCTGAGGTACTTGTGTACCACACACAGCCAAACTGTCTCATCAGTCTGAGGTACTTGTGAACCACACACAGCGAAACTGTCTCATCAGTCTGAGGTACTTGTGAACCACACATAGCCAAACTGTCTCATCAGTCTGAGGTACTTGTGAACCACACACAGCCAAACTGTCTCACCAGTCTGAGGCACTTGTGTACCACACACAGCCAAACTGTCTCATCAGTCTGAGGTACTTGTGTACCACACACAGCCAAACTGTCTCATCAGTCTGGGGTACTTGTGAACCACACACAGCCAAACTGTCTTGCTGCAAGTTGTATGTCTCCAATGTCTACACGTGTACGTTTACTATAGTATGACCATTCTTAGGTTGTTAATTAGTTCTTACAAGACTGTTATCAATTAAAGCACTAAGAAACTTACATGTTTAAAAGGCCAAGATCTGTAGTGTATCTAGAACAGTTTTCTGGAGATTTCATGAGGTTTTTTATTCGTTTTTTAACCTGGCTTGATACACTATTTGCTACACTTGTATTGTCATTAAGTATATTAATTGTCATTAACAATAACATTTGTATATTCTATCACTTTGAAAAAATAAATGCTGTTTGCCTTTGAAATGCTATGTTTTTATTATTCTTTCCAACTTCCATCATAGAATAACAACACAGATGTTGGAACTGTCTCAAGATTTCAAACAGAAATTAATGTCTAAACTCCTAGCCCGTTAAGCATGTATTGATCAGGACAGATCACAGACAAAATTGTAGCGGAACAACAAAAGCATTATTGGCAATGGATAAACTTGTATTACGTATTAACCATTTAATACTATTTAACCACTCCTAATGCTTTGTTCAATCACTATTCGACGTTCCTAATGCTATTGCTATGTTAGCAATATGACCGTTCCTAATGGTGCGTCTTCTATTCAACCATTACTCTGCCGGGTTAGCTAGAGATATGGCTTGGGACATAGAAGGGAACAGTTCAGATATACACTAGATTGCATTTGCCTTTATAGCATACTTATTGTCATATATGCGATGTCCAGCAATCTTTGGCATTGCATTGAGGAAAACAGCAGACAATTGTCTGAGTAGAAACAACAAAGCAACCTGCATCAGTTCCCCATGACAGATCTAGCCTTGACCGGGACTTGAACCCATGTCGTAATGTGCTGAACGTTTCTTTCATTAGCTTTTAACTACTTGCATATCACAGCAATTTCTGTTTTAGTTATTGCTGAATTGAAAATCAGTGTTAATTCAAGCAGCTGACTTCAAATCATAATCAGTTTATCACATGATGACAGTGAAGTTACTTTTTAAGACGGTGTGCGCTATAAGGGCCCCTGTATTCTAAGGAGCAGAAAGAATAGCTTGTTGAGTTAGTATCAGAAAGTTGATTAAGTTGATAATTGCAAAGAAGGATCGAAAATAAAATTGTACATGGGACAAAAGATGGAACTATCATATTGAGCCTGAAAAAAGCTCACATTGTTAGACAGGAGGATAAATCCAACAAATATTTAGTCAGTAATAAAAAGGGAGCCATTTTAAGAGTAGACAACATATGTGAAAAGGTTTTTTGTGTCTTTTATTAAACATTTCAAGGTAAAACAGAAATTGTGGGTCAAATACATTCAAATATGTAAAAAATAAAAAATATTTACATATTGTCACATCATTTTGAGGCAGTGTACACCATCTATTTGAATATATTGCAAAATGAAAAAGTATATCAAAATTTAACATCAATCACACAAATAACTTACATAACTAATGTGGTGTTTTCTTTACCATATCAATACAAATGGAAAATAAAAATCTGATTTCTAAAATTGTATAAAAATCATAACTGGGATAACTTAATTAAAAGGCTGATTAAAAAATATTTTTTTATTAAAGTTTATTCTTTTTTTTATAAAATACAAAATATTAAAAATACAAAATAAAGCCGTACAACACCACATTCTACTTTAATATGAGAAAGGAGTTTATGTTTAATTTACAGTTCAACTACCATTACTTTAATAGTGTTTAAATGCCTGCTAATTTTAACCTTGCAAAATAGAAATCAATCAAAATCAAAGAAATCAATATCAACATAAAACTTATTTATAATATAAACCAAAAGGATTTACAATTGACAAAAAAAGTTCGTACAATTAATATCATTTATGTAAATGCATTTTAACAAAAATGATTTATTTTTTTTAAATATCTCTATGTAAGCATCAGTCAAAATTGCACAAAAAAGTTTAGAAAAGGATATACCTAAAACAAGCTTGAACAAGAGCACCGCAAGGCGGAGCAAAATATGCCCGTCAACTGAGCAATTTGAAACAAACTGCTGTGCACTCTTGTGCAATGCAGTGTGGCAAAGTTTTCGACTGCACTCTGGGTTATTGCAGGAAACCCTGAAGTTAAAGTAAAATAACATAAGAAAATCTTTAATCTGCCAAATTGCTGTGCACTGTTGTGCAAAGCACTTTGGCATGATTGTGGACAGCAATCTAGGTAAATGGAAAAACACACAAAGGGAAATACTATCAAATATACAAAAATTTACATGAGAGTAATGGCATTTGTGCAGATAAGGGCATTACTCAAAAATAAAGAAGAGGAAAGGGATGTTTTTTTTGTACAATGCACTCTGTTTCAATAACATCTATCCACCTATGAAGTTTCAAGTCAATATCTTCGATAATGTAGGAGTATGGTACAGACAAACATAATGTATGAAAATTAAACTAACTGTATTAACTCCAAAATCATGAAGTGTACAGTTACGGTTCTTATGCACTGCTCTCAGTCTAAATGAGATCTATCCACCTGCGCAGTTTCAAATCAATAGCTTTGATAACATAGAAGATGCTCTGGAAAAGAAAATTAAACAAAGTGGCATAACTCCCAAATCATGAACTACAGTGTTACAGTTCCTGTGCATTGCACTTTGTCTCAGTAAGACATATCTTTGTATCAAGTTTCAAGTCAATAGCTTTGATAATGTAGGAGTTATGCTCCAGACAAAAGAATTAAACAAAGGGACATAACTCCAAAATCATGAAGTACAGAGTTACAGTTCCTGTGTATTGCACTTTGTCTCAAAAAGACCAATTTATGTATCAAGTTTCAAGTTAATAGCTTTGATAATGTAGGAGTAAGGCTCCAGACAAAAAAAATAAACAAAGGGGCATAACTCCAAAATCATGAAATACAGAGTTACAGTTCCTGTGCATTGCACTTTGTCTCAATTAGGCATATCTATGTATCAAGTTTCAAGTTAATAGCTTTGATAATGTAGAAGTTATGCTCCAGACAAAGAAATTAAACAAAGGGGCATAACTCCAAAATCATGAAGTGCAGAGTGATGGTTCTTATGCATTGCACTCCATCTCAATAAGATCTATCCACCTATGAAGTTTCAAGTCAATAGCTTTGATAGTGTTGGAGTTATGCTCTCGACGCCCGCCTGCCCATACACACATCTGCCATGGGTGATAACATAATATGTCCCATCTTTGACGGGCATATAAAAATAATTTAAAGCTATACCACTAGCTGGCACATTTACTTTATCTATAACAGTTCATGGGTCTTTCTTTTAAAATTAATACTAAAAACTCATTTGTTGATAAAGTTTAGAAGCTATTAAATATGAAAAAAGTTAATAAAACAAATTACCTTTTGTTTTTTGTATAATTTGAACCCAGGAACTGAAAGCACCACTGAACCTTGGTACATATTTGTTTTATGTTGGTTTATTACACATTGCGACCAGAACATATCATGTTTTTTTTATAGATTTGGATAGAATGAACATAAAGAATGATTTATTTCACAATTTGTCTAACAACTAATGCATTGTTTAAAATCTTTTTTAATTAGCCTGTTTATGTAGGTGAACAGTCAGATACCACAGATATAGGTAAACTGTCAGATACCACAGATATAGGTAAACTGTCAGATACCACAGATATAGGTAAACTGTCAGATACTACAGATATAGGTAAACTGTCAGATACCACTGATATAGGTAAACTGTCAGATACCACAGATACAGGTAAACTGTCAGATACCACAGATATAGGTAAACTGTCAGATACCACAGATACAGGTAAACTGTCAGATACCACAGATATAGGTAAACTGTCAGATACCACAGATACAGGTAAACTGTCAGATACAACAGATATAGGTAAACTGTCAGATACCACAGATACAGGTAAACTGTCAGATACAACAGATATAGGTAAACTGTCAGATACCACAGATATAGGTAAACTGTCAGATACAACAGATACAGGTAAACTGTCAGATACCACAGATACTGGTAAACTGTCAGATACAACAGATATAGGTAAAATGTCAGATACCACAGATACAGGTAAACTGTCAGATACCACAGATATAGGTAAACTGTCAGATACAACAGATATAGGTAAACTGTCAGATACCACAGATATAGGTAAACTGTCAGATACAACAGATATAGGTAAAATGTCAGATACCACAGATACAGGTAAACTGTCAGATACCACAGATATAGGTAAACTGTCAGATACCACAGATACAAGTAAACTGTCATATACCACAGATACAGGTAAACTGTCAGATACCACAGATATAGGTAAACTGTCAGATACTACAGATACAGGTAAACTGTCAGATACCACAGATATAGGTAAACTGTCAGATACCACAGATACAGGTAAACTGTCAGATACCACAGATACAGGTAAACTGTCAGATACAACAGATATAGGTAAACTGTCAGATACCACAGATATAGGTAAACTGTCATATACCACAGATATAGGTAAACTGTCAGATACAACAGATATAGGTAAACTGTCAGATACCACAGATATAGGTAAACTGTCAGATACAACAGATATAGGTAAAATGTCAGATACCACAGATACAGGTAAACTGTCAGATACCACAGATATAGGTAAACTGTCAGATACCACAGATACAGGTAAACTGTCAGATACAACAGATACAGGTAAACTGTCAGATACCACAGATACAGGTAAACTGTCAGATACCACAGATATAGGTAAACTGTCATATACCACAGATATAGGTAAACTGTCAGATACCACAGATACAGGTAAACTGTCAGATACCACTGATATAGGTAAACTGTCAGATACCACAGATACAAGTAAACTGTCAGATACCACAGATATAGGTAAACTGTCAGATACCACAGATACAGGTAAACTGTCATATACCACTGATATAGGTAAACTGTCCAATACCACAGATATAGGTAAACTGTCAGATACCACAGATATAGGTAAACTGTCAGATACAACAGATATAGGTAAACTGTCAGATACCACAGATATAGGTAAACTGTCAGATACCACAGATACAGGTAAACTGTCAGATACTACAGATATAGGTAAACTCTCAGATACCACAGATATAGGTAAACTGTCAGATACCACAGATATAGGTAAACTGTCAGATACCACAGATACAGGTAAACTGTCAGATACCACAGATATAGGTAAACTGTCAGATACCACAGATACAGGTAAACTGTCAGATACTACAGATATAGGTAAACTGTCAGATACCACAGATATAGGTAAACTGTCAGATACCACAGATACAGGTAAACTGTCAGATACCACAGATATAGGTAAACTGTCAGATACCACAGACACAGGTAAACTGTCAGATACCACAAATATAGGTAAACTGTCAGATACCACAGACACAGGTAAACTGTCAGATACCACAAATATAGGTAAACTGTCAGATACCACAGATATAGGTAAACTGTCAGATACCACAGATACAGGTTAACTGTCAGATACCACAGATATAGGTAAACTGTCAGATACCACAGATACAGGTAAACTGTCAGATACTACAGATATAGGTAAACTGTCAGATACCACAGATACAGGTAAACTGTCAGATACCACAGATATAGGTAAACTGTCAGATACCACAGATACAGGTAAACTGTCATATACCACTGATATAGGTAAACTGTCCAATACCACAGATACAGGTAAACTGTCATATACCACAGATATAGGTAAACTGTCAGATACCACAGATACAGGTAAACTGTCAGATACTACAGATATAGGTAAACTGTCAGATACCACAGATATAGGTAAACTGTCAGATACCACAGATATAGGTAAACTGTCAGATACCACAGACACAGGTAAACTGTCAGATACCACAAATATAGGTAAACTGTCAGATACCACAGATATAGGTAAACTGTCAGATACCACAGATACAGGTAAACTGTCAGATACTACAGACATAGGTAAACTGTCAGATACCACAGATACAGGTAAACTGTCAGATACCACAAATATAGGAAAACTGTCAGATACCACAGATACAGGTAAACTGTCAGATACTACTGATATAGGTAAACTGTCAGATACCACAGATACAGGTAAACTGTCAGATAATACAGATATAGGTAAACTGTCAGATACAACAGATATAGGTAAACTGTCAGATACCACAGATACAGGTAAACTGTCAGATACCACAGATATAGGTAAACTGTCAGATACCACAGATATAGGTAAACTGTCAGATACAACAGATACAGGTAAACTGTCAGATACCACAGATATAGGTAAACTGTCAGATACAACAGATACAGGTAAACTGTCAGATACCACAGATATAGGTAAACTGTCAGATACCACAGATATAGGTAAACTGTCAGATACCACTGATACAGGTAAACTGTCAGATACCAGATACAGGTACACTGACGGATACCACAAATACAGGTAAACTGTCAGATACCACAGATACAGGTAAACTGTCAGATACCACAGATATAGGTAAACTGTCAGATACCACAGATATAGGTAAACTGTCAGATACCACAGATACAGGTAAACTGTCAGATACCACTGATATAGGTAAACTGTAAGATACCACATATACAGGCAAACTGTCATATACCACAGATACAGGTAAACTGTCAGATACCACCACTCAAGCAGGACACAACAGGGTACTGGTGCCAATGGTGTTAATAAAATTAAATGATTCTCAAAAATAAGGATGAAATTTACAACTGTCAGCTCTTACCTTCATTAAAGCAATGTGGTCTTAGTTGGTCAATTTTGCATTCTAATTTTTTGTGGGAGTTGGGATTTGCCGGCATTTTGCCGATACTGTGCAGCGACATTTCTATCATTATAGCACAGGGGCACTAATGAGGTGCCCAGGGACTGATCCCGGCTTTTCCATTATACCAACATTGACGAGTCAGGCATACTGCTGTCCCCTTAGCCCTGAGCGTTAGGAGGGAAGCCATTACTACCAACTTTTGAGTCTTTGGTATGACCCGGCTGGGGTTGGAATCCACAACCTTAGGATCCGCAAGCCGACCCTCTACCGAGTTATTGCAGCAGGTCACTAATTTTTTGTTCTAACAAGCAGCTATGTTGCCACATGAACAAACAGCAAACCTCATATATCTCTGAAGTGCATGTGGTTATTTTTTGTATGTGCCATATTACAAAAAAAAGCAACTAAATGTTGCATGTATATGTTGGTCATAAAAGTATGAATATTATTTTGACAGAATCACGTTAATTTAAATACAAATAAAATAAGCACAGCATATCTCAATGCCATGTGGCTATGCAATACAACAACCAAGCTGCTTCAAATCAACATTTAAAAAAAAATTATAAGGTAGAAGCTGTTTATTTATTTGAGGTGCTTTACAAAACTGTTGCAGTATAACTGTATACAAATTGAAAACATCTATAATATACAATAAGATGTAGCTTTAAACATCACATGAAGCTTAGAAAATATTTCGAAAACTGGATCTAAGAAACTATAAATAGTCATCACAATTTATCATTTATTTTAATCTAAATCTGAAGATAAATAAAAATACTTTCAAATTCATTGAATTGAATTATTGAAGTAATATCAGTGACATATACATATTAAAATATTGCACAATTCAAAGACATACAAATTAAAATGACTGTACAAAATACGAGTGTTGCAATAAATGTAGGTAAACCAATCACATAAAATTAGGTCAAACAGTAAGTGTAAGATTTTCAAATACAAAAATATGCAATAAAATATTTGAGCAACTTTATACACAAGGAATGGTAATTGTTAAGGATAGGATAATGAACGCACATCAATATACAGGAGAAAAATAATACAAATAAAGAACAATTAAATGAATTAATCACAATGCATTTTTAAGGTACATATAATAGGTGCAAACTCCATACAACAACTTATGTAACTAAGAAGATTTTTAATAGACCTTTTTCCCAAAAGGTGATTACGGGCTGATAACGTGATACAGTGTACTGAAAATGGGGCCATACATGACAGTACGGGTTATGTTTAAGAAACACTTTGTGTTCAAATTAGCTTTCTTTTCCTTCATAGATGATGATATTTTATAGAGAAAATATATTTTTAAAGATACTTGTGAAAAATCCTGTAAGGTGTAACTAATGACCTCATTTTGCATACATCTTGTCAATTGCTGATTGGGAAACTGGTCTATTGTATAAAGATACTAATCATAAAGGCCATAGAACACAAAACATTGATCTGCGAGGCACATACAATATTCCAGGATCTGTGAGATACATATTCCAGGATTAAACTATTAACAAATACTTTTCTTGAATAAATTTTGACATAATGGAAATCAACATGTAACTCTTTGAACGATGGCCTTCTTAATGCGTGGAGAATTTAAATTGATCAGTGTGTGCAGTTATGGTAAGAATAAACCCTGCATGTGCTGTTCATTCAGTTAAAAAAACATACATGTATTTTCATAAAAAATGTATTCCATTCTTTGAATAAATGTTAAAACATTACCGGTAACCATTTGATCAATCATCAGAAAAGATATCCTAAACTTAATGAAAATTAAATATTATTATATTTATAACTTTTTCCCATTTAAATGTTACTAAAATGAATGTCTATTTGGATATGCTGTGAAAAAAATGCTGAAATTTGGTGCCAGTCTACACTGTTTAAAGCTCAACAGGCTGTCTGGCAAAAGTTACTTATTCACAAAATACATTTTTGAACAAGTCAAACAAAATTTTTTCTTAAATATATAAATAATAAATATAAATAAAATGGTACAAAGTATGATTAAGTCATTGAATTTTCATTACAAATAGTGAAACAAAGCAATGTATAGGTGCCAAGTATGAAAGACATTAGTGAATCAGTTGCCTAGCAACAAATAATAAATAAAATTTGTCATCTTTTCATAAAAAATAAATCAGATACAAGCAATATATTTTGTCTCAGAAGATAACAACGATATGGTGCTGAGTTAAAAGCATAATTCAAAAGTATTTATGTATTTCCAAGCTTCTATCACATCATGCTTCCAGTCAACAGTAAATGTTGTTTCTTTTTATAACCAATTGTTTCAGCAGAAGAGTTCAAGAAAACTCTTTGCATGTACCCATTTTTTAATGGTTTAGGATTCACATGGATATTTTGTTTTTGACCTGTAGGGCATACAATTGTAGCTGGTTAGCACATAGTGCAAACCACATACATATTTAGGTAAAGACAATGTTTTGGTCAATATGTAATGAATCTTTCTAACAAAATAACTCATTGATTGGCAAAGGGCAGATTAAGCCCCCACATGCCAGCAATTTACAGGCAAATGACTGGGTGATGCAGATCTTTTTGTCAAAGAAATGCTGGTTTTGACCTCCTGTATTGGATGTTCTTGTATCTTGATCCTTTTTTCATTATATTTTCACTTATAAATGCAAGTAAAATACAGCTTTTATATTATTGTCTGGTTACAATCATTTGACAGAAAAGTTTTAAACATTGGCTCTTAAAACAGAACAGTTGTGATAATTTAGCATATAACAAACAGAAGATTGTTGTATGTACAGTTTGACAATATCATGAAGTTGTGCGAAAGAAAAATAAAATATTCTGGCAATGGTGAACACAAATTATTTGAACATGTTTAAACATATTCAAGTGTTAATGACATACATACAGTATGCAGAACGTGTACAATTGAAGATTTACACAGAACCTCAGATATGAGAGAAACTCCCTTAACTCCCTTATTCTTGCTCCAAACACTTTACATCTGGTACTCATTAGAATTGTCTCCATTAGACATTTTAAATTAGTACCGACAATAATGGGGTTGGGTTGAGAATTATGGGATATATGGCAAGTCAAAATCAGATTCACTCCTCTTATCTGAAGCTCCGATTACATATAAATACAAAATTAACATATGATAAAGTGTAAAAATGTCACAACCATTTGTTCAACAAGACTAGTGCACATAGCAAGCACTTACAGAAAGTAGGCAAGAAGCCATTACAGTACACAATTATATACTTGTATTTACTGTAAGATAAAAATATTGTAATACCACTGCTTGCATCTCTTAAGGGTATAGAATACAAACTTATTTTGATGTATTTTGTTAAAATTATGAAAATTGTAGTGTAATAAAATGTGTGGAAACTCAGTACTGTACCTTATACAGTCTAATTGCTATACTTCAGATGGTAAAAGTTAATTCATGTATGTGCTAATACAACTTCAATGGCTGCCCTAGTCAGGGTTCCTATAAATGCAAGTGTTTACACAACTTATTCTAAAGTGTTACTATAGTTAAGAGCATGATGCTCTGGATCATCACATTTGATAGGGTTAGGCGGCTGTTGAAGCAATTGTATACTAAATTTAGATGTAAGTTTATGAACACCATGTAACATTACAAATGATTTCTTTCCACATTTGGTAATCTTCTTTGGATAATTTTACGATAGTCACATGACTCATTTTAATCGATAGTTCTGTTATCATACAAAATTACAAGATTTGAATGTGTCAATATTTAGTGTAACACATTAGTTGAAGAAGCTTGTGCATCACAACACAAAGACTAAAATGAAACATGCATGACCGAAAGTTAGAAGACAAATTCCTTCACAAGTTATGTAAATTACACCACATGATGTCAAATGGTAAAGCGGTTTCTAGACTTAGCCAGAGTATAGAAATCAGAACTCATAAAATAGCTAAAATTTAACCAGGTCACATCTTGCCCTTCATACACAAATCAAATATCTGATATCCAGAGAATTACCCTTGCTGTGAAATATATCTTTCCAAAACTTGCCTTTAATATCTGCACTTTTGCATGCCCCTACTTTTGAACAAACAACAACTAAAAAATTGTCACACCACTTACCAATACAAGAACACACACATGCTTTTTGACAATACCACATTTGAAAAGTCTCTGTCCTTCATAGTATCTGTATTTGAACAAGATCACTGGTTATGTTATGCTTATATCACTTGATTTTTTCAAACCTCTAATTTAAAACAGCTGTAATTTCACTATGTCACCGATTAAAAAATTAAACAGAATTCCCAATTTTTTTATATTCCACTTTTTAACTAGATCTGTCTAAAACTATTTGTCTTTTAAGATATCTGTGAGTAAACTGCATGGATTGAACATGTCATCAACATTTTTTTAAATAAAACTGTTATTTTTTCACCCTACTATTGCATAATATATCTATTCCTTCTCCCTGTCTCCGAGGGTCATACTACTGTGCCTTTTACTGCCACCATGGGGACATCAGTGCTGTTATAGTCACTGTCTGTCTCTACAATGGGATGGCCCTCATCAGAAACAATCTCGAAGCTTGGGATGTTCTTATTTCGCTCTGTGTTCTCACTTGTTGCCTTGTTTGTAGCAATCTGTTCTTCATCAGACTCAGACGAGTCGTCCATGTAGATAATTGGGATCTGAAAAACAGCAATAATTGTGTTATTTTTGTTACATTATACCGACACAATTATGGTCATATTGGCGATATCCAGATTATTGTCAGTGGAGGTAGACCCCAGACATGTCTGGGTAGAACCATCAGTGAACTGCAGGTCAGCTAGAAAACCCTTCCCATACTAAGTCCTTTGCCCAAATCAAACTAAAACCCTTGTGATGAGAGGGAAAGCAGGGAGAGGCGTTACAAATCTACTTCTATGACAAGGGTGTCCTCTTCAGTTGGAAAAGGTTGTTACTAGATATCACTTAAAGAGATTAATATTCTCACTACCCTGCCATTGAACAATGAAAAACAGATATACCCTAAGACAGCTTGATTAATTGGCACATCGTCATTTCTTTTCATTAGATAGCTACAACAAATAGAGAAATTGTAATTGTATGAGATCAGTCGTATTACATAATTTGAAGGTATGATTGCTTGGGAATTGTAATTTTAACACTTTATGTAATGTTGTGCATAGATCCTGACTTACACTGTGGATTACAATGTCAGTTCATTGAAAAGTCCATAAATATGAAATAATAACATATTCGGAACTTTTTTCATGATAACTAAGCATACTATAATTATGTTCTCTTTCTATTGTTTTATACACATAGCCTAAACATACTGCAATTTCTGCATCACCAACAAAACTTCATAATTAATGTTCATGTATTTGACACTTCAATGTTTCTCTGAGTTGGTGTAGACCTATTATATTGGATCTATCTATAAGTCAGTCTGCACAGTGATTAGATATTTATCAGGTAGATTGGGCAGAAATGATATATTGCCTCAATTATGGAGGTATAATAAGATGAAGGATGTTTTCTTTATTAAGAAATCATTTTTTTACCACAAAGATGCTCCATTTATAACAATAATAGGTGAGCTTATTCTGTCATCATCATCATGATTAAATAAAATACAAATAAAGACTTGAGTTGTGGTCAATATATAGTTTGAAGGACCTGGGTAATGTGATATTGACTTGAGTTGTGGTCAATATATAGTTTGAAGGACCTTGGTAATGTGATATTGACTTGAGTTGTGGTCAATATATAGTTTGAAGGACCTGGGTAATGTGATATTGACTTGAGTTGTGGTCAATATATAGTTTGAAGGACCTTGGTAATGTGATATTGACTTGAGTTGTGGTCAATATATAGTTTGAAGGACCTGGGTAATGTGATATTGACTTGAGTTGTGGTCAATATATAGTTTGAAGGACCTTGGTAATGTGATATTGACTTGAGTTGTGGTCAATATATAGTTTTAAGGACCTGGGAAGTGTGATATTGACTTGAGTTGTGGTCAATATATAGTTTTAAGGACCTGGGAAGTGTGATATTGACTTGAGTTGTGGTCAATATATAGTTTTAAGGACCTGGGAAGTGTGATATTGACTTGAGTTGTGGTCAATATATAGTTTTAAGGACCTGGGAAGTGTGATATTGACTTGAGTTGTGGTCAATATATAGTTTTAAGGACCTGGGAAGTGTGATATTGACTTGAGTTGTGGTCAATATATAGTTTTAAGGACCTGGGAAGTGTGATATTGACTTGAGTTGTGGTCAATATATAGTTTTAAGGACCTGGGTAATGTGATATTGACCATGGACACAGTCTTTACCTGTTATATCACATACCCTATTAAATTACGTTGTCATTGTTGTATTTTAACAAGCCATCCGCGCTTCTCATTTCAACATAAAACTTTCAAAGATGTCAATCCAATTCGCCAGCAATAACTTCCTCAGTCGGTTCTCACATTTTCCTATCAATTACTTTTACTAGACACAATGTTGTTGTTGCACAAATGGGCATAAAAAAGAACACAACCATCAGTATTATGTTCTCGGTGCTCACATGAAAACAGTCTATATCACTTTATACTGACTAACACATGACCAGCACGCAACCAATTAAAATGCTTTAAATTCAAAGGATATTTGATATTAATCATTATTGTAACAAAATATGAAGGATAAGCTTTGTTTGGATGAGATTATGCATTTATTTTGCAAGAGTAGCCTACCCTATTGTTTCCATCCTTGACCAGGCGACCCCCTCTCTTGCCAGTGGAGTCAGTATACAGCTCACAGTTATCTGCCCCTAATGGCTCTCCTCGCTGAAAATAGAAAAATGTAATGAAGAAGAAGTCACTAAAGGCTTTTTATATTGAATTAATACAACTTTGATAAGCATATAATATATTGTAAACTATGATTCTAATAATGAACATTTTCAACTAATGTACTTTTTAATTATATTGGTTACACAAATAGTAAGTCATTATACAATTCTGTTACATGCATAATCGAGGTTACCAGTGTTTAAGGTGTTATAATAGATAACAGTTTAAATCCAATTTGGCTTGTTTTTTTTGCTATCTTACCTGTTGTGATCTCTGCATGTGCAGCTTACGTTCATCTATCAGTGGAGAAGGTTTTGGAGAGAGTGAACTGGGACGGATCAGGTATCTGAAATACAGCGGACAATAATATACATCTCAAGGAGACTGCAACATCAGGTATCTGAAATATAGGGGACAATAATATACATCTTAAGGAGTCAGCAACATCAGGTATCTGAAATATAGGGGACAATAATATACATCTCATGGAGCCTGCAACATCAGGTATCTGAAATATAGGGGACAATAATATATATCTCAAGGAGCCTGCAACATCAGGTATCTGAAATATAGGGGACAATAATATATATCTCAAGGAGCCTGCAACATCAGGTATCTGAAATATAGGGGACAATAGTATACATCTCAAGGAGCCTGCAACATCAGGTTCCTAAAATATAGGGGACAATAATATACATCTCAAGGAGCCTGCAATGATTACTGAGAGATACCAGATCGTAATCATCACTTATATTAGAACTCTAATAATATTATCTGGTATTATTGTTTTATTTTTGAAACACTCCGCAACTGTGCCATGCAGATAAGCTGGAAGACCTTCCCACATTAAGTCCATCACACTGAACAGGACTCGAACCACTGAGGTGAGAGGCTCAGCAGTAAGATCTAGTTATATTAACTTACATGATGTCGTCTAGTTCAAGCTTCAGATCGTAACCAGGGTTGATGATGGCATAGGATATAGTCTCTCGCTTTTCACTGTCCTCATCTGTCAATAAAATATAAATGACAAAATTAATTGAATACCTGAACTAATTATGGTTAATTTTAATACAAGAGCTGTCAGTGCACTCTACTTTCCTTAGTGCTGGACAGTATAATGTAGATTCAAAGTTTAAAAAGGGGCCTAGCTTTGCCATTATTGATTCTGAGGTTAAGGGATCTATTGAAAAAAATTTCCCCAATTGATAGTGAAATACTTCAAGTTCAAATTGAATATTAAAAATGTTAACCAACTCTGATACCAACAATGGGTCAAGACAAAAGCTCCACTTTTTATTTATTTGAACAGTAGAGCTAGTAATGATTTTGAAGTACTAGTTCAACACAAAGTCTTCTAATAAAAACACAGCTGCATTGTTTCATAGTTAAATTATTTAGATAGTTAGTCTCAACAATATAAATCTGCCATTTTAAAATGATATTTTCTTTTTTTTTTTAAACTTTCTACATAACAAGCTTCTATTTCTCTGCTAATTTTTTAGAGCAAAGGCAATATGTTTCATGATTACAAATATCTACCAGTATGCCCATGTTACACTTAAATGAGTCAATTAACTGAATTAAAAGGTCTACAGGCACTAAACTAACATAACCCAATCAAAATAAACAATCAAATCAATAAAATAAATAAAACCCTTACCATAGTCAATCAATGGTTGTCCAAGACTGGTCATTCGACATTTGACCAGCTGACTAATCTCATGTCGCTCAGGGTTCATCAGGGTTGTGTTGTCACGGCAATCACTCGCCATCTTGCTTAAAGACACCTGATGAAAGGAACATAACTCTGTTAACCTTTTACTTGCTAGAAACATCATCAGGGTGGGTTGTGTTTTATTTTAATGGGTTGAACAGTGTTTCCAGCAAGTATGTCAGAATGTCAGTAATTGTTGTTGTTTAATCTTTAAGTGCTATTTTTTATCTACATAACCTTTATAAAATATTATAACTGAATAGTTCTGCATTTAACAATGATAACTAGGAAGAACAAGATAATAATACTGTCATTCTTTTTTATTTTGCGTACAATGTTTTGACTTGATTTGTAAACAACAATCTTTCATAAGGTTATGTTTAAATTGTAATACTTTTAACAGAGAGCATTAAACCTGAAAATTCAAACAAATAAATAAAATATCACTAGTCTTTCTTAAAAGAACGAACTGTTCTGTCTATTAATGAAAATTCTCATTACAATACATTTCTAAAAACTACTGTAAATTAAAGTTATCATAATCTGAGCCCAGAAATTGAGAATTTACATTATAATTTAGAAACACTAATTGAAACAAATATTTTAAAATTAATACATGTTTCACTATTTATACAATTTCTCTTAATAAATCAAAATTACACATTTACCTAACAAGTATGGTGAAAATATGTTGCAGGTTTTTTCTCCTTTGATCAAAAATGTTCCTAAATGATCATACTAAAGGCTTATTACACATCTGAAATCTTGTAACTTTGTTTAATTTCTGCAGTGCTGTTTTGTGCTTGATCAGAGCCACAATTAAATGCAAACATGCAAGAATCAGTTTATTATTATGTTAAAATTGACTGTTTATATTTTAAACACAAAGGTTAGTTAAATTACTTTACACACCTGCAAATTACGCAAACTTACCACCATGTTATCATGCAAACAATTGCAAAGTGCAAATTGTTTAGATCCAGATGGGCTGGTATTAATAGTTGGCCGATAAGGAACTACACTATTTTGCTGCCAATGCTCTGGTTGTGAAAGGAAAAGTTGTTGAGGCAAAGATGGGATACTTGAGCAAATACTTATAAGTATTGGTGATTTATATTAAATGTTAAACAGACTTCCACTAGACATTCTATGTGTAATAATTGTTTTGTTTTTAAATTTTATCACAGCGATCCAATAATAGTTATTTAATCAATGTCAGCTAACATTGGTAGAGACAAATGTCTCAGTACAATCAGTGTCACATAATTGGTCAGCTGGGAGACCTCCCAGCATTAAAGAATTTCAACCTGACCACTACCCTAACTCAACACTGCTAATGACTGGACCTTGTTTATCTCTTTGTTCAGGCATATGCTATTTAATACATTTGCAGAGCATTGACAACTATAACTTTTATTTTAAGTAGAATCTGTACTAACTAAAGGATTGTGTGTACATCGGTTTAGCCTAAGATCTATAATTATATGCTGAACATACATGTTTTAAAAAAAAGTTGACTGTCTTTTAAAGAAAATCACCAAAATTAGGTGAGTTTGTATAATCATATATATGAACTATGAATGACTGTGTTAAGATTAAGATACTGTAACAATCAGTTAACTTTTGAATGATTAACATGAACAAACCCTGTATTGACATGTTATATACTCACATGAGTGCTAGAATGTACAAGAATATTGATGGAAATAAAAAAAATGCACCTTAATATGGAAGAGAAACTTGATTATTTTTTTACCAGAAGTAAGTAAAAGACACCAAACTAAATGGGATAACTTCAACATGCAGGATGCTCACAGTGTTAGACTGTGCTTAATACGGGTAATCAAGCATGTTGCATATGTAGTGCTAAATACTGGTAATCAAGCATGTTACATAATTATGTAGTGCTAAATACTGGTAATCAAGCATGTTACATATGTAGTGCTAAATACAGATAATCAAGCATGTTACATAATTATGTAGTGCTAAATACTGGTAATCAAGCATGTTACATATATAGTGCTAAATATAGGTAATCAAGCATGTTACATATGTAGTGCTAAATACTGCTAATCAAGCATGTTACATATGTAGTGCTAAATATGGGTAATCAAGCATGTTACATATGTAGTGCTAAATACAGATAATTAAGCATGTTACATATGTAGTGCTAAATACAGATAATCAAGCATGTTACATATGTAGTGCTAAATACAGATTATCCAGCACGTTACATATGTAGTGCTAAATACAGATTATCAAGCAGGTTACATATGTAGTGCTAAATACAGATTATCCAGCACGTTACATATGTAGTGCTAAATACAGATTATCAAGCATGCTACATATGTAGTGCTACTAGTAAATACAGATAATCAAGCATGTTACATACCGGGTATGTAGTGCTAAATACAGATAATTAAGCATGTTACATATGTAATGCTCAATACAGATAATCAAGCATGTTACATATGTAGTGCTAAATACTGCTAATCAAGCATATACCCATAGTGCTAATAATTGCTACTCAAGAAAAGATTAAAGAATTAATATTTAAAACAAAGCACTCACTCCATAAATCAATTATACAGCACATGCAAAGATAATGAAAAATAAAATAAAAATGCATAAGTGCAGTTATATCTATACATGAACATGGTTAAAAGTTAAGTCGGGAAATAAAAATGTTCTATGTAGATAATGTAAGTTAAATATAATAAAAAGTGAAGGTCTGGTGCAGAAAATCTAGCTTCAAAAACATTTACAATACAATAAGTTCTGTTGTTGGAAAACTGTAAAATATTAATTTTGACTGAGATTATTGAACAATGTTATTTGTTATGAACATCATATGGAAAAAAGTAATCAAATTTGTCTAAATGTCAGAGAAAAAAGAAAGAAATTAAGGAAGAATGAGGAAATACATACAATGCTGCTAATTAAACACAGTTGTAGGGCCAGAAAGCAAAAGAAGCAGGAACACATAGAAAAAGGTAGAAAAAGGCAGAGGAATAGACAGATGTTAGAAGGCAGAGGTAAGAAGACCTAGGTGAGAAGACAAAGCAATAGGCAGATGGCAAAAGCAAGACGGCACAGATCAGAAAGCAGAGGTCAGAAGGCAGAAGTCAGAGATCATAAGGAAGAGGCTGGAAGGCAGAGGGCAGAAGGCAGAGGAGAAGGCAGAGGTCAGAAAACAGATGTAAAATGACTGTAACAAGAAGGCAGAGGTCAGAAGGCATAGGCCAGAAGGCAGAAGTCAGAGATCATAAGGAAGAGGCTGGAAGGCAGAGGGCAGAAGGCAGAGGAGAAGGCAGAGGTCAGAAAACAGATGTAAAATGACTGTAACAAGAAGGCAGAGGTCAGAAGGCATAGGCCAGAAGTCAGTGGTAAAAAGGCAGAGGGAAAAGTCAGAAGACTGCAGCAACATGGCAGAGGCAAGAATGCAGAGGTCAGAAGGCAGAGCCAGAAGATTGCAGCAAGAATGCAAAGGTAAGAAGGCAGAGGAATATGCATAGTTCATGAGGCATTGGCAAGAAGGCAGAGATAAGAAGGCAGCGACAAGAAGGCAGAGGTCAGAAGGCACAGGACAGAAAGGCAGAGATAAGAAGGCAGTATCAAGAAGGTAGCCATGGGAAGGCAGCAGCAAGAAGCAGTGATTAGAAGGCAGAGGACAAAAAGGCAGAAGTAAAAAAAGCAGCAGCAAGAAGGCGGCCATAAGAAGGCAGGGGTCAGAAGGGAGAGGTAAGAAGGTATAAGTCATAAGGCAGAGGTAAGACAGCATAGGTCAGACAGCATAGTTCATATGGCAGACGTCAGACACCATTGGTAAGAAAGCATACAGCATAGGTCTGAAAGCATAAGTAAGAAGGCAGAGAGAAGAGGTCGGACAACATAAGTAAGAAGGCAGAGAGCAGAGGTCGGACAGCACTGGTAAGAAGAAGGCAGAGATCAGAGGTCAGACAGCATTGGTAAGAAGAAGGCAGAAAGTAGAGGTCAGACAGCATAGGTAAGAAGGCAGAGGTCGGAAAACATTGGTAAGAAGGCAGAGAGCAGAGGTCGGACAGCATTGGTAAGAAGAAGGCAGAGATCAGAGGTCAGACAGCATTGGTAAGAAGGCAGAGAGCAGAGGTAGGACAGCACTGGTAAAAAGAAGGCAGAGAGCAGAGGTCAAACAGCATAGGTAAGAAGGCAGAGAGCAGAGGTGGGACAGCATTGGTAAGAAGAAGGCAGAGAGCAGAGGTCAGACAGCACTGGTAAGAAGGCAGAGAGCAGAGGTGGGACAGCATTGGTAAGAAGAAGGCAGAGAGCAGAGGTCGGACAACATTGGTAAGAAGGCAGAGAGCAGAGGTCGGACAGCAGAGGTAAAAAGGCAGAGGTCAGACAGCAGAGGTAAGAAGGCAGAGAGCAGAGGTCGGTCAACATTGGTAAGAAGGCAGAGAGCAGAGGTCAGACAGCATAGGTAAGACAGCAGAGAGCAGAGGTCATACAGCATAGGTAAGATGGCAGAGAGCAGAGGTCGGACAACATTGGTAAGAAGGCATAGAGGAGAGGTCAGACAGCATAGGTAAGAAGGCAGAGAGCAGAGGTCAGACAACATTGGTAAGAAGGCAGAGAGCAGAGGTCAGACAGCATATATAAGAAGGCAGAGAGCAGAGGTCAGACAGCATAGTTAAGATGGCAGAGAGCAGAGGATGGACAACATAGGTAAGAAGGCAGAGAGCAGAGGTTGGACAGCATAGATAAGAAAGAAGAGAGCAGAGGTCAGACAACATTGGTAAGAAGGCAGAGAGGAGAGGTCGGACAACATTAGTAAGAAGGCAGAGAGCAGAGGTCGGACAACATTGGTAAGAAGAAGGCAGAGAGCAGAGGTCGGACAACATTGGTAAGAAGGCAGAGAGGAAAGGTCGGACAACATTGGTAAGAAGGCAGAGAGCAGAAGATGGACAGCACTGGTAAGAAGAAGGCAGAGAGCAGAGGTCGAACAACATTGGTAAGAAGAAGGCAGAGATCAGAGGTCAGACAGCATAGGTAAGAAGAAGGCAGAGAGTAGAGGTTGGACAACACTGGTAAGAAGGCAGAGAGCAGAGGTCAGACAGCACTGGTAAGAAGAAGGCAGATAGTAAAGGTCAGACAGCATAGGTAAGAAGGCAGAGAGTAGAGGTCGGACAACATTGGTAAGAAGAAGGCAGAGAGCAGAGGTCGGACAGCACTGGTAAGAAGAAGGCAGAGAGTAAAGGTCGGACAACATAGGTAAGAAGGCAGAGAGTAGAGGTCGGACAGCTTTGGTAAGAAGGCAGAGAGTAGAGGTCGGACAGCATTGGTAAGAAGGCAGAGAGCAGAGGTCAGACAGCACTGGTAAGAAGGCAGAGAGCAGAGGTCAGACAGCACTGGTAAGAAGAAGGCAGAGAGTAGAGGTCGGACAGCATCGGTAAGAAGAAGGCAGAGAGCAGAGGTCGGACAGCACTGGTAAGAAGAAGGCAGATAGCAGAGGTCGGACAGCACTGGTAAAAAGAAGGCAGAGAGCAGAGGTCAGACAGCACTGGTAAGAAGAAGGCAGAGAGCAGAGGTCGGACAGCATTGGTAAGAAGAAGGCAGAGAGCAGAGGTCGGACAGCACTGGTAAGAAGAAGGCAGAGAGTAGAGGTCGGACAGCATTGGTAAGAAGAAGGCAGAGAGCAGAGGTCAGACAGCATTGGTAAGAAGAAGGCAGAGAGCAGAGGTCAGACAGCACTGGTAAGAAGAAGGCAGAGGTCGGACAGCACTGGTAAGAAGAAGGCAGAGAGCAGAGGTCGGACAGCACTGGTAAGAAGAAGGCAGAGAGTAGAGGTCGGACAGCATAGGTAAGAAGAAGGCAGAGAGTAGAGGTCGGACAGCATTGGTAAGAAGAAGGCAGAGAGCAGTGGTTGGACAGCATAGGTAAGAAGAAGGCAGAGAGCAGAGGTCAGACAACATTGGTAAGAAGGCAGAGAGCAGAGGTCGGACGGCATTGGTAAGAAGGCAGAGAGCAGAGGTCAGACAGCATAGGTAAGAGAGCAGAGAGCAGAGGTCCGGCAGCATAGGTAAAAGGCAGAGAGCAGAGGTCGGAAAAAATTGGTAAGAAGAAGGCAGAGAGAAGAGGTCGGACAACATTGGTAAGGAGAAGGCAGAGAGCAGAGGTCGGACAGCATTGGTAAGAAGAAGGCAGAGGTCGGACAGCACTGGTAAGAAGAAGGCAGAGAGCAGAGGTCGGACAGCACTGGTAAGAAGGCAGAGAGCAGAGGTCAGACAGCATATGTAAGAAGGCAGAGAGCAGAGGTCAGACAGCATATGTAAGAAGGCAGAGAGCAGAGGTCAGAAAGAATTGGTAAGAAGAAGGCAGAGGGAAGAGGTCGGACATCATTGGTAAGGAGACAGAGAACAGAGGTCAGACAGCACTGGTAAGAAGGCAGAGAGCAGAGGTCAGACAGCAAAGGTAAGAAAGCAGAGAGCAGAGGTCAGATAGCACTGGTAAGAAGGCAGACAGCAGAGGTCAGACAGCACTGGTAAGAAGAAGGCAGGGAGCAGTGGTCAGACAGCATTGGTAAGAAGAAGGCAGAGAGCAGAGGTCAGACAGCATTGGTAAGAAGAAGGCAGAGAGCAGAGGTCAGACAGCACTGGTAAGAAGAAGGCAGAGAGCAGAGGTCAGACAGCATTGGTAAGAAGAAGGCAGAGAGTAGAGGTCGGACAGCACTGGTAAGAAGGCAGAGAACAGAGGTTGGACAGCACTGGTAAGAAGAAGGCAGAGAGCAGAGGTCGGACAGCAATGGTGAGAAAAAGGCAGAGAGCAGTGGTCGTTCAGCATAGGTAAGAAGAAGGCAGAGAACAGAGGTCAGACAACATTGGTAAGAAGGCAGAGAGAAGAGGTCGGACAGCATTAGTAAGAAGGCAGAGAGCAGAGGTCAGACAGCATTGGTAAAAAGAAGGCAGAGAGCCGAGGTCAGACAGCATAGGTAAGAAAAAGGCAGAGAGCAGAGGCCAGACAGCACTGGTAAGAAGAAGGCAGAGATCAGAGGTCAAACAGCATAGGTAAGAAGGCAGACAGAAGAGGTCGGACAACATAATTAAGAAGGCAGAGAGCAGAGGTAAGACAAAATTGGTAAGAAGGCAGAGAGCAGAGGTCGGACAACATTGGTAAGAAGGCAGAGAGCAGAGGTCAGAAAGCATATATAAGAAGATAGAGAGCAGAGGTTGGACAGCATTGGTAAGAAGGCAGAGAGCAGAGGTCGGACAGCATTGGTAAGAAGAAAGCAGAGAGTAGAGGTCAGACAGCATTGGTAAGAAGAAAGCAGATAGCAGAAGTCAGACTGCATTGGTAAGAAGAAGGCAGAGAGCAGAGGTCAGACAGCATTGGTAAGAAGAAGGCAGAGAGCAGAGGTCGGACAGCATTGGTATGAAGAAGGCAGAGAGCAGAGGTCGGACAGCATTGGTAAGAAGAAGGCAGAGAGCAGAGGTCGGACAGCATTGGTAAGAAGGCAGAGAGCAGAGGTCAGACAACATTGGTAAGAAGGCAGAGAGCAGAGGTCAGACAGCATTGGTAAGAAGGCAGAGAGCAGAGGTCAGACAGCATAGGTAAGAAAGCAGAGAGCAGAGGTCAGGCAGCATAGGTAAAAGGCAGAGAGCAGAGGTCGGAAAAAAATGGTAAGAAGAAGGCAGAGAGAAGAGGTCGGACAACATTGGTAAGGAGACAGAGAGCAGAGGTCGGACAGCACTGGTAAAAAGGCAGAGAGTAGAGGTCAGACAGCATATGTAAGAAGGCAGAGAGCAGAGGTCAGACAGCATATGTAAGAAGGCAGAGAGCAGAGGTCGGAAAGAATTGGTAAGAAGAAGGCAGAGAGAAGAGGTCGAACATCATTGGTAAGGAGACAGAGAGCAGAGGTCAGACAGCACTGGTAAGAAGGCAGAGAGCAGAGGTCAGACAGCAAAGGTAAGAAAGCAGAGAGCAGAGGTCAGACAGGACTGGTTAGAAGGCAGAGAGCAGAGGTCAGACAGCACTGGTAAGAAGATGGCAGAGAGTAGAGGTCGGACTGCATAGGTAAGAAGAAAGCAGAGAGCAGAGGTCGGACAGCATATGTAAGAAGGCAGAGAGCAGAGGTCGGAAAGACTTGGTAAGAAGTAGGCAGAGAGAAGAGGTCAGACAACATTGGTAAGGATACAGAGAGCAGAGGTCTGACAGCACTGGTAAGAAGGCAGAGAGCAGAGGTCAGACAGCAAAGGTAAATAAGCAGAGAGCAGTGGTCAGACAGCAATGGTAAGAAGAAGGCAGAGAACAGAGGTCAGACAGCATTGGTAAGAAGGCAGAGAGCAGTGGTCGGACAGCACTGGTAAGAAGAAGGCAGAGAGCAGTGGTTGGACAGCACTGGTAAGAAGAAGTCAGAGAGCAGAGGTCAGACAGCATTGGTAAGAAGAAGGCAGAGAGCAGAGGTCAGACAGCATTGGTAAGAAGAAGGCAGAGAGCAGGGGTCAGACAGCACTGGTAAGAAGAAGGCAGAGAGCAGAGGTCAGACAGCATTGGTAAGAAGAAGGCAGAGAGCAGAGGTCGGACAGCACTGGTAAGAAGGCAAAGAACAGAGGTTGGACAGCACTGGTAAGAAGAAGGCAGAGAGCAGAGGTCAGACAGCATTGGTGAGAAAAAGGCAGAGAGCAGTGGTCGGACAGCATAGGTAAGAAGAAGGCAGGGAGCAGAGGTCGGACAGCACTGGTAAGAAGAAGGCAGAGATCAGAGGTCGGGCAGCATAGGTAAGAAGGCAGAGAGAAGAGGTCGGACAACATTAGTAAGAAGGCAGAGAGAAGAGGTAAGACAAAATTGGTAAGAAGGCAGAGAGCAGAGGTCGGACAACATTGGTAAGAAGGCAGAGAGCAGAGGTCAGAAAGCATATATAAGAAGGCAGAGAGCAGAGGTTGGACAGCATTGGTAAGAAGGCAGAGAGCAGAGGTCGGACAGCATTGGTAAGAAGAAAGCAGAGAGTAAAGGTCAGACAGCATTGGTAAGAAGAAAGCAGATAGCAGAAGTCAGACAGCATTGGTAAGAAGAAGGCAGAGAGCAAAGGTCAGACAGCATTGGTAAGAAGAAGGCAGAGAGCAGAGGTCGGACAGCATTGGTATGAAGAAGGCAGAGAGCAGAGGTCGGACAGCATTGGTAAGAAGGCAGAGAGCAGAGGTCGGACAGCATTGGTAAGAAGAAGGCAGAGAGCAGAGGTCAGACAGCATTGGTAAGAAGAAGGCAGAGAGCAGAGGTCGGACAGCATTGGTAAGAAGGCAGAGAGCAGACAGCATTAGTAAGAAGGAAGATGTCAGCAGGCAGAGGTCAGACAGCATTGGTAAGAAGGCAGAGAGCAGTGGTCAGACAGCATTGGTAAGAAGAAGGCAGAGAGCAGAGGTCGGACAGCATTGGTAAAAAGGCAGAGAGCAGTGGTCGGACAGCATTGGTAAGAAGAAAGCATAGAGCAGAGGTCAGACAGCATTGGTAAGAAGAAGGCAGAGAGCAGAGGTCAGACAGCATTGGTAAGATGAAGGCAGAGAGCAGAGGTCAGACAGCATTGGTAAGAAAGAGGCAGAGAGCAGAGGTCAGACAGCATAGGTAAGAAGAAGGCAGAGAGCAAAGGTCAGACAGCATTGGTAAGAAGGCAGAGAGCAGAGGTTGGACAGCATAGGTAAGAAGGAAGAGGTCAGCAGGCAGAGGTCAGACAGCATTGGTAAGAAGGCAGAGAGCAGAGGTTGGACAGCATAGGTAAGAAGGAAGAGGTAAACAGGCAGAGGTCAGACAGCATTGGTAAGAAGGAAGAGGTCAGCAGGCAGAGATCAGACAGCTTTGGTAAGAAGGCAGAGAGCAAAGGTCAGACAGCATTGGTAAGAAGGCAGAGAGCAGAGGTTGGACAGCATAGGTAAGAAGGAAGAGGTCAGCAGGCAGAGGTCAGACAGCATTGGTAAGAAGGCAGAGAGCAGAAGTCGGACAGCATTGGTAAGAAAGCAGAGAGCAGAGGTCGGATAGCATTGGTAAGAAGGAAGAGGTCAGCAGGCAGAGGTCAGACAGCAGAGGTCAGACAGCATTGGTAAGAAAGCAGAGAGCAGAGGTTGGACAGCATTGGTAGGAAGGAAGAGGTCAGCAGGCAGAGGTCAGACAGCATTGGTAAGAAGGCAGAGAGCAGAGGTCGGACAGCATTGGTAAGAAGGCAGAGAGCAGAGGTCAGACAGCATTGGTAAGAAGGCAGAGAACAGAGGTCGGACAGCATTGGTAAGAAGGCAGAGAGCAGAGGTCGGACAGCATTGGTAAGAAGGAAGAGGTCAGCAGGCAGAGGTCAGACCGCATTGGTAAGAAAGCAGAGAGCAGAGGTCAGACAGCATTGGTAAGAAGGCAGAGAGTAGAGGTAGGACAGCATTGGTAAGAAGGCAGAGAGAAGAGGTCAGACAGCATTGGTAAAAATGAAGAGGTCAGCAGGCATAGGTCAGACAGCATTGGTAAGAAGGCAGAGAGCAGAGGTCGGACAGCATTGGTAAGAAAGCAGAGAGCAGAGGTCGGACAGCAAAATAGAGTAGAACAATAATAATTAGTAAAAGTGTTAAAATATTTGTTCAATGTGACTTTGTATCCTTGAGAAATACAATTATTAGATAATAGTTACATTATGAAATAAGATCTACACAATTTATTATCCTATGTAAAATAAAGTAGTTCTTAGTCAAAATCAGTATTATCTGAATCATAGTGCTGACGATAAATTGCAAGTGAATGGCAATGTGACAACAATACAGTGTGAGATGAAATGGGAAAATAATAATAGCATTAGCATGTCAATAAGATATATTGAAAGATTATAAACATTACAAAAAAGTGTGTCAGTGTTAGAGTGTTAGAGTGTTGATTGAAAACCTAAAAGTGTCAAGTATAATAAAACATAGTGGAAGGTGGTTAGTTTGCAAACAACCAAATAAATAAATGTCCACACATCACCAAGAACTAAACAAATTGTTGTGTGATAGTAAATGATAGACTATACCCCATTGGTTTGTCGAGGGTGTCTCCCTTTCTGAAATTCAAGCAACAAACTTTAGTCACAAGCTAGAAACATACCGGGTTAATCAGTTATCTTATCATTGACAGAATCCTGTAAAAATAGCTCTAAATACACTGAATATATAATTACAGTAAAGCAGTGGTTTATACTCAGTTTTCTGTAACATCCCACTAGGACTATTATGGTCATTTTAGTGAACCCAAGCTCATTATGGGTGAAGGAAGACTTTAGACAAATGTCTGGGTAAAACCAACCCTGAGGTTAAAATGTGATCAAGATAAAGAGAGAAGTGTTTCTTATTAGTATAAAAAATGAAGAATTTAAAATAACAATTACAGTTGTAATCTAGGTTTAATTATTTAAATGAAGAGTCTTATTTTCTAAACACATCATATAACGTATACAGAAAAAAAATGACATTTTAATTTACTTGTTAGTCTTTTAACATTTCTAAAGTTAATGTAGAGTTGCTAGAATGGGGGGCATTTAAATTATGTGCCACAAGTATGGTTAATAAAGTGGTAGATGAACACAGAGAACTGGCACAGATAAAATATTTTGCTAAAGGGAGATTTTGATGATGGAAGATTTTGATGATGGAAGATTTTGATCAAGATGTTGGGAGATTTTGATGATTGGTGATTTTGATGAAGGGGAATTTTGGTCATGATGATGGGAGATTTAGCTTATAGGAGATTGTAATGGTAGAAGACTTTAATGATAGAAGATTTTGCTGATTGGATTTTGCTTGTTGAAGATTTTGCTTATGGGAGATATTGATGATGATGATGAGAGATTTTGATTAAAGGAGCACGGGACGTTAAGAGATTTTGGTGATACAAAATTTTGAGTACGGGATTATGCTGATGGGAGATTTTGATAAAGTAATTTAGATGATTGAAGATTTTGATGATCAGATTTTGGTCATTGGAGATTTTGAAGCTTGGAGATTTTGATGATGGATAGATTTTGAAGAAGGTCAATTTTGATTCTGGGATTGTGATGATGGAAAATTTTGATGATGGGAGATTTTAATGTTGCGAGATTTTGTCATGGGAAATATTGATGTTGGGTGATTTTTACTGGTTTCTGAAAAAACAAATGATCAGCAGATAGATCACAACTTTTTAATCATAGCACCAATAAGATTTATCTTGCTAAGCCTTTCAATAATTAAGTTATAGAAGATGGTGTAGAACCTGAACAATGGTATTCCTACAAGGAGCTGTCTGATCATGATCTTTACTTTTTGCTACTTAGAGCTTATCAGTAAATCTTCTATGTATGCATAAAGTTATGAGCAGTTAACTAGGGATGTAAAATTTCTCATAAAAATAAGAGGGCCATGAGGTCAAGATTTCAGGCAGACAAACATTCAGATCAGTTTTGATGAAGATTAGATAAAACTGTAGCCTTCTCAAGCAAAATTGTTGACACCACATGATAGACGACAAACGAAGGGGCATCAGAAAAGCTCACCTTGAGCACATTGTGCTCAGGTGAACTAAAATGTTGTAGCAAAGACAGAATTAAGCTGCAAACATGACAACACCTGGTATGTGTAAACCTCCACCAAATATTGCAGGTAGATTGTCTGGGTAAGTTGTTAAACAATTGAAAAGTCAATATTGAAAACATTTAGAAAGAATGATACAATAATTAATCTCCTTATTAATAAAAAAAAAAAAATATTTTTCATAGATATATTTTACTTTTTTTTGCAAAGAGAATGTTCCTAGAACTTTAGATAATTCATATTGAATTTTATGGAATGTTTAGTTGAATAAAAAGATATGAATTAAGATATAATAACTAAATTATAAAATTGTTCAACTGACAAAACGTCTGAAACATTTAAAGGAATGAAATATAATTTTCAAAGTAAATAATAACTTAATAAAATTCAAAATATTTTTCTGTTTATCTTAGAAAAAGAGAAAAGTAGCTGTTTTGAAAATATAAAATATTATTCTGTTAATTAGCTTGTATAATGAGAAGAGTAGCTGTAAGAGCACTAATTCATAGCTGACACTACAAAAGGATGCCAACAATAACCATCAGAAGAAATCGAAGGCAAGATTTAGACAAGAGATAGAGAGGCCCGCAAGTTATTACCATGGCAACAAAAGTGGGAGGGGTAATGTCAAATGTAAACATACTTACAACAGAGTTTCTAAATGCTAAATTTAGGGCTGACTGGTTCTTGTACATAAACTTGGCACTCTGCACAAAAAAGAAACAAAATGAAAATGAAGCTAAAATAAGCACTGTGAAATACAGCATCTCACTAAACAGTATAATTTACATGTATCAACATAAAACTGGCACTCAAGAATATTCGCATGTTCTGTAAACTGTTAAAAAATGTGTCAACAGATCTTTTAAGTGCTGAATTACTGTGCTGTTGTATATATAATACTGTAAAATCTTTTTCTTTTTTTTTAGGCATCTAACTGACACCATTATGGAGATGTCCAGCAACTTATTGGTGGTGGAACCCCCAGCACACTGCAGGTCAGTTGGAAGACCGTCCCATAGGAAAACTATTGCCCCAACTGGGACTCAAACCCTTGTGATAACAGGTTGCGAAGTTACAATTTGGTGACTTTACTGTAAAATCTCTAGAGAATGATGATCACATTGTTGACAACTTCTGAGTGCCAGCTTAATGCTGCCATGCTACACACCAAAGTATTATAACAACAGGCTCTAGAATAATGTGTATGTGGATTGGTACCTCTAACAACCGCACCAAATCCCTTAAACGTGCTATCTGACAGTTTGCCTATATAAAACACATACAACAATATCTTAAATGTGGGGAATTGGAGCACAGTTTCTAAATACGCCTACACTTAAGTTAAGATGGGTTTAAACACTGTCTCAGTTGTTATGGTACAAAACATCAAATAAATCAGTCGTAATGTATTTTCTTCTCCAAATCTATAAATAAGTAAGAAGGATCTCAGCTAACTCTAGATAGCAACATCAGAGAGAATGACTTGGATGATGATCTCAAAGGAGTAAGTGGTAACATGATGTTCCTTTTAGTATAAAATATACCGGTAGCTAACAGTGTGCAGCATAACTCAGATTGAGAAATGCAGGTTTGTAAATACAGGTTGGGTGTTATGCTTTACTTTTCAAATAGATGTAGGGCATCAATAAACAGCAGTTTACAGGATGTTTTTAGGTAAAAATATTTTTAACTGTATGAGAAATGTCCAAACTGTTGAATACCACCTTTAAAAATTTTAACATTATATTATGGTACAATGTATTCATGGTTTTCAGTTCTAAATATTTCAAATCAAGAAAATTGTGAACTTTCAATGATAGTTGACTCAAATTATTGAATTATAAATGAATATACTGAAACATTTTTTTTTATTTTGGTTTCTATATCATAAAAAGATTAAAACTTTAATAAATAAATATACAATGTAGCAGTTTGTAAAACATCTTTTACTGTCTTACAAGTTTATCTATCACGCTTTACAATGAATTTTTTTTTAAATATTTGTTGACAAATTTTCTTCCAGCAATTGCATGTGATTTTTGTTGATACATTTATTAAATATAATTGTTATATTACTGTAAATGCCTATTACTTATGTTCTGAAAGGCTATACAAGATGTCAATAACAATACACTTCTGTGAAATGTGTGGAATATAACAATACACTTCTGTGAAATGTGTGGAATATAACAATACACTTCTGTGAAATGTGTGGAATATAACAATACACTTCTTTAAAATGTGTGGAATATAACAATACACTTCTGTGAAATGTGTGGAATATAACAATACACTTCTTTAAAATGTGTGGAATATAACAATACACTGCTGTGAAATGTGTCGAATAGAACAATACACTTCTGTGACATATGTGGAATATAACAATACACATCAGTGACATATGTGGCGTATAACAATACACACCAGTGACATATGTGGCATATAACAATACACATCAGTGACATATGTGGAATATAACAATACACATCAGTGACATATGTGGCGTATAACAATACACACCAGTGACATATGTGGCATATAACAATACACATCAGTGACATATGTGGCATATAACAATACAAATAATTTATATACTTTAAGTACACTAATACAAATCTGTGCCAAATGTTGAGTCCCTACAATTGTGTGATTTATAGCAACAGAAACATAAAGCAAAATGAACGTATTTCTTTGTATAGAGGGCCTGCTATAATTTGACCATAAATGGACACAGCATTTATTAAAAAATGGTATAATGGCAGTGAGATATTTTGACCATTGTATACAAACACAAGCTGGTCCAAACAAACACTGAAAAGGTAAATCAGGTAAGTTTACAGCATTTTTAAAAAACGTTTAAGGCAAAAGAAATTGATCTCATATTTGAAACGCTATGGTCAAGTGGTAAAGCTCTTGTCGTAGTAACACATATGTTTGCAGGTTTAAAATCCTGTAATGTAATTTTGCCATAGTAATTAGTTTTCAGGTAAAAAAAAAAATGTGTTAGTAGTTTTCAGTTAAATAATAATTGGTTATAATTGGTTAGTTAAAGACATTGTGCCGTTTAACTAAGTGAAAAAAGTTAACTTAAATCTGGGCAAAGAATGACATGTTTAATAATCAAAACAAGGAAATAAACTATGATGCACGGGAAACTAGTAAAAGGCAATAAAGAGGAAGAATTCAGGACAGAGATTGATGCATACGTCAAAATATAGGCAAGAAGCGTGAGTTGTGTACTGTATGAATGACAAGATCGTCAAAAATATATGCGAGCTCAGTTCGGATGAGCAATTAGTTTAGACTATATATGTTAGGGGTGCAGAATGGGAAAAAAAAGAAGAATTGAGATGAGCTAGGGAGAGGAGTGTGGATTTGGACGCGTTTGAGAGAGGTATTCACGCCTCACTGTTGTTAGATTGTAAAATGTAATTTTCACTAATAAAATCATAATCATGGGATGATGTTGCATTGTACTATAGAGCCCTGTTACGCTACAATCCAGCATAATTTTAACTTTGTTTTTTTATTCACAAGCAGCAAGTTTTGTGTATGTGTTTTAATGTTAGTATCAATCAAATATAGTTAACACAAACATATATATCTGCCTGCATTTTACAGCTTTATGTTAGCAACTTAAAATGGTAATGTAATTGTCAGATAATGCAAGAAAAATGGTCACTAATGTTTTGCAGGTAGAACTACTGTAAATTCAGCATCTCTTGGACAAATGTATAAAAGAATATAGATTATCTGACTAATTGTCATTTTTTAATTTGTCTAATATGTTTCTTGATACATAGGTTTTTACTTTTTATTTGCCATTTTGCTAGATTCGAACCAGTGCAGTTATCAATGTATATAATTACAGAATGGGCACCTTTCACTCCTATACAACAGGCAGGCATCTTTCACCCCTATACAACAGGCAATTTTAACAGTTTAGGATATATATGTGGTGTGATATGGTCCAAGTTCAGGATAATTCACCTGAATTATCCTGATAGTGTGCCATATCCTAGTACAGTATGTGTAAGAAAGAAACTCCTGCCCCGTAGAAACACTCATTTATTTTTTCTAGGTGAACAAAACACCACCCACATATTTTTTAACGTGAAACCCCGACCCACCTCACTCCCTTACATTTTTGTTGGTGGACAAAACACCCCTAATTAATTCACCGAAGCAGACAAAATACTAAATAAAATAAAAATACGTCATGTAAGTCTGTACCTCGGTCTCATGCATGAAGGTAAAAACAAACTCTTGAGAAAGTAGTACACGTTCAAAGACAGCAAAAGAACTTTTTTTTATAACTCGTATCGTTGAACAAAGGTCCATATGTTTTATGTTTAATGGCAGTTTTAAGTGTAAACTTCGATATTTTGATAAACAAAAAATGAAAATAAATGTTTGAAAGTTACATTTTATAGATTTTGTTGTCTGCCATTAGCAAGTGCTTATTTTAAGTTAGGAACAGAGATGAATAATAGAACAACACATGCTAGGCAGGTTCTGTCTACAAAGTTGTGTAAATAAAGTTTCAAAATAAAAATAAATAATGTTTTTGTGGGGTTCCAACCGGCAAAAACATTATCATGGGGACAAGTGCCTAAACACTGGATCAATGAATTGATTCAAGTTTTCTATACTTATACTGCAACAATAAAATGTTGTTTTTTGTATGACGTAACCTTATCTGATTTACCAATTCAGTGTTTATTTAGGCAGGATGATGTTTGTAAACAACAATCAATTTATGGAGTTTAATAAGTCAAGGTTCTGCATGAGTATTTATTCGGAATAAATATGTAAATATCAGGAAATCGACTGAATAAACTCGGCTCCAGCTTTGTTTGTTTATTATTATGATCAAACGCTGAAATAAGGCACTGTTTTTAAATCCAGTAACTCCATTAAACAAGTTTGGTAAATCAGTTAAAAAAAAATTACAATATGTTTCTTCAAATCAAATTTCATTATTGATTTCCACTCCACTAACTTCAATTGTGAAATAGAGTCCAAAAATTTTATTGATTTTTACCCATCATTGATTTTTACCCAACAAATTTCATCACTGATTTTTACCTTTCAAATTTCATCACTGATTTTTACCTTTCAAATTTTATCACTGATTTTTACCCAACAAATTTCATCACTGATTTTTACCTTTCAAATTTCATCAAATTTCATCACTGATTTTTACCTTTCAAATTTCATCACTGATTTTCCACCAACAAATTTCATCACTGATTTTTACCTTTCAAATTTCAACACTGATTTTTACCCAACAAATTTCATCACTGATTTTTACCTTTCAAATTTCAACACTGATTTTTACCCAACAAATTTCATCACTGATTTTTACCTTTCAAATTTCAACACTGATTTTTACCTTACAAATTTTAACATTGATTTGTACCTGACATATATCACCATTGACTTCTTCCTGATAAATATAATCACTGATATCTACCTGACAAATTTCATAAATGACTTCTACCTGACAACTTTCATCTTCCTGAAAAAAAATCATCATTGATATCTATCTGACAAAATTCATCATTGATATTAACCTGATAAAATTTATCATTGATATCTATCTGACAAAATTCATCATTGATATTAACCTGACAAAATTCATCATTGATATCTACCTGACAACTTTCATCATTGATATCTACCTGACAACTTTCATCATTGATATCTACCTGACAACTTTCATCATTGATATCTACCTGATAAAATTCCTCATTGATATCTACCTGACAAAATTCATCATTTATATCTACCTGATAAATTTCTTAATAATAACCACCAGATCATGGGCGCCCACTCAAAATTGTGTACAACACAAAATTAATTACCACAAAATTACAAAGTAATCACAAAGACGTTTACACAAACAGCCAGGCACACAAGGTCATGTTGTTTAAAATAAAGCAGTAACTGGCATGTTAAACTGAAACAAGGTTTTAATAAGTATTTATTTTAACTAACATTCAATTATTCTATGTAAGTTAACAAAAGTTAAACTAACATGAAAATGCTTCAAGACAATTTTCCTGTGACTTGTGTGCATTAAACATACAATTATTACTTATGAAAATAAACATTCCTTTGAAAAAAAATCATTAAAATTAATTAAAATTAATTTAGCATATTTCTATGAAAAACTGCACGTACCTGCACTGAGTTAATTCACTTAATTTCAATTCAGACTAAGTTTCTATTATATATAGAGAATAATAAATGTAGTTACTAGAACCTTTATTAAAAGATCTTAAATATGGAGGCTGTGAATAACTGTCAATTAATGAAAAACAGCTAGGGAAAGTTTGATCATAGATCTATAGAAAGACAACAATGTTTGTGCTCCCTTTTTTTTCAAGGCAAAGGTGTGAAATAGATTAATATAAGCAGAATGGGAACAAAGTGTTAATTTTTATATTGACACCTGTAATTACAACAGGTGAAATAACATGTCCACAAACAGAAAATGCTAAATAATTTAACATGCACACAAGTAGCAAGAAAGAAGTCACATAATTCAAATTAATTGAAAATAAAAAAATGAACAAGTTTTCGTTGTTGTTGTTATTGTCTTTTGTGCGCAGATATAAACCTTATCAGAGAATTAGAGATACATACTGTCAATGGTTACTGTACAAAAATCGACATAAATATAAGATTTTTTGCTAATTATTAGTTATAAATAATGCAACACATACGAAGACCTATTACAATGTAAAAACAAACCCTAAATGAGTACAAAACTAAAATAAGGTGAAAAGTCAAAAGGGCATTTGATGACAAGCTAAAAGCCAACTCTTAAAGTAACGAAAAGCATTTTTGTTTATATTTGACAAATACAATCAGATATAAAGTATTGGCGGAAATAGGCTTGATTGTATATAGCTACATGGGTGGTATTGACTTCATTTGTCAATGTATCAATTGACCAAAACCAACCTCCTTCTAAAGGGACACGCCATCATGGATATTTTGTTTTTACACTGGTACTGTATTAAGAGTTTTGAAGGTTCTATATAATGCTACCATAAACTAAGTTTTTGTAAGAACTTTGTGTTCAAAACACTCTGGCAACATTTCTTACGTTGTTTATTTTCACCTGACACAGCCAGAAGTTACTGTACCTGTATGGATATTGTCCAATACATCCAGGGAAATGACGGTGTCAAAAAAGCACAAGAAAATGACATTATGATGTCATAAGCTGGATATTTTGAGAAAAACAACTTTTGACAAACAAGATTATCAGAAAAGTTTTGATGATGTTTTTTTATCAATATTGTATATAATCTTATGCTGCAAATCATGGATATTTAATTAAATTTATAAAAGTTTAATCATTAATAATGTCCTCATAGTAAAGAAGCTCTTTGGCTTTATTCTGTCAAAGACTTCATAACAGCGTTTTGACAGAAAAAGACCAGATTTTTTCAAACCAATTTATTTTAGACAATGTTCCAAAGAGGCAAATTTATAAATCAAAATTCACATGGAAAGTCTTCATGAAAGATTTTTAATAAGTTGCACTTTTCTTCCTGATTTTTTTTTTTTTGCCAAAACTTTGACAGTGCCTTTAAGGCTTGACTTGCTGAAAGCACCTTTAGGTGCTATGTTAATAGTGTTTCCAGCAAGTTCATGATCAGAAGACTTTTAGTCACATCTCAACAAAGCCTCAGTGCTAACACTCCAATGACTGCAATTGGGTTTCATAATTAGGAACAAACATTTACTACATAACAGTATCTGTTATGCTATTGTTACTGCTGGTCAGGTGTACATCAACAAACATTTGTTGAACTTCATTACATTCATGCTAAATCTGAGAGTGCAGGTTCTTGTGCTTTGACAATCTTCACAACAGTCAAGATGTTTTTTAGACTTCTGGTGAAAATATATTCAGTCGTGTTAATTTGTCAAATAGCTAATGGACAGACATATGAGGATGTTGTGACCTTACGTGCAGACAAACTGACGAACTATGATCCAAGTATCAGACCACTAAATAATCAATCGGAGATTCTGCTTGTCAATATATCCTTCGATCTGTTCAGCATTCTCGATATTGATATCGTTGAAGGCAGCCTGACAACAGTTGCACAGCTAGACTGTGCCTGGAAGGATGAGAAAATGGTGTGGAACCCCAGTAACTATGGCAACATCCAGAAGTTGACCATCCAGCCAGACCTGGTATGGCTACCCCGAATTGTCCTGGCCAATCCTCACATCCTCAAGCCTGTTCGACAGTCCTGGATATATGTTGACTACACCAGCGATGGTCAAGTGTCCTATCTTCCAGTTGACCTTATCGTAAGTGCATGTCAGTTCCACATGACTTTCTGGCCATTCGACAAACATGAATGCTCTATAAACTTGTTCCCGTACAACTACTATCCGTACGAGGTTCAATTCGAGTCAACTGGATTTCTGTTAAGCCATTTTGATGAGAATGGGGAATGGGTGATCGAATCAGCAGAAGGTAAATCATCAATCCACGCTTTTGGTGCCTCAGAAGTGGTTTTCACTCTACACATCAGTCGCAGACCTACATACTACATGGTAACAATAGTGCTGCCCCTTGTGAGTATTAGCTGTTTGACTGGATTCGTATTCTTGCTACCAACGAATTCTGGTGAACGTGTGTCATACGCTATAACTATTCTACTGTCAAAAAGTGTCTCCATGCTTGTCATCATGGACGAACTTCCGAAGAGTTCTCGATCCCTCCCCCTCATGTGTGTGTACATACTGGCTGTGCTATCTTTCAGTGCTATCTGCATTATTGGTGTGATCTTAAATCAGAACATCTACCATCGGTCAGACAATGTCCCGATTGGATCAATGTACATGTCACTGGCAAAATTATTTAAGAAATTCAGAAGCAGGAAGGTAGGAGACAGAGTTAACCAAGATCAGAAGGCAAAGGACACAAAAAATCAGCAAAATCACTCCGATGAGGACAAACCTTCACATAACAAACTTTTTGTTATTCCTGTCAACAATGTTCTGACAGAGAGTGATATAGAACATGCTGATGAAATGCAACATCTGGATGACAGGATGCAAGATTTGTCTGACAAGCAAGACCGATCAACATCGGGTGACAAAAATGTTTCATGGAAGACCATAAGTGAGATCATTGATACAATCCTCATGACTTCTACCATCGGGGTGACAATTTTGTCCTCATTTATTTTCTTCGTCTACCTTGCACTTGCATCAAGTTATGTAAAATCTATTCACAAATAAAAGGAAAGGAATCTTAACCTTAACATTTCAAAACAAATCTGACATGTGCAGTGGGATATATAAAAATTCTATCTACATACAAGTTTTTCAATCTTGACCATAACAATGTTTTAAAACACATAACAAGAGAACAGTAAAGTATTATTTGATTACATTGTTAAGTTCTAGATGCTATTTAGTTTTTGAAAAAATGAATATTTATTAACTCTTATGTGAATCATTTGTACATAAAACAGCCAACAAACAAAAACAAAAAACACACTGTTTTTGTGTTTCTTGCTATGTTTTGGAAGTCAAATTCAAAGGTATTGATATTTTTATTCTAATATAATTATTTGCTTATTGTTAAAAAAAATATTTTGTTTAATTTTCTAGAAATTAACAGCATGGTCAATGCTGATCTATTTGACTCACTATATGGTCATTGAAGATCTATTAGACTCATTACATGGTCATTGTTGATCTATTAGACTCATTACATGGTCATTGCTGATCTATTAGACTCATTACATGGTCATTGCTGATCTATTAGACTCATTACATGGTCATTGTTGATCTATTAGACTCATTACATGGTCATTGCTGATCTATTAGACTCATTACATGGTCATTGCTGATCTATTAGACTCATTACATGGTCATTGTTGATCAATTAGACTCACTACATGGTCATTGCTGATCTATTAGACTCACTACATGGTCATTGCTGATCTATTAGACTCATTACATGGTCATTGCTGATCTATTAGACTCATTACATGGTCATTGTTGATCAATTAGACTCACTACATGGTCATTGCTGATCTATTAGACTCATTACATGGTCATTGCTGATCTATTAGACTCATTACATGGTCATTGCTGATCTATTAGACTCATTACATGGTCATTGCTGATCTATTAGACTCACTACCTATTAGACTCACTACATAGTCATTGCTGATCTATTAGACTCATTACATGGTCATTGCTAATCTATTAGAATCACTACATGGTCATTGCTGATCTGTTAGACTCACTACATAGTCATTGCTGATCTGTTAGACTCACTACATAGTCATTGCTGATCTATTAGACTCATTACATGGTCAATGCTGATCTATTAGACTCATTACATGGTCATTGCTGATCTATTAGACTCACTACCTATTAGACTCACTACATAGTCATTGCTGATCTATTAGACTCATTACATGGTCATTGCTGATCTATTAGACTCATTACATGGTCATTGCTGATCTATAAGACTCACTACATGGTCATTGCTGACCTATTAGACTCACTACATAGTCATTGCCGATCTATTAGACTCACTACATAGTCATTGCTGATCTATTAGACTCACTACATGGTCATTGCTGATCTATTAGACCCACTACATGGTCCTTGCTGATCTATTAGACCCACTACATAGTCATTGCTGATCTATTAGACTCACTACATAGTCATTGCTGATCTATTAGACCGGACTACATGGTCCTTGCTGATCTATAGACCCACTACATGGTCCTTGCTGATCTATTAGACTCATTACATGGTCATTGCTGATCTATTAGACTCATAACATGGTCATTGCTGATCTGTTAGACTCACTACATAGTCATTGCTGATCTATTAGACTCATTACATGGTCATTGCTGATCTGTTAGACTCACTACATAGTCATTGCTGATCTATTAGACTCACTACATAGTCATTGCTGATCTATTAGACTCACTACCTATTAGACTCACTACATGGTCATTGCTGATCTATTAGACTCACTACATGGTCATTGCTGATCTGTTAGACTCACTACATGGTCATTGCTGATCTATTAGACTCACTACCTATTAGACTCACTACATGGTCATTGTTGATCTGTTAGACTCACTACATAGGCATTGCTGATCTATTAGACTCACTACATGGTCATTGTTGATCTGTTAGACTCACTACATAGTCATTGCTGATCTGTTAGACTCACTACATAGTCATTGCTGATCTATTAGGCTCACTACCTATTAGACTCACTACATAGTCATTGCTGATCTATTAGACTCACTACATGGTCATTGCTGACCTATTAGACTCACTACATAGTCATTGCTGATCTATTAGACTCACTACATTCTCTAGTCTTTCTTTTAAGTTATGGTGATCTCTATATTGATTTGTAGATATTATAAAAAAAAACCCTGATCATTGTACAAGAAAAATTTATAATGACAATGTGATGCAGCATTTTTGGAAAAAGAACAGCTTACCATAAATTGAGTATGAGCAAGGGGCAGCTATATACGACTACCATTTTGACTTTGGTATGTCATGGTCTGGTATTGAACCTCAGGCCTCCCATACCTGGATGCTAACAACGCTCTACTTAATACACTTCCAGGTCCAGTGGGTATAACTCACTTTCCACATTATATATTCTTGACAAGCTCTGTAAATAATGGTTTTGAAACAATACCTTTGTTTTCAAGGCAATATTTGTAAAATATTGACCAGAATCTTATTAAAAATGGTGTATGTGCTGATAAATATATAATGTGAGGAAAACAGACTAAAGTAGTGTGTGTAAAATTTTGTGTTGTTTCTAATAATTATAACCTGTATCATTATCTGCTATAAAATGTAACATTGTGTGTTGCTTGTAATATATAACCTGTAGCATTATCTGTTAAGAATATCATGTATACACTAAAGGACCCATACACACAAAGATATGAAACAAAATTATCCTCGATGAACAAGTCTGGCTGATTTTTCATGGCAGATATGTGACTCGTTTACAGTTCTGCTAAGAGCCTCTGGGACAATTAGACTAATAAAACTTGTAAATATAAATATTCACCCCACACCTACTGTTGTAAACTTTCCCCACACAAATTGTTGCAAACTGTCCCCACACCTACTGTTGCAAACTGTCCCCACACCTACTGTTGCAAACTGTCCCCACACCTACTGTTGTAAACTGTCCCCACACCTACTGTTGCAAACTGTCCCCACACCTACTGTTGTAAACTTTCCCCACACCTACTGTTGTAAACTGTCCCCACACCTACTGTTGCAAACTGTCCCCACACCTACTGTTGCAACTGTCCCCACACCTACTGTTGCAAACTGTCCCCACACCTACTGTTGCAAACTGTCCCCACACCAACTGTTGTAAACTTTCCCCACACCTACTGTTGCAAACTGTCCCCACACCTACTGTTGCAAACTGTCCCCACACCTACTGTTGCAAACTGTCCCCACACCTACTGTTGCAAACTGTCCCCACACCTACTGTTGCAAACTGTCCCCACACCTACTGTTGCAAACTGTCCCCACACCTACTGTTGCAAACTGTCCCCACACCTACTGTTGTAAACTTTCCCCACACCTACTGTTGTAAACTGTCCCCACACCTACTGTTGCAAACTGTCCCCACACCTACTGTTGCAAACTGTCCCCACACCTACTGTTGCAAACTGTCCCCACACCTACTGTTGCAAACTGTCCCCACACCTACTGTTGCAAACCCACACCTACTGTTGCAAACTTTCCCCACACCTACTGTTGCAAACTTTCCCCATACCTATTGCTATTTTGCAGTAAAACCTCGCTAAGAGAACCACCTGTGGTTCTTTAAAGTGTTCCAAAGAGCAAGGCCGTCCTCTTTGTGAGTTAAAACATAAAACTAATATGTCTATAAAAAGGTGTAATTTCAATATTATGTAGTATTTATAATGTTTTTACATTATCTAGTGTACTTATTGTGTTAAAGTTTATTTGTTTCACAAGGATATACTAAAACATGAAAGTATATGTTCAGTATATGTTATTACTTTATTTAAAATTTGTGAACTAGTTATTTAAAACAGAACATGTTATAAACTCTTTTTCTTAGGTGAGAGCACAAACATTCAATAACATATTTAATTTACTACACAGGACATGTCAGATTGTAATTTACTGGAAGAACTGGTAAATGTTATCTGACTGCCTTTGGTGTAGACTTTTACTATCCTGCTTCTGGAAGTCTACCTCGATGCTAAGACTAAGACGAGATGAGGTCATTTCACCCTTATCCCATTGTACAGCTTAACAAATACAACTTATGATCCAACATCAGTTTGTAGACATCAAACAAATCACTGCTATAATTGACTTCTTTACAATTACTGTAAGTGATTCAGCAATGTCTTAATTTGAAGTTAGCGGATTGTAGTGGAGATAGGCGTGAATTTGTTAACTGGTTCAGAAATAACTGTCCCAGGTACTGGGTAGCAGGATGCCCTGCTTTCCGAGGTTGTAGGAAAATAAAATAAAGAATAAAATGGGTCTGGAAAAAAGCATCCTGCATGGCGGCCTGCACAGCTTAGCAGGATAGTTCTTTAGTAAGGTTTTACTGTATATTGCTTGCACATACTGTGTATGTATGATATTGTCCTTGTAATTACTAATTGTGATATTCGTGTTTTAAGCACCATTTTTACAGATGATGTTTGTGAACTTTGTTTTATTGTTATCCACTTAGTAGAGTGACCTTGCACATTTAGCATCATGCATTATACAACTATGTAATTTTTTTGCCATTGTAATTTTTTTATTTTAAATTACATTATTTGGCAACATAGAAATAGCAACTCATTAATAAATTTAAGGGTCTGGAGATATAACCCTATGGATGTAAACATGCAAATTTGTTCTGAGATACAAGAATATAATTTACTGCTTGTGGCAGACAATTTAATTGACCTAATGGATTAAGTGTCCCCACAATTAATCTAAAAATTGCAGGTTCAAATCCATCTTGCAATTATAATATCTTTTGTGTTTTGAATTTTGATAAACTTTAATTTTTATTTTAATGGGTGATAAATGATTTTTTAACATTAAATTGTAAATGGTGTATAACTCTGGATTATATTATACATGTTAAGAATAAAATATTGTATATGAATAAAAAAGTAATAATGCCGGATTTGAACCCATAACCTATTAAACCATTTTCTTAAACTATGTGATCAAGCCTAATAAGCTTCAGAAGTTTACATCTAATGTTGAAAGAACACTTAGAAATCCTTCAGGTTTTGCAAATACTCATTAAGCGGTCTTGTTAAAAGTTTGGGATGCTACCAACTATTTAGTGACTGCCATTTTCAATGTTGCCAACTAATACACCAAAGATCTGTGAAAGTCAAATTGTGAAAAGTGAAGAACCATATGAAGGTGATAACAGCAGAGAAAGCCAATTATTCAAATAGCATGATCTTCAACTGGATACAGCTTAAACATGAAGCAAGAGTTTTTTTGTATTTCAAATAGTTTGTTAAAATAAATCTGGCGAAGATTCACCAAGAATTGATCAGAGAGAAGTTTTGTTTTGTTTTGATTTTAACCCACATTATAAAACAGTTTGTTGCCAATTTTAGTGAACACATTAAACAACCATCACAAAATAAAAGTTGAAAAGAAAATGTGAAGTGATTTACGGTAATTCATTTTTTGAAAACACTTATTTTTACTATTTTTCTTAAGTTCTTTAAATCAATATATAAAAAGTTATCAGTATGAACATATCCTTCGAAAAAATATTGCTAGGTGTACAAAAAACGTTAGTAGATCTATTTTGATACCATTTTACAAAAAATATCAACTATATGTAAACAAATAATAGTATTACATAATATTTTAGGATAAAATTTTAAATGCATTGTTAACATGCTGAAGAAAGAATTGTGAAATTTGCAATATTTACCATATTTAACCCTTAACTTGTTGGAAAAATACATTCACCCCATTAACATAAAATCATAAAATATACTCCATCCTAATGGTGTTTCCAGCAATAAATGCTGAAACATTGCATGAATAATCATTATATATGTTCACACATCAAAACATCATAGAAGCTTTGAAAAATTGGCTTTACTTTACAATGTAACAGTTAAAACAAAACCAAGTGAGCTTATAAGAAGATGTATTACTACAGCATGGGTAGATTCCTCTGAAGGTACAAGCGAGGACTTGGACACAAGCATTTTAACCACCTGAAACACAAACCACATAACAAGAAATCATGCGGGGAAGAAAAATAACATGGGAAGTTACATGTTTGTTTTCTTGGTTCTAACAACTGGTTACAGAGAATGCTAATAACTAGACTCAAACAGTTACACAAGACCTATACTCATAAAGATTGGAAACAATTCTTGAATTTGTCTAGATTTCTTGTGGCTGACATGTGACTCACTGCGAGCACCTGTTGCTAGCTGCTGCGAGCACCTGTTGGTAGTTGGTGCAAGCACCTGTTGATAGCCGCTGAAGCATCTGGTGCCGCTGAAGCATCTGTTGAGAGCCTCTAGGAGATTCATGCACTGTACATACCCCAAATCCTTCCCATCTCCCAAATGGTATATTGATGTCACCATGTTGTACACTTTGTTGGTTTTGTTTTGTTTTGTTACATCAGGGGCGGATCCAGAGGGGGCCGAAGGGGCCGCGGCCCCCCTATTTTTCGACGACCAACAAAAAAAAAAAGTATTTTGCCCTTTAAAGTGAGTAAATAGATAAGGAAATTATGCCCCACAGATGCTTGGAAATCGCATCTCAGCGCATCTAGAATTCAAAATTTTCTGGGGGAGCCCCCTCCAGACCCCCCGCCGCGGATTTCGCGCCTGTGGCGCGATCAGCTCCGGCCTGCGGCCGAATGTTACTCCCTCGGCCCCCCCTATTCTGAAATCCTGGATCCGCCCCTGTACATCACACTGTTACAATAAGTGTCGTATTGGTGACATTCAGATAATTACTGGCGAAGGAACACCCTAGACGTAGGTCTCAGTAGAACCACCAGTGCACCACAGGTTAGCTAGAAAACCTCCCCACATTAAAGTTCTCACCTTGACTGGGAGTCAAACCCACCACAGGTTAGCTAGAAATCCTCCTCACATGAAAGTTCTCACCTTGAGTGGGAGTCAAACCCACCAAAGGTTAGCTAGAAAACCTCCCCACATGAAAGTTCTCACCTGGACTGGAAGTCAAACCCACCACAGGTTAGCTAGAAAACCTCCCCACATTAAAGTTCTCACCTTGACTGGGAGTCAAACCCACCACAGGTTAGCTAGAAAACCTCCCCACATTAAAGTTCTCACCTGGACTGGGAGTCAAACCCACCACAGGTTAGCTAGAAAACCTCCCCACATTAAAGTTCTCACCTGGACTGGGAGTCAAACCCACCACAGGTTAGCTAGAAAACCTCCCCACATTAAAGTTCTCACTTTGACTGGGAGTCAAACCCACCACAGGTTAGCTAGAAAACCTCCCCACATGAAAGTTCTCACCTTGACTGGGAGTCAAACCCACACTGTGAAGGGCTGAGGAGTTACACGTCAGCAACTCTAACCACTCAGCCAAGGGTGCCCTCTGTATACTTTGTATACCTCTGGTTGGATAAATGTGTTCTGTTCTGTTTAGTTGCTAACAGACTGGAAATGCAGCTGAACAGATGGCAAGTAAATATTGCTAAAGGCTCAGCAGCAAATGGTGAAGATCCTGATCAGACAGTTCCCTAAAGGGGATTGCAGATCTGGATCTACACTATCTGTCCAAGAATTATAAATACGTTCTTAGCAGGCTTAGGGTTGATCAAGTACAGTGGTCATCAGTCATGTGACCTTGTACTGTCAGATGGAGTTGCTGATCATTGTGTATATAGATCTGAGTTTAGCAATTTCTAATTCAACATGATTATACAATAAGACACTAGTGGCAAGTTTACTGTTCTATCTCCATCGAGTAAATATCTATAAAACAATAGATCGCTAAAAAGTAACTACCCATCAGCTACCACCCATGCAACAACCACCCATCAGCCACCCCCCATGCAACAACCACCCATCAGCTACCATGCATGCAACTACCACTCATTCACAGGTAAGCCTTATTTATGATTATTGGTAAAATGTAATGATGTAGATGACACCACTACTGTCCTGTATAAAATAACATAAAAGACAACATATAAGACAAAGTTTTCTTCTTATCCCTTGTCCCTATTCCCCATGTTTGACATGAAAAAAATAAATAGTTATTACCCTTGTAGGTAGATATTTCCATATACTTTATATAATTAACAACCCTTATTTCATTTTTAATTTGCTAATATTTTAAGAAAGTGCTCAAGTGCTTTTAACTCATTCTTATCTCAATCAATAAGATACAACAGTTTGTGCATGTTGCAGTCCCAAGTGAGTTCAAAGTTTACAAAGTGAGAAAAATCTCTTCTTTTTTTTTTCCCAACAGAAACAATATACCAAATACTTTAAGGGAGGTAAGAAAGTGTAATTTTATTGGTTAGGGTAATGTCCCTTTATATAAAAAAAGAGGAAACAGTAAATAGTAGGGATGTCAACGGATATCCGGATATCCGTTCAAATCATCGGATATCCGAATTGACTTTGGTATCCGGATATTCGTTTAAAAATTGTAAAATTTTAAACATTTAATTAAATGTTTTGGCCATTTTGCTAAGTTATCTTTCTGCTGTCATGTCAGTGTTCATTCATGCATACGCAAGGTGTAATGGATTATCGACAGGTGGTGACACCCAGTATCGTATATTTGGCTTCACAGTTTTAGAAATGTGCTAAAGCATGATGGTATGTATAATAACATGCTAATTAACAGCCACGTTTGAAGCTTCTACTGATCCATTTTGTTTAGCGAATACTATCCTTAATTTTGTTGATGAACTTCACAGTTTTAGAAATGTGCTTAAGCTTATGTAAAATATTTTGCCAATTAACAGCCATTGTTTAAAGCTATTATTTATTCATTTTGATTAAGGATTATTATCTTTAATTTCATTTGTTCGGCTTTATTAAGAAGAGATAGAGCTACAATTATGCAGACAATTAACAGGTTTGTCGGCAAAGATCAGTTACTTATGTTTAATTAAGTCCGTTTGAATTGTATAAATGAATTGATGAATTTATTATGTTTCCATTCGATCACAGTGATCTTGACTTATTCACATCCACAATGTTTGGAGACATTTTGTGAGGTCCATAGACAAATCCAATGCAAAATGTAATTACTGCAGCGTAAGAGCTAGCGTATTGCTGCGGCACATCCAGCCTCCGCAACCACTTGAAGAATAAGCACTAGTCTATGGTGGCGTCGGCGACTCCCGATACGAAAAAACAATTGTCTAAAACTGACTTCGTAAGCCCTCAAACATGAAAGCTGTCCACAAATGATGCTAAGCGCATTACCAACGCCATCACTCAGATGATTGTCAAAGATAATGTACCTCTCAATATTGTCGAAGGACAAGGCTTCCGGGAACTCATGTCCATTGCTGCCCCAAGTTATACTATTCCTTGTAGAAACACTACACTACACTTTCTTTGATCAAATATATGTTTGATTTATTCATTTTATTGTAAAATTAAAATTACCACATGTTTTTTATTGTTCTTATTTCATTAAATATTAAAATGATGAAGTGCCTATGCTTATGGAAATGTTGATTTAATTATTTCCATTGAAATGACGATTATGTCAATGGAAATGTTAGTAACCCCGCACACATCCGACTGCAACATCAGAATTAACTAAGATTTATATCCGGATATCCATTTGGATCGTTCGACGGATATCTGGATACCAAATTTAGTATACTTTGACATCCCTAGTAAATACTCTTCATACAAGTTATGTTAATGTTTAAATCTGAAAGAAGATTGTGATTTATTACATTTAAATTGTGTCGAACATTTTTACATTAATACCAATATCGATGTACATAATCAACACTAGTCTATGGTCACATGCTTTTTGAGATGGCAGTGGTTACGGCACCTGTTTTTCTAACGGCCCTGATGTTGTTTTTATTGGTGTGGTTTTTCACAAATATTATGTCTTAACCTTTTACAAGTGGGGTCACAAATGAAATATAATGCACTCTATGAAAAAATTATTAATAATAACCCACACATACAGACTAATATATATGGTGACCTGTGACTGTCTATATAACAGACCATGACAAAATCACTGGTAGATATCATTTACTATTTTAACTATGTAAACTCCTTATTTATTCTTTTGAGAATTTATTTAACCAAATAATCTGTTGGTCTTATCATTCAGGATAAATTATAAGCTGTTAATTTAAAACTATGTGCAAATATAACAAGTCACATTGCTAGACACTCGGCAGCAAATGATGCAGCATAAGCTGATCTGAAACTATACTATTTGCTAAACCTTAATAAATTCATGCTTAGCATAAATACTTTCATCATTGTCGTGGTATAGACTGGGTCTCTATAACTAACTACAGGTTTACTATGGTCACATAAATATAGAAGTGAATATGTATAAACTACATAATTAGCCATGTTTTTCCATTGTTGTACTCACAGAGTGGTTAGCAGGGGGAGATCGTGAACTCTTCACTTGAGTACGGTAGATACCAATTGGGATTTCACATGTAGTTGAGCAAAGTTTCTGATACAAACGCCCATATGTTCGTATCCACAGGTCATCTTTAGTAATCTTCATCTGTTGAAATATAGAATATTGATGGACAGGGCCGAAAAGAGTTAAAAAGTTCAATAAAACATCAGATTTATTCACATTATATTTCAATTAACACAAAAAGAAACATAACCTTTGTAATGTTTAAATACCATCAGCCCTGAAGCTTTTATCCCTGTCAGATTGTCTTCTGTTAGGGCAATGCACCTTTCACATCCTTGTTTCCGTTATAAACTGGTAACAGGCCACTTTTCAACTGAAAAGCCTAATGGCAACCTACAAGCTTACACCACAGTTGCACATAGTGTTTTAAATGCTTCTTCTACCTAAATAAAAAGTCCTGACCCACATTCCTTTGTGGGTCATAGCAATAACATATACAGTGATATCATATGTATTTATAGAAATGTGCAAAGTCTATCAATTCCATGCTATTGATGCTGTAGATGTTAGATATTGTTTTAAAATTGTCCTTCGGTCACTTATGAGAACTTTTAAAAATGCAAACGAATTGCTGCTTTCTGATTTGGTAAAAACAGCTGGATTGGAAAGGTTCATCTGAAAACTATTGCTTAAGAAGCAAGTGAACTGACCTTTTCAACTTTAAGTTTGACCATCACTTTGCCCAAAAACTGTGTTAATAGCCTAGGCTCAAACCAAGAGCCCTTGCGTCTCAGGGGTAATGCTTAAAAACCTTTCTTCCGATATATTCTGACAAGGTTAAGAATCAAAGGAGCTGCTCTAAGCCTTGTTGTAAAGTGGGCAATTGTGTAATTCCTCTGACAGCTTAACCACACACTGTATTGGTTTGTATCCCTGCTTGAGCAAGAACTTTGATGTGGAAAGGTCCTCCAGTTTACCTGTGGAGTCTCTGTGGTTCTATCCAGACATATGTCTGTGGAATTCCTCTGCGAATAATGAGTTGGATGTCACCAATACGACCATAATTGTTAGCTTGTTGGGTTTATCTCTAACAAAAAGTATATCATTTATTTCGAGACATTGTCCATTTGAAGCAAATATAGGGCCACAATTGCGTCAGTGTAATGCAATGAAACTATAAAAATCAAATAAACAAAAGTATTTGATAAGCCTACTACTTACACAGGACAAATGTCCAGAGCCAACTGCCTGGTCAATCCCCAGTAGCAGACGAACAAATGTGATAAGGTAATCCTTGACAAATGCCTGGTACAGCAGCGTGTCCAACATGCTGGCACTGAACACATTACCTGCCGCAAACGGCAGTCGGAACATGTATGAGATGTGAGAACCTCGCTCCTTCTCTTTCTGGAAAATATAAAACAAAAACAAATATATGTCCAATTATACTCAGTTATTTAATGTGCTGTGGAGAAGTATGGCAACTGACTTGTGGAGCATTGGTGATTCATTTTGTTTTTCTGCCAGCATGACATTGATATACTTTTTATAACCCTCAATGTATTCAAGAGATGCAAATATATATATATATATATATATATATATATATATATATAAAAACACCTACCATTCTTGCAATATACAGCCCTGGAGCCAGACAGTACCACCTACAGATTGTTTAAGAATATGTTAACCCAACAAGTTTATTAGATTTGAATGTCAAGTCAAACTATGTAGAGCAGTCTGACCTTGGGACAACATAAAGAAATACATGAAGTGTAGTTGTCATTTACACCACAACTTTACATTAATTGGAAACAAGAAGACTATAACTCTTGGCAAATTGCATTCTGTCTGGACCTTTGAAATGAAAAGAATCTAAGAAATATTTTAACCCTTTGCCAGCTTAACACACCTTAATGAGGCTTAGACAAATTGTGTAGTTCTAAATCAGTTCCCACTGGAATCTGTCTGATCAGCATGTGCTCTTTTTGCTGCTGAGTCTCTACAGGTACCACTTTGTTACCACTGCATGAAGTTTTTAAGCAAATAACAAACAAATGGTATGGAATATTAAGAAATATAGCAGGCTATATAAGTGGGTTAAGTGCATATAAAAAAACTAGTTTAGAAAAACACCCATACTGATGCCTAAGTTTATGTGTCAGTATTAAAGTTTAATAACCGGCTGTAGAGTAAGTCATCTACAGTGTGTCTAACTTCACATTTTCTTAGAAGCACCATTAACATTTTAACTTTAATAATAAACAATGCAAGTACCTTTAATGCATGGCACCATGATGAATCTAAGTGTCAGCAGTATAGGCAGACTTTATCTTAATGTGTCAGGAGTATAGGCAGACTTTATCTAAATGTGTCAGCAGTATAGGCAGACTTTATCTAAATGTGTCGGCAGTATAGGCAGACTTTATCTAAATGTGTCAGCAGTATAGGCAGACTTTATGTTAATGTGTCATCGATATGGGCAGACTTTATCTAAATGTGTCAAAAGTATAGGCAGACTTAAACTAAATGTGTCAGGAGTATAGGCAAACTTTATCTAAATGTGTCAGGAGTAAAGACTTTGCAATATTGCAATTGAAGATTATTTTTTACTTAAATTGAAGGTAAAACTATTCTATCTTCAAACAATTGCAATATAAATAAAATACATATACATCTATTTAGTAAAGATTGCATAACTTTGAACTGAAAACATTGAATATAAAAAGAAAGAAAAAGAAAATCTATTCAATTCACAATTGAACAAATAAAGTTTTACCATCTCATGTAAACAAGAACTACCCTGAAAGTTAGTTAGTATCTGTCTAGTACTGTAAGCACAATGGATCAAACTTAGGCAAATTAAGATCTAAACTAACCAGATCCTGCTGGCCGCTGTCTGATCTGGATCTGCACTATTTGCTGCTGAGTCTTGACAGATATCTCTTGTTACCATTGCATAATATATTCATCAAATAATTAATCATTAGTCTGGGTTATCAACTCTTAACATGCTGAAAACATTATTCACTCAATTAACATAAAACATACCCCCATATTTCTGGTGTTTTCAGTGAATTAATGGATTTGAAATGTAGCAGGCAAAGAAATAGAAATAATGATGTCTACAGCTCAAAAATAAACCAGTTGTTTGAATTTTTGGTTTATCACCCTACCAACATTATATCTGTTATTTGGAAATGGTATCCACTCGAAGCAAATATAGTGCTGCCTTCATTGTGTTTAACATGCCAAGAACACCTTCCATGATACCACAACCAGTCACATTATATTGACATGCGATCAACCTGTGGCAGAACTACCCTTACATTTGCTTCAGCATTAGCATGGGAGCTATACCACTACCATTTTTAATAACTATGGCATGTCACTACCTGAGATCGAAGCTCAGCTCTCCCATACCTAGAGCCAACACACTACGGATTGCAGTTGCAGATCTGGTTTTAAACTGGTTTTATTTTGCTTTGTTTCTACCTTACCTTTTCTAGTTTAGACAGCTCGAATGAGTAGGAGTCATTGGGTCTAAACTGCATAAACCTCATGTTGGAGGACTGGGTCAGTTCTGTGATAATGTTGGCACTGGGAAACAGTCTGAAAAAAAAGAAAAATCAACTCAATGGAGATAATTATGGGTTAAGTGACCATTTCTAGTGATGGAGAGTATATTTAAAAGGTGAAAGAAGAGATGGGCATGGGAGGACATAACCAAACAACACATGCAGGAAGTCTACATAAATTCCTACAATTATGGTTTCTCTAGATTTGTTCCCCCTCAGAATGGGCACCCGTGGCCGAGCAGTTCAGGTCATGAGTGGATACTCCTCAGCCTGCTTCAGTTCGATTCCCAGTCAAGATGAGAACTTATGTAGGCTAGGGAGGTCTTTTAGCTGACCTACAGTGTGCCAGTGGTTCTGCCCATATATATGTCTGGGATCTGCCTCTATCAATAAGTAGCTAGATATTGCCAATATGACATAAATGTATCATTGTGATGATACAAAAAACAACAACAATCTTGTTAAAATCATGGTTCATTAAAACATACTGGTCAACAACCAAAATAAGGCAACATTACTTTTCACCTGTAACGAAGAACATTATGTTATATATGCAATGCCTTTTTTCATGCAAATTTTTTGTATTTTTTAAGAGAATATTGTCCACAAAGAAATAGGCAATCATGTGGAAACAGATTTCTGCTTTAGTCGGGATACACCACCATGTAAAGCAGGGAGTTCACTCTGTCATTAAAGAATGCTTTGACAAGCAAAATGTCAGCTTTGTGCATTGTTTTAAACTCCACTACCTGAAGATGGTCTGTACAGCCACTATGGTGTTGCAATCTGCCAGGGTCTCCTCTTCTTCTGAATTGGAACTCTCCTTGTTCACAATTACCACGTTGTCTGCAAGGTTGATACCTGCTCGAAGGAGGTCATCAATACTGAAACACATCAAAATGGTACTGATGTAGGTCAATTTTGTTTTTTGTCTTTTAAATATATCGCAGCAACCAACAATATAAATTATAGTGACGTCCAGAAATTTTGGTGGAGGCAGACCCCAGAAAATGTCAGGGTAGAGTTATTGGTGAACCACAGTTCAGCTGAAAGACCTTCCCACATCAAGACCTTCACCATGAACAGGACTTGAACCAAGTCGGTGGGAGGCTAAGCAGTCAGAGGAGTCAGCAACGTCCAGATATTCTGGTGGAAGAAGACTGCAGATTTCTGTCTCTGTAGAAGACCTTCCCACATAAAGTCTTTAGGGGGCCACCTCAAGAAAAAGGTAGTTTTAAAATATATATATTTATAATAATAAGTTTGAACATAAAAATGAGGCACAGTAATCAGCAACAAAAACATGCAAAATATTGCCAAACCTGACCATAGAGAGTGTTTCACAGGTTGAACATCATAGACTTTTATCTAGAGGTGTTCACACACTGACTTTACTTTTACAGCAGATTACATTGAAATAAAAGATTTATGTTTCTACTATGAAAAATGTTCCATCCTTATTTTACACCCCGCTACTAATGTTTTCTATAGATCCTGACATCTAGTATACCATGGGGAAGATTTTACAACTTCGTACTAATGTGTTACCTTTCCATAGATCTTGACATCCAGTATACCATGGGAAAGATTTTACAACGCCGTACTAATGTGTTACCTTTCTATAGATACTGACATCCAGTGTACCATGGGGAAGACTTTACAACCCCGTACTAATGTGTTACCTTTCTATAGATCCTGGCATCCAGTATGCCATGGGGAAGACTTTACAACCCCGTACTAATGTGTTACCTTTCTATAGATACTGACATCCAGTGTACCATGGGGAAGACTTTACAACCCCGTACTAATGTGTTACCTTTCTATAGATCCTGGCATCCAGTATACCATGGGGAAGACTTTACAACCCCGTACTAATGTGTAACCTTTCTATAGATCCTGGCATCCAGTATACCATGGGGAAGATTTTACAACCCCGTACTAACGTGTTACCTTTCTATAGATACTGACATCCAGTATACCATGGGGAAGACTTTACAACCCCGTACTAACGTGTTACCTTTCTATAGATCCTGACATCCAGTATACCATGGGGAAGACTTTACAACCTCGTACTAATGTGTTACCTTTCTATAGATCCTGGCATCCAGTATACCATGGGAAAGATTTTACAACCCCGTACTAACGTGTTACCTTTCTATAGACCCTGACATCCAGTATACCATGGGGAAGACTTTACAACCCTGTACTAAAGTGTTACCTTTCTATAGATCCTGGCATCCAGTATACCATGGGGAAGACTTTACAACCCTGTACTAATGTGTTACCTTTCTATAGATCCTGACATCCAGTATACCATGGGATAGATTTTACAACCCCGTACTAAAGTGTTACCTTTCTATAGACCCTGACATCCAGTATACCATGGGGAAGACTTTACAACCCTGTACTAAAGTGTTACCTTTCTATAGATCCTGGCATCCAGTATACCATGGGAAAGATTTTACAACCCCGTACTAACGTGTTACCTTTCTATAGACCCTGACATCCAGTATACCATGGGGAAGACTTTACAACCCTGTACTAAAGTGTTACCTTTCTATAGATCCTGGCATCCAGTATACCATGGGGAAGACTTTACAACCCCGTACTAATGTGTTACCTTTCTATAGACCCTGACATCCAGTATACCATGGGGAAGACTTTACAACCCTGTACTAAAGTGTTACCTTTCTATAGATCCTGGCATCCAGTATACCATGGGAAAGATTTTACAACCCCGTACTAACGTGTTACCTTTCTATAGACCCTGACATCCAGTATACCATGGGGAAGACTTTACAACCCTGTACTAAAGTGTTACCTTTCTATAGATCCTGGCATCCAGTATACCATGGGGAAGACTTTACAACCCTGTACTAATGTGTTACCTTTCTATAGATCCTGACATCCAGTATACCATGGGATAGATTTTACAACCCCGTACTAAAGTGTTACCTTTCTATAGACCCTGACATCCAGTATACCATGGGGAAGACTTTACAACCCTGTACTAAAGTGTTACCTTTCTATAGATCCTGGCATCCAGTATACCATGGGAAAGATTTTACAACCCCGTACTAACGTGTTACCTTTCTATAGACCCTGACATCCAGTATACCATGGGGAAGACTTTACAACCCTGTACTAAAGTGTTACCTTTCTATAGATCCTGGCATCCAGTATACCATGGGGAAGACTTTACAACCCCGTACTAATGTGTTACCTTTCTATAGACCCTGACATCCAGTATACCATGGGGAAGACTTTACAACCCTGTACTAAAGTGTTACCTTTTTATAGATCCTGGCATCCAGTATACCATGGGGAAGACTTTACAACCCCGTACTAATGTGTTACCTTTCTATAGATCCTGACATCCAGTATACCATGGGGAAGACTTTACAACCCCATACTAATGTGTTACCTTTCTATAGATCCTGACATCCAGTGTACCATGAGGAAGACTTTACAACCCTGTACTAATGTGTTACCTTTCTATAGATCCTGACATCCAGTATACCATGGGGAAGACTTTACAACCCTGTACTAATGTGTTACCTTTCTATAGATCCTGACATCCAGTGTACCATGGAGAAGACTTTACAACCCTGTACTAATGTGTTACCTTTCTATAGATCCTGACATCCAGTATACCATGGGGAAGACTTTACAACCCCGTACTAATGTGTTACCTTTCTATAGATCCTGACATCCAGTATACCATACAACCCCGTACTAATGTGTTACCTTTCTATAGATCCTGGCATCCAGTATACCATGGAGAAGACTTTACAACCCCGTACTAATGTGTTACCTTTCTATAGATCCTGACATCCAGTGTACCATGGGGAAGACTTTACAACCCCGTACTAGTGTGTTACCTTTCTATAGATCCTGTCATCCAGTATACCATGGGGAAGACTTTACAACCCCGTACTAATGTGTTACCTTTCTATAGATCCTGACATCCAGTATACCATGGAGAAGACTTTACAACCCCGTACTAACGTGTTACCTTTCTATAGATCCTGACATCCAGTATACCATGGGGAAGACTTTACAACCCCGTACTAATGTGTTACCTTTCTATAGATCCTGGCATCCAGTATACCATGGGGAAGATTTTACAACCCTGTACTAATGTGTTACCTTTCTATAGATCCTGACATCCAGTATACCATGGGGAAGACTTTACAACCCCATACTAACGTGTTACCTTTCTATAGATCCTGACATCCAGTATACCATGGGGAAGACTTTACAACCCCATACTAATGTGTTACCTTTCTATAGATCCTGGCATCCAGTATACCATGGGGAAGATTTTACAACCCCGTACTAGTGTGTTACCTTTCTATAGATCCTGTCATCCAGTATACCATGGGGAAGACTTTACAACCCCGTACTAATGTGTTACCTTTCTATAGATCCTGACATCCAGTATACCATGGAGAAGACTTTACAACCCCGTACTAACGTGTTACCTTTCTATAGATCCTGGCATCCAGTATACCATGGAGAAGACTTTACAACCCCGTACTAATGTGTTACCTTTCTATAGATCCTGGCATCCAGTATACCATGGGGAAGACTTTACAACCCCGTACTAGTGTGTTACCTTTCTATAGATCCTGGCATCCAGTGTACCATGGGGAAGATTTTACAACCCTGTACTAATGTGTTACCTTTCTATAGATCCTGACATCCAGTATACCATGGGGAAGACTTTACAACCCCGTACTAATGTGTTACCTTTCTATAGATCCTGACATCCAGTATACCATGGAGAAGACTTTACAACCCCGTACTAACGTGTTACCTTTCTATAGTTCCTGGCATCCAGTATACCATGGGGAAGATTTTACAACCCCATACTAATGTGTTACCTTTCTATAGATCCTGTCATCCAGTATACCATGGGGAAGACTTTACAACCCCGTACTAATGTGTTACCTTTCTATAGATCCTGGCATCCAGTATACCATGGGGAAGATTTTACAACCCCATACTAATGTGTTACCTTTCTATAGATCCTGTCATCCAGTATACCATGGGGAAGATTTTACAACCCTATACTAATGTGTTACCTTTCTATAGATCCTGGCATCCAGTATACCATGGGGAAGACTTTACAACCCCGTACTAATGTGTTACCTTTCTATAGATCCTGGCATCCAGTATACCATGGGGAAGATTTTACAACCCCATACTAATGTGTTACCTTTCTATAGATCCTGGCATCCAGTATACCATGGGGAAGACTTTACAACCCCGTACTAATGTGTAACCTTTCTATAGATCCTGGCATCCAGTATACCATGGGGAAGATTTTACAACCCCGTACTAACGTGTTACCTTTCTATAGATCCTGACATCCAGTATACCATGGGGAAGACTTTACAACCCCCGTACTAACGTGTTACCTTTCTATAGATCCTGACATCCAGTATACCATGGGGAAGACTTTACAGCCTCGTACTAATGTGTTACCTTTCTATAGATCCTGGCATCCAGTATACCATGGGAAAGATTTTACAACCCCGTACTAACGTGTTACCTTTCTATAGACCCTGACATCCAGTATACCATGGGGAAGACTTTACAACCCTATACTAAAGTGTTACCTTTCTATAGATCCTGGCATCCAGTATACCATGGGAAAGATTTTACAACCCCGTACTAACGTGTTACCTTTCTATAGACCCTGACATCCAGTATACCATGGGGAAGACTTTACAACCCTGTACTAAAGTGTTACCTTTCTATAGATCCTGGCATCCAGTATACCATGGGGAAGACTTTACAACCCCGTACTAATGTGTTACCTTTCTATAGATCCTGACATCCAGTGTACCATGAGGAAGACTTTACAACCCTGTACTAATGTGTTACCTTTCTATAGATCCTGACATCCAGTATACCATGGGGAAGACTTTACAACCCTGTACTAATGTGTTACCTTTCTATAGATCCTGACATCCAGTGTACCATGGAGAAGACTTTACAACCCTGTACTAATGTGTTACCTTTCTATAGATCCTGACATCCAGTATACCATGGGGAAGACTTTACAACCCCGTACTAATGTGTTACCTTTCTATAGATCCTGACATCCAGTATACCATACAACCCCGTACTAATGTGTTACCTTTCTATAGATCCTGGCATCCAGTATACCATGGAGAAGACTTTACAACCCCGTACTAATGTGTTACCTTTCTATAGATCCTGACATCCAGTGTACCATGGGGAAGACTTTACAACCCCGTACTAGTGTGTTACCTTTCTATAGATCCTGTCATCCAGTATACCATGGGGAAGACTTTACAACCCCATACTAATGTGTTACCTTTCTATAGATCCTGACATCCAGTATACCATGGAGAAGACTTTACAACCCCGTACTAACGTGTTACCTTTCTATAGATCCTGACATCCAGTATACCATGGGGAAGACTTTACAACCCCGTACTAATGTGTTACCTTTCTATAGATCCTGGCATCCAGTATACCATGGGGAAGATTTTACAACCCTGTACTAATGTGTTACCTTTCTATAGATCCTGACATCCAGTATACCATGGGGAAGACTTTACAACCCCGTACTAATGTGTTACCTTTCTATAGATCCTGACATCCAGTATACCATGGAGAAGACTTTACAACCCCGTACTAACGTGTTACCTTTCTATAGATCCTGACATCCAGTATACCATGGGGAAGACTTTACAACCCCGTACTAATGTGTTACCTTTCTATAGATCCTGGCATCCAGTATACCATGGGGAAGATTTTACAACCCCGTACTAGTGTGTTACCTTTCTATAGATCCTGTCATCCAGTATACCATGGGGAAGACTTTACAACCCCGTACTAATGTGTTACCTTTCTATAGATCCTGACATCCAGTATACCATGGAGAAGACTTTACAACCCCGTACTAACGTGTTACCTTTCTATAGATCCTGGCATCCAGTATACCATGGAGAAGACTTTACAACCCCGTACTAATGTGTTACCTTTCTATAGATCCTGGCATCCAGTATACCATGGGGAAGACTTTACAACCCCGTACTAGTGTGTTACCTTTCTATAGATCCTGGCATCCAGTGTACCATGGGGAAGATTTTACAACCCTGTACTAATGTGTTACCTTTCTATAGATCCTGACATCCAGTATACCATGGGGAAGACTTTACAACCCCGTACTAATGTGTTACCTTTCTATAGATCCTGACATCCAGTATACCATGGAGAAGACTTTACAACCCCGTACTAACGTGTTACCTTTCTATAGTTCCTGGCATCCAGTATACCATGGGGAAGATTTTACAACCCCATACTAATGTGTTACCTTTCTTTAGATCCTGACATCCAGTATACCATGGGGAAGACTTTACAACCCCGTACTAACGTGTTACCTTTCTATAGATCCTGGCATCCAGTATACCATGGGGAAGATTTTACAACCCCATACTAATGTGTTACCTTTCTTTAGATCCTGACATCCAGTATACCATGGGGAAGACTTTACAACCCCGTACTAATGTGTTACCTTTCTATAGATCCTGGCATCCAGTATACCATGGGGAAGATTTTACAACCCCATACTAATGTGTTACCTTTCTATAGATCCTGTCATCCAGTATACCATGGGGAAGATTTTACAACCCTATACTAATGTGTTACCTTTCTATAGATCCTGGCATCCAGTATACCATGGGGAAGACTTTACAACCCCGTACTAATGTGTTACCTTTCTATAGACCCTGACATCCAGTATACCATGGGGAAGACTTTACAACCCTGTACTAAAGTGTTACCTTTTTATAGATCCTGGCATCCAGTATACCATGGGGAAGACTTTACAACCCCGTACTAATGTGTTACCTTTCTATAGATCCTGACATCCAGTATACCATGGGGAAGACTTTACAACCCCGTACTAATGTGTTACCTTTCTATAGATCCTGACATCCAGTGTACCATGAGGAAGACTTTACAACCCTGTACTAATGTGTTACCTTTCTATAGATCCTGACATCCAGTGTACCATGGGGAAGATTTTACAACCCCGTACTAATGTGTTACCTTTCTATAGATCCTGACATCCAGTATACCATGGGGAAGACTTTACAACCCTGTACTAATGTGTTACCTTTCTATAGATCCTGACATCCAGTGTACCATGGGGAAGACTTTACAACCCCGTACTAATGTGTTACCTTTCTATAGATCCTGACATCCAGTATACCATGGGGAAGATTTTACAACCCTGTACTAATGTGTTACCTTTCTATAGATCCTGGCATCCAGTATACCATGGGGAAGATTTTACAACCCTGTACTAATGTGTTACCTTTCTATAGATCCTGACATCCAGTAAACCATGGGGAAGATTTTACAACCCCGTACTAATGTGTTACCTTTCTATAGATCCTGGCATCCAGTATACCATGGGGAAGATTTTACAATCCTGTACTAATGTGTTACCTTTCTATAGATCCTGACATCCAGTATACCATGGGGAAGTGACAAATGGTCTCCAGGAATGTGGTGTCAGGTCTGTAATTGTACAATATAGCACTCCAGATACAAAGAGTATATTTGGATTTTAAATTGCCATTTATCCCACAATTCTCAACCCAATATTGCATGTTCTTAATGGAAGTGATATGTTACATTCATTCATAAGTGATTTAATAAGTTGATTCATAAGTCGATGGGATATTAAGCTCAACCATTATAATACTTATGAAGCCATAAGTTGTATATATAGGAAACAGCTTTATACTGTTATAATACAAATACTACAAGTGTAAATTTTAAAAACTGCTATATAGGTAAATATACAATACCATCCAATTATTGGCACTAGGTAAATCCAATTATTGGCACTAGGTAAATATATGATACCATCCAATTATTGGCACTAGGTAAATATATGATACCATCCAATTATTGGCACTAGGTAAATATACAATACCATCCAATTATTGGCACTAGGTAAATATACAATACCATCCAATTATTGGCACTAGGTAAATATACAATACCATCCAATTATTGGCACTAGGTAAATATACAATACCATCCAATTATTGGCACTAGGTAAACATACAATACCATCCAATTATTGGCACTAGGTAAATATACAATACCATCCAATTATTGGCACACCTACCTTTTCTCAAGCAGCAGTACTATAGGGTTTAGAGTGTTACTGGGCCTTGCATGGGATCGTAAAGGCACAATAAAGTTGTATAGTCCATTACTGGCATAGTCCGCTGCCACGATGATAGCACGATTACACCAGTTGTACTCCTTGGCATTCTTGTATGTACAATGCTCACATACCTAGAGTGAAATGCCAAATACATGTAACATACTAATTTTCATCATCACCACCACAATAAACACAGCCCTAAATCATCAACAAAAGATGTCTTGAGATTGCCTGTTGAACTATTGATGTGCTTTCTAGTACATGTTAATTGTAAATTTAAGGTAGTTGCAGGTAAAATATTACATGAATACCCAGGGCCCAATTTTTTTCACAATCCTATCTGAAACAATCAAATCTATGCACTTGTTAGGCTGAATGGTACATGCTGGAAAAATCCTTTCATTTCTAATACAGTAAAACCTCAACTAGAGGACCACCTCTCTGACCTCTCTGGGTCTTTTTAAAGTGCCCTGCTTAGTGAGGTGGTCCTCTTTGTGAGTTCATATATATATCTATTTAAAGGTGTAATATTATATAGTATTTACATTGTATTAATATTATCTAGTGTACTGGTGTTATAGTGATTTCGTTTCATCTTTCTATAGTAGGTTTTACTGTTTATTGTGTAGTGTTATAGTCATCTTTAACAAGAATATAATTGAACATTAACTAAAGTAAATTTTTAGTATTTATTTTATTTCAAATTTGAGAACTAGAAATTTCAAACAGAATATTATTTCCATATGTGAGCACAAATATTCAATAGCATAGTTAATTTACTAAACAGGATGTATCAGATTATAATTTAATGGAAGAAGTGGTAAAAGTTATCTGTCTGCCTGTGGTGTAGACTTTCACTGCCTGCTTCTGGAATCTACCTCGTTAAGAAGAGATGAGGTCATTTCACCCAGATCCTTTTGTACCACTTAATATAGACAACTTATGACCCAACATCAGTTGTAAAACATCAATTAAATCACTGCCATAACAGATCTCTTTGACATTTCCAGCAATGTCATAATTTGAAGTCGTAAAATATGCAAACAACCTCTTTCACTAGAGTGGTGTTGGCAAGCTTGATCAACTGATTTATAACACTTGAATAACTGAACCACCTGTTGCTGGCCCAAGTAGTGGGGGATTAAGAAAGGTGAGAATCTATTAATTGGTTCTGAAATATCTGTCCTGGGGTCCTGATAGCGCTTTCCATGGTTGTGGGGCATTAAAATAAAGGAAGAATAAAAGTGTCCTGTGTAGCGGGGTGCCCTGCGCAGTGGGTTGGTCATTTAGCAAGGTTTTACTGCACATAAATAATGAAAATTCACCTTATTTTCTGCTGACTTCTTGAAACTGTTTCAAGTACTGGTATTTTTAAGACATATATGTTCAACATAAAATTGATATTAAGAGATACTGAGCTTTACCAATATATGTGGTGATTTTGATAGGGACCTTTTCTTATTTACCAGTCTACCAACAAACCCTTAGTTGTGCAAATTCTACCGAAGATAAGAAAGATAACTGTGTATGCTTTCCAAAGGGGTAAAATGGCTTATCTATGAAGAAAAGGGTTAAAGTGAGAATAATGTCAACAATCTGGTAACTGGATAAGCCCTCGTCAATCATAGTACAGTTAAATTACAAACTAATGTTCACATTATAATATGCAGACTTGCCAGTGGACATGATTACATGGCGACACAAAAATGTCTCACCTGTACAAGCTGCAGACAGCACAGAGGGCGCTTCTCCCTCACCAGGTGGCAGACCGTTGGACTGGTGCCGATGTATGGAGTCACTGGGGGAAACCCTCGTATAAGACTGTGAAAGGGGATATATCCAATAAACTAGTGCTAAGTTTAAACATAATAATACATGTAATACACAAAGAAAATTTTAATGTGCCAACATGTTAGTTTTAAAGCTTTCAAAAAAGAGTTTAAAAAATAATGCATATTAATAAACAAGTCTGAAGTAATGTACTCATTATTTAAACATACTTTTCTCTTTACATGTATATAAATTACAAGCTAAGTCATAAATTAATTGCTCAACTGACATTTTTTTCATTTACAATCACAATTAGATAACATTACTATGATATCAACTTATTAGCAGGCTGACTCCTTTTATAAAAGGAAATTAATATAATTATTGAATACAATAACCTCAAATTGAAATTTCAACTTTTATTATGACCTTCAGGATAAATTTATATATGCAGTCATTGCGACAAGAACAATTCAACATTACAATGGTGTAGTTCATGGTGTAGCAATATTGTCACAGACTGATATAACTCTTTGGCCTCTAACCGTTCTGTGGGTTCAAGCCCCGGTCGGGGTGAATGTGAGAATGTCCTCCAGCTAACCTGCCATGGTTCTATCAGACATTTGTGTGGAGTCATCCTTAACCAAAATAGTTGGATGTCACTATAATGACTGTACTTGTGTTGCTGTGAAGAGTGTGAAGAAAAAGAAGATAATCAACAGCTTATGCGCATACTTTGGGTCCTCATCATCGTCTGCGAAAGGGAAGCTATCCTCTGATAAAGTCTCCTCCTCTAGCTGGAGATTCCCGTCGGAGGCATCTATCATAGCAGGAACCGGTGCTATACTGGGTCGCTTCTGTAGGTTGGCTGCTGATAAGCCCTGGGGAAGATCCAGCTGAGTGCGTCGACTACCTGTCCTCTTCATCTCCTGTGGAGCTGTGATCAGCCTGGTGTGCTGGAGTTCCAGTGCCATCGTGCCTGCCATAGCAACAGATTTGTACAGTTTTACACATTGTCTTCCTTCAATATGATGTTTTTATTTACACTGTTTGTGAGTCAAAACCTTAAGAAACTGTGACAGAGTACTCTATACAAACCAGGTGTGAGCATCCATGTCAGTCATGTTGGCAACGGACTAATCTGATGTGGTAATTTATTTTTATTTATTTTTTCTTTCATGTCTATAATGACTCAGGGTTTTGTCCCTTTTACACTGACTTGTGAATGTGCCTTAGTCTAGTGGTAGATCAAAGTTTAACATATGTTTAGTATATGTGGGCATTCTCATCTAATTGTCATATTTCTACCTTTAGAACACAGTAGAAATTCAGCTATTCCAAACAAGCAAACCAACAAATAAGGTGTACAGCATCCCAAAAATGTTTTTTTCTTGTGAGAGTCATTAATCTCAAACATTTCAGTCATCATTTCCTGGTTGCTAACCAATAGAAAACGTTCAAATGGATACATGTGTTAAAGCTGAACCAATATTTGATAAATATCTTGAAAATGACTTGTCAAAATATAAAACAATAAAACTCCAACTATAAAAATATATGCAAGAAACTTTCCATATTTTTCTATTCCTATTTTGGCCTTGATCATTTTTTTTTACCTTTTATTTCTGCAACATGATGAAATATATTACAAATCATTCAAGTTCATTTCAGTTCTACATACAATATACGAATGTCACAATACATATATTAGGTTGAAGAAGAAGTGGATCTTTATATATTACATCATCATGCTATGGTTATACATCCCGCTCTCATTTCATCCCTCCTCATTCAGTCTTTCCAATCTCTCTCGCACACACTGACACAGCTCTCCCTCTCTCTGTGTGTCTCTCTCTCTCTCTCTCTCTCTGTCTGTCTCTCCCTCCCTCACTTTTTTTCTATCTTCACTAGGTTTGTTACAAGGTACAGTAAAAAAGGAATAATTGATTAAAACAAGATTAAACATGAACTGTCTTGACAATGCACTCTACTTTTCTCAGAGTTGGATAGTATTATAAAATTCTCAGTTGAAAAAAAAGGGGAATAATGCTGCTAAAATTTATTTCAGGGCTACCTATCCTGTTAAAATGCATGTGTTCCCCTTTTGATTATGAATGTGCATTCCAGGTTTAAGGTAAATATCTTTGATGAATTTCAAGAAATCAACCTTAAAAAGAAGTTAAGTGATGCCAATGAGAAGGTCATGAAAATAGATTCACATTTTTCTTTGACTAAAATTATCCAGCAACTCAATAAAAAATAATTTAATAAAGATACATTCAACTTGGTTTGTATATGTATCCTATGTTCATTTCACACACACAAAAACTTACCAACGCTTGCAATGACACTAGCCACCTTGGACTTGTGCTCACTTCCGGGCATCAGTTTTCTCTCCGATTTTGATTCCTCTTGGTTAGGATGAGCTAGAATGAAGGCAGAGTTCTCCTCCTTGGTGATATTCATGTAAAAACACATGTCTGAGTCCTTCATGATGTGTCGTGGACCAGGGTTCAACTGGATGGTGGATACACCAGAGTTCTGCTGGACACCCACCAGACTGACCCCATACCTGGAGGTCAAAGGTCAAGATCATTAGTATGAAAGGTCACAATTTAGAGTTACGCTGGACACTTCAGATTGACCCCATACGTGGAGGTCAAAGATCAAAATCATTTGTTTGAAAGGTCACAATTTTGAGTTATGCTGGACACTCACCAGACTGACCCCATACCTGGAGGTCAAAGGTCAAGATCATTAGTATGAAAGGTCACAATTTAGAGTTCTGCTGGACACCCACCAGACTGACCCCATACATAGAGGTCAAAGATCAAGATCATGTGTATGAAACGTCACAATTCAGAGTAATGCTGGACACTCACCAGACTGATGCCCAAACTTCAGTGTGAAGAGTCAAGTAAAGGTCAGAAAAACTTTTATTTGTCAAACCTTTTGATATACTGTCTTTCAAAAGTTCTTGTCCTTAAACAAATCTATATGCATATATTTTAGTTCAATTCAATTCCAACTGCTATCAAACACCAAAGCATCAATTACCAGTTTTAATTACAAAGACAGTTCAAGAAAAGACCAGTGTATCTCATTTCTAACACCCACTTACTTCCTATGAGCATGAAAAGATGCGTATGTGAAACTTTTCCCTTTGTATTCCCCGAAGAATTTGCTATCACCGAGTCGAATGTGGTAGATCTCATTTCCAGAACATCTGCCGTACAATCTCTGCCATTCCTCTGTTGACGTCTGACCTTCCCTAGAAATGCAAAATTAACTAGTGTAAAGAAACCACTAATGGTTTAACATCAACAATACAATCTCTCAGACACAGTAAATACTCTGGAAATCTGTCTTTAATTAGATCTGGTAAATTGCAAGGAATTTTATTAAGATTCTAAACAAACATGTTTAACCCTTTACTTCTGGAAACACCATTTGGATGAGGCAGGCTCTATGTTATTGGGGTAAATGGTAAATGTAAAGGCGTAAAAAAGTTCAGTATGTTTGGTTGTACGTCACACCGACACTTGATAGGTCATACGGTGCCCAAGGAAAAGAAATTTCAGTTGTCAAAGACATCTTTGAAAGCTGTTTACTTTGCGTAGGGACATCTGAACTGTAATTGATTATCATATTTGTTATTTGAACATAATTAATTCATTGAATTTTAATACTTCTATAAATCTCAAATGACTGAGATTCTAATTTTATTTGTATGTTTCACAATATTTGAGAAACTAATTAGTATAAACATAGCCCTGATCTTTGACATCAGTAACAATACTACCCTGAAGGTCCATGAGATCCTGATTCCAAATGCTACCCAAATTTATAACATTATGTACAGTCATATATTTGAACTTTATGTTTTCTATATTATGAACATTTGCTTAATATTCATAATTGACTTGACGATGAATAGTTAAAATACCAGGTCGCATTCTATTCATTCACACATATTCAGTTAAACGATAATGTTACAATAAATATAAATCATTGATGGATTTCTTTTTATTATACAATGGATTTCTTTCTTTTGTGGTTGTTTACTTACACTACCAATTTATAATAAATGAGTTTATCTGATAAATGCTGGCCTTAAGATCCACTGGCCTAAGGTCTTTGCAAACAAATAAATGAAGCAATTTATATACACTCTTCTTGTATCCACGGATAAATTACCCTCATGAATAATAAAGACCAACAAACAATCTACATAAAATAGCAGCTTAGGGGAGGAAATCATGTTTCCAACCTTTGATTTAAAAATAAATTCTTATACATAGGGTCATGACAATCAAGGCATTTCATTGTGCATAATTTTTTAATTCCATACAATTTGTTTCAGAGTCTCAGAATTATTAGCAACATGTCTAAGCGTGACTAGTGTAAGGAGATAATTAAGAATTAATGTAAGAGGAATCAGTGAAAGAAGATAACTAAGAATTAGTGTAAGAAGTAAGTGTGTTAGAAGATAAATAAGAATTTGTGTAAGAAGTAAGTGTAAGGAGATAACTAAGATTTAGTGTAAGAGGAGTTACTGTAAGAAGATAACTAAGAATTTGTGTAAGAAGTGAGTGTGAAAGAAGATGACTAAGAATTAGTGTAAAAAGTATGTGTAAGAAGATAACTTAGATTTAGTGTAGGTTATTTCAGTGTTTTTTTTAAGCAAAGTAAGGTTTTATAAACCTATTATCTGTGGAGACAATATTTCATATTGTAGTCATGGTATGCAATTAATTTATTAATTTCATACTTCCAATACAAAAAATGGAATTTAAAAAAGTACTATAACTCTCACAAATCTGGTTGCATAAGGATTAGTCTTAGACAAATGGTGTTTATCTAAATCAAACAGCCCCCAGCTAAATAAATATGAGAGAGAAGAAAATAATAATTTGTAATGGCGCTAAATCTTCAGAAAGACCTTATTGCACAGTGCTTGGAAGAAAACACGGATATTATACTATATTTGAAAATGATGTATTTTAGTGATGGTATGTCAATGTAACAGGGGGTCAAAGGTAAGGTATGTCGCACACTACAGGGGTCAATAGTAAGGTATGTCGCATACAAGAGGGGTCTATGGTGAGGTATGTTGCACACTACAGGGGTCAATGGTAATGGGAGACAATATATACTCACTGTCCGCGAGACGTGTGCAGTAGCAGGGTGACTAGAGTCGAGGTGGCTGGACACAGACAGTTGTTGGCAAGCAGGGCATACTTGAACTCATCCACACATACCACGTGCTCTGAAACACAACAATGATCGTCTTATCCATCATTATGCTGCATTATTTTCGTACTAACTTTTTTTGGCTATTATTGTTAGAATTAACTGATAGTTGGTGCAGTATATGAGGTTTTGATGCTGATTTTGACTGTTTAAACTGTAAAATTTATCTTAAATTTGAATTGCCAAACTAATGTAAAAGCCTGATCAACCATACCAACCACCATTTTTATTCAGTATATATCAAAATTACTATATGATTAGTTTGCAGTATCAAATAAGTATTAAACATATGAAATATATTATTGTTAACAATTGTTTTTTATTGCACAATATCAGTGAGGAAAAACAGAATAGCCTATGTGCAAATGGCATTCTTTGGGGTTACAATAATATTTCAGCCACCCCACTAACATTGGAAAGAATAATTCCATTAATGAGTAACATTTCCTTTTTTAACTGCTTGCAACTGATGATAAAATCGATAACAAAAGAAACACATTTACTTACTTACAAAACAGGCTAAAGAAGAGATAACTAGATTACAAAGATAAGATTAAGGACACACAAACAGAATAGATACACATTCTTTTTTGCTTTCTTTTAATTGATAAACATACTAGCTTATGAAGAACTATGCTATAACAAGAATTATGTTATTTTTTAAATAGGCCTATGAACTAATATGCCATATAAGTATGTTGCTGGAAGAAAAGCAAAAAAACAGGTTGACTGTTGAACTTAACACAAGACATTGCTTCAGTTTTTCTACCATTTTAAATGGTGATCTTGAGATATAGGAGAAAATTTCATGTTTGGAACCAGTGTGAGAGAATGTTTTTTAGAAATCGTGTCTAGCGAAGACAATTATAAAGGAGTGATAAAATAACATTATATAGGACAGGTATTAGTTGTACTGATACCTGTAATAATACTTACCAGACTACAAAACTTGTTCCAAAGAACCATTGTTTATTTTGATTATAATGTACAAACGTATATATTTAGACAATATTATACCTGAAAGCTAGGCCAAATGCACCAATTGAAGAAATAACAACCATGAATTTGTTTAACATTATATAAATATGACTTACCTAAAAAAACTTACCTGCAAATTTGACATGGAATTTATTCTCTGGTCTGAAGATCTGAACATACTGCGGACATTCTGGTGCAAAATCTTTGATTGCCCATGACCTCATTATGGTGTGCTGATCCTGCATATATAAACTTAGACTGTCCCATACATGCACACATATAAACATGGACTGTCGATAACATGCACACATATAAACATAGACTGTCTCATACACCTAGACAAACATAGACTGCCTTATACATGCATTTGTCATCAACATTTGTGTAGTAACACATGGAGATCAGTAGATTAATGCATGTTTTACCAGACAAAATAATTTATACATAGCCTTCATGGTCATGTGTTTTAGAGTTTGAAGTTTTAAATGACCATAAATTATAAGTCATTAAGCAAGACTATTAACTGTACATTGCTATAGGTATTTATGACATGTTGACCTTACATTATACCCCAAGTACTGTAGCTTCCTTGAAACAAGTTTCTATCTGACTTCCAGAAGATCTATAAAGGTGATATAAGTAAGAATCTACATAGGACTCCCCACTTACCGTAGCTTCCTTGTTCTCAACATTCTGTGTAGCTAGGATAAAACAAGCCTCTGCATCTTGGACCCGACACCTCAACAGATCTGTGTCCTTGAGAGCAGAACCTTGGATAAAGATAACACGCTGGGCCCACATAGGAACCTGTAGTAGAACCTTCATGGTGGGGTCCAGTTCACACGGTGACAACAACACTACATAGTAGTCCTGGAATAAATACACATCTAAT